>JACEFZ010001290.1:0-47500 GCA_014155875.1 Cepaea nemoralis
TTATCAGACAGACAGTGGGATCACACCTTGTGCCACATTATGAAAGACAGAAGATCAAGTGGTTTGGCCATGTCGTTAGAATGCAACACCAACAACTACCATCGATGGCCTTACATCAAAGATCATCTGCGACGAGACCACGAGGACGTCCAAGAAGAAAATGGTTTGACGACATCAGAGATATTGTACAACACACGGTAATGACACTATCCAGTGCCGCCCACCGGGCGCTGGAACGCAAATTATTCCTCCCCACGAAGGCTTGACGGCAGAAGTGGAAGATGATGATGATGATGATGATGATGATGATGATGATGATGATGATGATGATGATGATGATGATGATGATGATGATGATGATGATGATGATGATGATGATGATGATGATGATGATGATGATGATGATGATGATGATGATGATGATGATGATGATGATGATAGAAGTAAACAAAGATCTATATCTTGCTTTATTGACTACACAAAGGCTTTCGATAAAGTGAGACATTTAGACATTGATAAGGATGCTTGAAGATCTACAAATTGATGGAAAAGACCTTAGACTTGTAAAAAACATATATTGGAAACAACAAGCTGCCATGAGAATTGATAACGATGTAGGTCAATATCAGCCTATTAAAAGAGGCGTGAGACAGGAATGTGTAATGTCTCCAGATCTTTTTTCCCTGTGCAGTGAAAATATATTCAGAAATATAGAAGATATGGAAGGGAATCTAACATTGGGGGACGATACATCAATAAAATTAGATATGCAGATGATACAGTCTTGATTGCAGACAATGAACGGGACCTGCAACATTTAGTAGATGCGGTGGTTGCACACAGTGAACAACTAGGGTTAGAACTGAATATTAATAAGACACAGATTATGGTCGTCACTGGGAAGAAGGAATACCACAATGTGATATACGAGTAGATGGGCATATTCTTAAACTAGTGAATCGGATACATGTATCTCGGGCATAGTCATAACATCTGATGGGAGATGCCTTGAAGAGATTAGAACAAGAATTGCCATTGCGAAGGTAGCCTTTTGCAAGATGAAAAACATACTGACCAATAAAAAGATATCAATTGAAACGAGAAAAAGATTGTTGAAGTGCTACATAGAAACCTGTACTTTTGTATGGATGTGAAGCGTGGACAATGAGCAGTCAAGCTGAAAAACAGCTGATGGCTGTGGAAATGTGGTTTCTGAGGAAAATGCAAAGAATACCATGGACGAGACAGAAAAACCAATGAACAAGTCCTTCAAGAAACAAATGAAGATCGTAAACTGATTAGAGACATTAGACGTAGACAGTCAAAAATTTTTTGGGCATGTTATGAGAAGAAATGACTTGGAGAACTTGGTGACAACTTGCAAGATCGAAGGGAAGAGACCAAGGAGGAGACCGAGAAGTAAGTACCTGGATGACTTGACCACATGGCATGGTCGAGACAACAACAACAACAAACAACAACAACAACAACAAAACTTTATTTTGAAAGGGTTAAGAATTGGGCACGCAGGCCCGTCTAACATTCTGCCCTTTTATCACTCTCTTTCATACATTATACCATTCACACATCATTCAAGGCTAACTGAAAACAGCAACAATATAAAAGATATGCATTATAAAGGCATGTGGAAAAATTAAAAATAAATACTACACGACTCAGTAATAGTAATAACTGGTGTGGCACTTTATTAGCTATGTGGAATATACTGGCCTACCAAAAGGGGACTGGCTGTTATACTAGGGTTTTATTATATTATTACTTCTATTATTAAGGGGGAAGGTAATCCGTACTGAGATAGTGTTCAAATAATTTGCGATTATATGTATAGGGATTGATGATGTCTTTTATTTCATGTGGAAGATTGTTCCACAGCTGAGCTGCAGAGTACGTTAAGCTTGTTTTGTATAAGTCTATCCTAGGCTTCGGAAGGTGTAATATATTTAATCGTTTACTGTGTCTAGCATTATATTCAAACAATGGCCAAAGGTAGTTTGGGGCATTCCGATGTAGGATTTTGTGAATTAGTTTGGCCTTATTGAAAAGCAGACGTTTGCGGAGTGGTAGTAACTGAAGGCGTTTATGCAGGCTAGGATTGTCAGTTAAATGTTTGCTATAAATTAATCTCATGGCCCGTTTCTGGAGTGAGTAAAGTCGCTTGGTGCTTGAATTGGAACAACCGTCCCAGATTGTAGAGCAGTAGTCAAAATGTGTCTGTATGTGAGACGTATAGAATATTTTCCTTGTGTCCTCATCAAGGAAATTTTTAATTTTGGCGAGTTGGTAGACTTTTTTCGCTGTTTGTTTAGTGAGCGCTTGAACGTGAGGATTAAAGGTTAGGTTTCTATCAATGATGAGGCCTAATGTTTTGTGCTCAATTACACTTTCTACTGGCATGTTATCGATGTGAAGTTGAAGTGATCTGTGTGAATTTAGAGTCTGAAGTCTTTGTCTGGTTGTTAATAACATAGATTTTGTTTTAGTGATGTTAATTTGCATACGGTTCGCATAGCTCCACCTAACTACATTATTTAATTCTTGTTGCAAAGACGACTCCAGCAAATTACTGCTTTCAGCGTTTGTATACACTGTACAGTCGTCTGCAAATAGATCGCAGGACGACGAAAGATGCAAAGGTAGATCATTAATATATATGGCGAATAATAGAGGGCCAAGAATAGAGCCTTGCGGTACTCCAGTATTGAAGGTAGTGGTTTGGGACAGAGATTTATTGTATGATACTACTTGCTTTCTGTTTGACAGAAAAGATGTTATTAGCGTCACAACATTAGGGCCAATTTTCATTGTCTCTAGTTTTTTAATTAAAATGGCATGGTCTATCATATCAAATGCTTTTCTGAAATCGATAAACACAGCTCCACATAGATTGTTGTTATTTATATTATGGTGCCAATTTTCTATCATGTTTGTTAGGGCCGTATGGCAAGAATATTTTGGTCGAAATCCTGATTGACTGTCAACTATAAGCTTGTTGCGATCTAAATACTGTAATGTTACCTTATGGATGTGTTTTTCTAGTGGTTTAGATAGTGATGATAGTAAAGAAATGGGTCTATAATTGTTCGGGAGACCATTGTCCAATGAACCAGATTTAAGGAGAGGATACACTTTAGCGATTTTGAGAGCTGATGGAAAGTGACCTTTGGTGATACACTGATTATATACATAGGTTAGTGATACACAGATCACTGGCGCAGCACAGCGGAGAATCCGACTGCTGATTCCATCTAACCCAGATGAGTTTGTGTTTTTTAGTTTACTGAGGTAAGTGAGTACTTCAGTGACTGTCATTAGCGGTATGTCAGAAAGGATATCTCGGGGGCATCTAGTCTGGCAAAACGATGACAGTAAAGATAAGTTGCAAGGAGAATTTGGTATTGTAGCCTTCAACTGATCTATGTCATTCTGAAAAAAAGTTACTGAATTGGTCGCATGAAATAGGATTTGATGGTAATGAATTTGAGTAGTTATGCTTGTTTGTCAAGGTGTTAATTGCCTTCCATATGTCCTTACTATTTGTTTTATCCATTACTAAGTTCTTAAAGTAATTTTTCTTTTCTTTTCGTATGGTATATTGAACTTTGTTTCTAAGAGTACGGTATGTGCTGAGATCCCGCTTTTTATGTGCCTTATCTCTGTCTCTCATAATTTCAAGAATTTCCTGGGTGATCCAAGGTGGTTTGACGTGATGTTTTACTCGAACTTCCTTGATTGGCACATGTCTATCAAACACATCAATAAAGATCTTCATCCAGGATTCCAGAGCATCATCCGGGTCTGGAAGTTGATAAACATTGTTTAGAGGTGAACTGAGCAAGTCCTGTAAAAATGCGTTTTGGTTGAAATTTTTGTAGCTTCTATATTTTACAGTTATGTGTTTATGTTTAGGAGTTTTAATTCCTTTTTTAGACCATGTGCAGCATATTGGGTAGTGATCGCTCATTGCACAATTGGGCACGGTGCATTCTATGATGTTGTCCGAGCAAGTTACATAAATGTGATCTATAAGTGTTGAAGATGATTTTGTTACTCTAGTATCTTGTTTTACTATTTGTTGGAAGTTGTATGATGCAATTATATTTCCCCAGATTATATGGGATTTGTTGGTGTCAATGTTAAAGTCTCCGAGTAGTATAATTTCCTTCCCGGAAGCGAAAACCACATCCATCATGGTAGTGAAGTTTTCGTACCAAACGTATCCAGCCCTGGGATTTCGATAGAGGTAGCCAATTATCAGGGGTGTGCGGTTTCGAAGTTTTAACTCCAACCAAATACATTCTATTTCGCAAGTTTCAAAGTCTAGCCTACGGTGAACATTTAGTAGATTAGAAACATAGGCTACTATGCCTGTCTCTTGTTTCCTACAGGGAATCTCTTCTAAACACTTTGTACCCTTTAATAGAGATGTCCTCATCTGAAATGTTTTCATTTAGTCTACTTTCACTAAGGCCGAATACATGAAAATTTTGATTAAGAATAGAAGATAACTCTGGCAGCTTGTTGAATAAGTTGCATATGTTTAAGTGTCCAAAACGTATTCCTGATTTATTGAGCCAATGTTGCCACTTCTCAGACATTTCACCCAAGAAGTAAGTGTAAATTAGTCAAAGTTAGGTAAAAATACAAGATCATAAAAAATACACAATTACATTAATTTACAAAATACCAGTAATAGAAATCGATATGTAAATGACAATATTATAACGATATAACTAATGAGACCAACAAGTATAGTGCAAATACAGAACAAAAAGAATTAAAGCGTATGAACATACAACAATTAATTAGCTCGAACTACTTCGCAAGCTATGACTATGTAACCAGCTGCTATCCGAAAGAATGAATAAATGACTATACAAGTCAATGTTCCTGTTTAAAGTTGGGTATCCCACACGGGAGATAAAACTCTAAATAGTAAGCAGTTAAAGTTCAAGGAGGAAGCTCTTTTCCTGGTCTATTGCATATAGGGCTCAGTGTTTAATAAGTATCCTATCTTACAGGTCTGTATTGTAGAGACATCATAAAAGCTTGATTCAGTGCGGCCGGACTAAATTGCATCAAGTGTAGCAGTTCTGGATTCCAATGATGCGGAAGCCTGTTGTTGTCTGATATGTGGCCTATTGTTGGCGTAAAGTTCTGGACCCCAATGATGCGGAACTTCCTGCTGTCTGCTAGGTGGCCCATTTGTGGCGTGAGGGGGCTGTGTCAAAGTGGTATTACTGCCGTGTGTGTGTGTGCCGATGTTTGCAACGCAGGTTCCTTGCAGGGGAGGGCAGGAAAAACTATTGTGGTAGTTATCTTTTCCCGTGCTAAGATGGGGTAGGAAGGATGGGTTGGTTTATTCTTGGTAGCATGTGTGATTCTTGAGTGGCCGGAGGTCGGGGGTCAGATGTCAGCAGACGTTTTCCTGGTGAAATGGAGGAGTTTCGGAACACGGAGTGATCTATGACTCTGGTGATCGAGTGAGATGGCAGGAACATGAATCCCATGCTTACCGGTGCATGGCACATGATGGTTGGATGGAAATCCTGTACATACGCTCCAGTGTTTTCCCAGCGTCCGAATAAAGTATTGTAGTTGCAGTGTTGCCAGTTTAGTGCTTTTCGCACTAAATTTAGTGCTTTTTTCAAGTCATTAGTGCGAAAAATGTTGCTTTTAGCGCAGCCGCGCAAATTAGTGCTTCACAAAATATTTTGTGGTGCTTGTTTGGGGTGGGTAAAAATTACTTTAAAAATCATTTTGAAAACACTAAAATCGCCGAATTTGAAACTGAAGCGAGGGAGTAAAACAGTCTTAGTACGTTACCGCACAATATTCAACTAATTTAACTCCCTTTAATACGATTTAGCTGAAAACGAACGCCATCTTGCAGACAAGTCCCAAACGTCAATACATAGCTTGTATAGGAAAAAATTTTAAACTCCATAATTAATTGTGGTGTCTACATTATCTTTTCATTTAAGCTTATTTGTGTTTCACCATCGAGCCAAGAAATATTGGTCAACATTTCAGAGAACAGTGGCTCAGTGACACGAGATTTCAAAAATGGTTGTTAAAAGTAGAAGGGGATAATAATACTAAGTGCTTTTTGCAAAATCTTGCAATGTTCAATTGCAGCCAGGTTAAATGATACTTGAGAGGCACAAGAATACAACGAAACATCAGAAAGCCGAACAAACCATTCAGTACACAAAGGCAAACAACAATTGCATTTGACAAACTGAAAGATGATGTCAAAGAAACAGAAGGATGCATGTCTTTGTTCATAGCTGGCCATTGTTCGCTTCGCGTTGTTGACCATTTAAGTGAAACTCTGCAAGGTACACTTTGGTGACAGCAAAGGTTGCAAGAACTTTAAGCTTAGGAGAACTAAGTGCAGAGCAGTTATTTCAAATGTACTGCACCATATTTCACAACAGACTTGACAGCTGATATTGGCAAAAGTAAATACAGCTTATTGATTGATGAGAGCAATGACATTTCTGAAAATAAGCTACTTGGAGTAGCTATTAGGTACTATTCAGAGACAAGAAAGCAGTTGTGGTACTTACTTAGATTTAGTTGAAACTGGGTGACTGACAACGCACAGGCAATATGCAATGCGTTAAAAGATTGTTTAGACAAGAATGGACTTGAGTTGCAAAGACTAGTTGCACTCGGCACTGACAATGCGTCTGTCATGACAGGTGTAAACAATGGAGTATACACACAATTAAAATTCGAAGTTCCTCATCTGGTACTAATTAGGTGTGTGTATCATTCCCTTCATCGGCTGTGTCACAGGCTGCAGCCGCTTGTCTGCCCAGAACATAGAGTTCATGATTAGAGAGACATAAAACTGGTTTCTCACTCAAGTCTTCGTCAGCAAAGTACAGTGAGCTTTTTGCTTCAATAAAGATGGACACATCCGCTGAAGATTGTTCAATTAAGCCAGACACGAGGATGTCCATTCAATCTGCTATTGTCAGAATATTGCAACAGTGGGTCGAGCTCAGAACTCATTTTGATGTAGCAAGACTCAACGAACGCTGTTATACAGCAGAACTTCTACATTCTATGTTTAGCGACATGAAAAACTATGTGTATCTCATATTTCTCAAGCATATTCTCGGAGAAGTTGAAAGTGTGAATAAGAAATTCGAAGCAGATATACAGGATCCAACAAAACTACTCAGCGATCTTGTCCAGCTCATTGATTCTATCAGTTCAAAGATTGCTATTCCTGGGGAAAAAATAACAGAAGATGATGCTATTCAAGATTGTTTAGATCTTAATCCCAATCTAGGTTATGAGTTTGAGAAAGAAATAGCTGACTACAAGTTTCCCTATGAGAAAGAAATTCGTGGAAGGTGCATCCAGTTTTTAATAGAGCTATTGACACAGCTGCGTTTACATATACCGATAACGTTCGAGTGTTACAGTCCATGTCATGTCTTAGTGGAAGTGAATGTCTACAGCCAATGAAGCCCTGTATATTGGATCTTGCTATAATGTTTGTAGAAGATGCAGCTACTCTCCTCCATCGATTCCAGTGGAGAAAACTTCATCATATGCAGTGGACACAGACCTCTGACACACTTGGACTGTGGGCAGATATAGGCTTAATATAGCCTCATACAGAGATGCCACCGGTGAAAATCATTTCGAAGATCTTACAGATTTAGCTTTAACTGTGCTCATTTTACCTAATTCTAATGCGGACATGGAGCGTATTTTCAGTCAGATGGGAGTTATAAAATCAAAATTGCGGAACAGACTGAGCATCAAGAGTTTAACAGCTGTTTTGACTATATATATGGAATGAAAAGATATGGCAAATGCTGTCATGATTATAAACTACCTAAGGCTATCTTCTGGAAAAATTAGATCACAGGAGGCTATACATGTTTCTTTCAATCATCCTCCTCATCGCAGGAGCAAACACAGCAGGAAATAGCTACAGAAACTGAAGAGGAGTTGTTTGACTGGGATTTGGCAGATCTGGAATAAACTTCATTCTAATATTCAGTGATAATAATAAATATAATGTGCTATTTTATAACATTTTGAATGAATACCACCAGTGCTTGTTTAGTGATTTTCCAAAAAATAGTATTGCAATTTGGTGCTATTTAGGCTCGAAAGTAGTTCTGATGGGATTGGGGGATCTGGAACTAAATTTCATTGTAATATGAAGTGATAATAATAAATTATACAGTGCTCCCCCGATGTGTCTCCACCTTGCCGTGGTGGGGCAGCTTGCGTGTCCCATTGACCCCATGTGCTTGCCGATGGATGAAAACTACATATCGGACAGCTGATGGGATAGGGGCCAGACTAAGAGAGACACAACCTGCTGCTCTGCAGGTAGACTGAGGATAGCAGTCAAAAGTTTAAATCAGGAGCACGAAGGCAGAATTTCTTGGTCCGGACAATACTCTAAGGCTCTCTGTCGAGGGTTTAGGCTGAACACCTCTAAGCCACAAACCCCCGGATGTGAGAGCCGGGCCGATACCTACCTACCGAAAAATAGAGGTGTGATACTGAGCACGCTACATGCCCAGTTCTGATACTTGTTCGAAAGCTCTCAGCTGGGGGATATGAGGTATTCCCGAATGAGAGGGCCTGGCCGTTTCTCGTTCACTGCTGGACGGAGGTAAGGTGCTGAGCCAGCAGCACATGTAGCCTACATCGTGAGCGAGTACAAAGAGGAAGAAGAAGTGCCCCAGTCAAAATGGTTACGAAAAATGTCTGTATCTACCTCGTATAGAGTCTAGACAAAGGTGGAAAAACGTCTCAATAACACGAAATGGAACGCACGGCTAGCGAATCCATTGCGTGGCCCGAAGTCCAAAGTGAAAGCTTACCTAGTGGATATCGCCCGCAAACTGACCGTTCCTGGTGCGTGCTTTAGCGACCAGTGGCAATCGAAATGCCCAACACATGGAAGTGAGGAATTAAAGCAGCCATGAGCATGACGTGGCAACTCCTCGGGTGAGCCCAGTCTCAGAGCAATATGTGCCGGCTCTGCAATTCATGGAAGCCTCCTTGGATAGCAGGGGAATGCCATGGTCTGCCCCTGCCTTCTCTTGAGGGTTTACCGTGTTGTCGTTGACCGTTCTACTTTGACCAGCTGAGATGCGGGCGATACCACAGCACAAACAGTCTAAACGTCTCTCGAAATCCCGGGAAGGCTAACCCGTAAAAATGCCTGCTGAAGCCGGATGTGCTGGCCTACGGGTGCAAATAAATCAGGCACAACGCAAAAAACGTCCGAGTGAAATGTCTTTCGTGCTAGGAACAGCTCTGACTACCTAGATTTCCGAATGCCGCTCTTGTTCGGAACAGCTCTGACTAGGTAGTTTTCCGAATGTCCGTCGTGCCTGGAACAGCTCTGATGGGCACAAAGACAAGCACATGTCCGAACGAAAACTCGCTGAGTGGATACCGTCTGCAGACCGGCCTGGGTTATGCGGGAACGGCCCGTGGTGAACGAATTGCCCAATATTTTGAAGTGAGGATTTACAGCAGCCATGAGCAGGACGTGACGATTCCCTTGGTGAGCCCAGCACCAGGGCGCTATGTGCTCGGCCCTGCAATTATGGAAGCCACCCTGGATGGCGGAAAATGCCATGGACTGTCCCTGCCTTCCTTTGAGGGATGAACGATGTCTTCGACCGTTCCAACTTGGCCAGCTGGGTTGTGGGCGGTACCGCAAAAGTGAGAGTCTCCCAGGAATGCTACCTGGTCAAAAAAGCACGCTAAAGCCGGATGTGTTGGCCTACGGGTTTCGGCCCAAGGGCGCATAACTTAGACACACCGCAATCACATCTGAAAAAACACTCCGGATGAACGCAAAGAAGAAGAATAATTATACTGTGCTACCTTGTTACATTGTAATAAAAACAGTTGCGTCCTTTTTTTTTTTTCTTTTGTGCTTCCAAAAAATGTTGGTGCTTTTTGGGGTCGATTTGGTGCTTTTTCATCAAAGGGAGATGGCAAAACTGGAAGCTGTTACATCAATAACATTAGATCAACACCAGCAATGGAGCTTTTAAATGTTTTATTTTTCCAACGTTTATTTCATACAAAGCAATGTATATTTATAAGGTGCAATGTGTGTTTCGTTGTTTGTGTATATTACAGAGCGTTGCCGTTTGTTAGTGTTATGTGTCACATGCGTTAATAAAACAAATACATGCATATACAGTTATGATAATATGACATTTATGGCATAGTGCATGTAAACACACATTCCCGTTTCATTTCGATCTCCACAAGTGGAGTGTTACCCTGTCCATCTGTCATGAAAACCACTATAATCCCGATAGATGATGAAACAACAGAAGCAGGCTATATTCGAACTTACAAAGTTTGCAACCAAGGAGCACATCCCGTCACATCAAAAGCGCCGCTGGTCTATGATGATTCCGCGGAGACACGGGAAAAGAGTTCCCCGTTGCCTTAAAGCAGACTCAAGATGAAAAGGAAAAACGCCGCTTTGATTTGGTTGTCACATGTTGTTGACAGGAGAATGACGTCACGAGGTCAATCCCAGAATATATAAACACAGGCTTGTGGTCGGGAGTGCAAAATAACGTTGACCTAGGCTCAGGTGTTGAATAGCTCACTGTTCGTAGTGAAAAGAATCCCGCATGTTACTACCAGTGTATTGGAAAATAAAACAGTGTCTTCATGGCAATTTGGAGATTCAATTCGGATTATGAGCTAGGAATTCATAGGGTATCTACAATTACCATTTAAATGTTAATAATGTGGAATAGTAAAATGATAGTTAGAGTTTAGAAATGTAACGTAGTGGTTGCTTTGTAGTCAGGTATAAAAACAGTGTCGGCGACAATAGACAGTCGCAGTGTTAAACTAACTAGTGTGAGATGTAAATTAGCTCAGCTAGTTGAGGTTAGTGAAAGGGGATGATATTCGTGTGATTGGGAATGGGGGAGGATAGGGGAAATGTCCAAGGGTGGGATATTCCAGTGGGGGTCCACTGGGGTTCTACACCCCGTATATTGATATTTCCTTGTCTTGCCCTAACTCAGGCCAGGGGGAGGAGCTCTTCTGACATGACATAGATTGGTTCACTGTCATGAAATCTGAGTAAAGACTGTAAACCTACACTCATTCTAATAGGAGTCAGTATCAGATTGCCCTCACCGAGTCTGTTGTGTCTCTTTCACAGGTTCGCTCGGGTTTTCAAAGAACAGATGCTGAATTGTTTGTATCATGGAGAACTTGGTACGAGGAGATAGTTCAGTGGCCTGTGATTAGGCCCATGAGAAAGGAATTATTAGTCACACCACTCGTGAAAGAAATAATGGAGTGTTATTATGGTCACACCACGGGTGTCAGAACAATATCGTGTTTGATTATCACATAAAAGTGAAACTAACATTAAAGTGTTGAGTGGCCACACTATAAGTGAACATCATATTAGAGTGAGTATCACACTACCAGTGACATAACATTAGACGTGTTTTAACATGTCACACCACCTGTGAAATATTAATAAGAATTCATTCAAAGACGAGAACAGTGTAACAGTGAAAACGGTAGGACTTGTAGAATGAGTCATTTATTCCCAGGAACCGTGTTACTTGTTTTCAATAGGCAAGGAAGGTTAGGTTCGGAACCATGTAGACATGTTTAACAGGGTGTATGATAAGCTGCCAGACAAACATCGGAATATATTCGTGATTGGTGACCAGGAATCTGGATATCAAAAGGGCTACGAGGAGAGTCAACATCGCACAAGATGGACACGGCGTGTGTAAAGGTTTTTGTTTACTGACCCGTGAATGATGTGGTGTACCTCGTACAATTGTCATCATCTTGCTCTTATCTAGGTAACTGAACATGGGTTCATACAGGCAACAATAAATCTGTTCGCTATGAGATCGAATATTTATTGTATTGAATATACAGTTGGCGCAGTGGGTTAACAGCCCGCGCTATATTATCTTACATATCACAGATAGTTAAACATCAAACACATAGTTGTCATACAACAATCTAGCACACTATCTAGCCTATGTATATATATATCTATGAATATCTATTGAGTCCCTCTCAGGCAGGCCTTGTTGCCTCTCTCAAGTCCGTCTGTCCTCTGCCGGTCTCCTCGTGTCCCTAATTCCGACACGGGCGGTAACTCTGTCCGAGTTCCTCGTGGACCCCGCATTAGGCGGGCCACATCAGTGTCCACGGAGCCATGGACTCGGTGACCAGCTCTTTCGAGAAGGCTCTCGATTACTCGGGTCCTGAGCGACTCGCTTCTGTCCCCTTGGGCTGGAGTTGCAGCCCTCTAATAATATATCTGACGGTGAGGCGGTGACAGGATTCCCCCCTCCCCCCTGATATGGTTTGTTCTTGGGTAATTAGATCTGTTCTAATTCTGTCACCGAATCACATAAAGTTGGTGTTTGTAGTTTGGTGGACTAGTAACCTGGTAACCTACATACTGGCACTAAAACTCATGTATTCTCCCATACACCACTTCTCTGATTTGGTAAAGAGATCACTCTGTCTCCTGTGTCCTTAACAATGCTTATCAGACCGAAGTTACGTGACGTTTTAGTAGTTGTATTTACAACCCGTCCTTCTCATAGTACCCAAACTGGTACCCAGACAATTAACCTCTGTATTACAGAGAGTTAACAAGACCGAAGTCCTGGCTAGATTAAGTACACTTTCAAATCTTGATCTGTGTGTGCATTTCAATACACTTTTACTCTCGTATGTTATATAATGCTAAATATGTAGTTACCTTGTTATTTTATCCCCCTCAGACTACATGTGTCCCTGTTGGCTTGTTAGTGTGTTGGCTAATAAGTTGCTGTTTCTAATAAAGTGACTGTATTTTAAATTGATAGTGTTGAGTTTTAAGGTTTGTGTACGTGTGTGCTGAAAGTGTGGCGTATTTCCAAGCGTCACGAGTTGGGATAACCTCAATCATGAAATACTTCCACTGTGTGAAATACATGATCAGGCATTCCAAGTAGTGGTGCTTAGATGTATCCTAACTGCTAAACTAAGTATATTATCCTAACTACTAAAGTTAACTCACTATTAAACTAAGTTATAGCACATGTATTCACAAATTAGACAAGTCATGCAATTTTACATGAAAGACGCAGACAAATTACAATAAATACGTTTTGCGTACAATTTGTCCGCCAAGTGTATCGTTCTCTCATTTAATCCTTTCACGCAGTCATTCACTCACCTTTCATTCAAAATAGTATTTGGTTAAAATATATAATTAAAGTTGAGGTAAGTGTTATTGCCCTTAGAAAAAATGGACTAGGCGATATTTGCCCTTTAAGAAAATACGTACTTTTTGTACGATGGAATGAAAAATAGGTTATAATTTAACTAGAG
Organism: Cepaea nemoralis; assembly: GCA_014155875.1. NCBI lineage: Eukaryota > Metazoa > Mollusca > Gastropoda > Stylommatophora > Helicidae > Cepaea > Cepaea nemoralis. The sequence goes on from JACEFZ010001290.1 coordinate 13,417, forward strand.
ACAATTGTATAGGACGGTTCTTTAGCCTATGAATGGCACCGCCTGTAATATTAAAGTAGAATATGTACAAATTACAGGTTAACACAATTTATATACATCATTAATGCAAATATAATACATATTTAATACTAAAGTAATTAATTAATTAAATAACTCCAACGATGATGTGCGCGTTGTCGTCCTGTTCGTTAGCGTGTTATGCCATGAATGTTAAAGTTAGTATGGCTGTCTCTTGAGTGTTGTAGTCGATGTCGTTCTGTTTCGGCTGTTTGCAAAGTTTCGTAGCAACAGCAAGTATGGATTGTTCTCAATGTCCCGTATGAAATATTACAGTGTTCAGAGTCAGTTCACTGGTTGATATTATTGGTTGAAACAAACACAGTTACTGTTTCTTGCTGGAATCGTTCTAGAGCTTAGGCACTTGATGGTATAGTTCTTAAAGTATAGCTCTTAACGTATGTTCATGGGTGTCGTAATTAACCTAATCACTGAGAGTACTCTAGCGGGTGTAGAGTTCACACTGTTATATGCAACCGACTAAAAGTATCACAGTTTATAGTGTGGCGAATGGTCGATGTGGTAAGAGTCATTCTACTGGCGCATTCGCTTGCCGTGATAATAGGTCAGCCACAATGTTCTCTGTGCCTCTGATATGGCGGATTTCGAAGTCGAAATCTTGAAGTAGAAGACACCATCTTTGTAACCGGTGGTTTTTGGGCGACCCATGGTTAAGGACTAATAATGGCGAACTGTCTGTGAGGACCACAAAATGACTACCCAAGAGGAACTTAGATAACCTCAATATACAAAACAAAAGGCTTAAACACTCCAATTCCACTGTGGCATAACGAGTCTCCGCCTTCTTTAGTTTGCGGCTCACGTAGAGAATCGGGTGCCTTACTCCATCCACTTCCTGCATTAAACATCCTCCTATTGCGATAGCGCTCGCATCTGTGGTCAAAATAAAGGGTAAATTTATGTTGGGTAATCGTAAAACTGGTGGATTAGAAAAAATATGTTTCAATCTACACATTGCATCCTCTAAGCTGGTACTTTTACAAATTTTTGATGGATGATCTTTAGTTAACATATCAGAAAAGACTGAGGTGAGTTCTGCCCAATGTGGAATGAATTTGGAATAATAGTTAATCAGACCTAGTAAACTTCTAATCTGTTTCTTTGTGGTAGGAACTTCTAGATTAAGGATCTTGGAAACAATTTTATCATCAGTCAACAATTTTCCTTCAGAAATTCTATGACCAAGGAAGTCTATTTGTGTATAGCCTATTTCAACCTTGGAAGGTTTGATAGTAAGTCCGAAAAGAGAGATTTGGTTGAAGACTTGTTTCAGGGTGAGTAAGTGAGAAGTCATATCAGAAGAATGGACGCATATATCATCAATATAGGATACTACATCATTAATTCCGTGTAATAACAATCTTGTTAGTCTCACAAATGTGGCCGGTGCGTTCTTCAGGCCAAAAGGAAGATATAGCCATTCGTACAAACCGAGAGGTGTTGCGAATGCTTTTATATGTCTACAAGAAGGGTGTAGTGGAACTTGCCAATATCCTTTCGCTAAATCGGTCTTGGAAAATAAGGATGATTGAGCCATATTTAAAATAAGATCTTCACAACTGTTCATTGGCTCTGCATCCGTTGTTGTTCTTGTATTTAATACTCTATAGTCGATGCACAAGCGGATTGTCTGGTCCTTCTTTTTCACCAGGACAATCGGTGAAGAATATTGAGACATCGATTTCTGAATAATGCCATTCTTCTCTAAATCTAAAATTTCTTTATCTAAATTAGATCTGTAATGTAGAGGAATAGAATATGGTCTACATTTGACCGGTCTCAGATCTGTCAGCACAATTGAATGTGTTATTCTATCAGTGCGTCCAGGTTTGTTGGAAAAGATAGTCTTATAGTTGTCAAGGAGCGTCAAAATGTCTTGTCGCTGTTGTTGTGTCAAAGTGTCAGAGATATGTATGTCATTTATACTCCCGTCGTCAGTCATGATTGGTACAGGGATTTCAGTATTGTCTATGTCTGTCTGATTTATCACAGATGCTACTGTTTGTAAATTGTCTTCAATGTCATTGTTGTCGTCGTCGAGATCAATCGTCAATAATGTCGTCAAATTTGTCGTCGTTGTCGATATCACAGCTTGTCGGTAATGTCCATATGTCTTCGTCGTTTTCGTCGTCGTAAGCGTGTGTCGTTAACGATGCTTCGTTTGTCGAGGTGTCATTTCGGTTGGGAAATTGTCGTTTCGTCTCCGTCACCAGTTCGTTGCGTCTGTTCATTTGTCTCATTGTCCTGTCTAGCATAGTATGGTTTCAACATATTTACATGGAATAATTTCAACTTTCCATTTACAGAGAATGTAGTAGGGTTATTCCCCTTGACCAGTTTATGACATATATCACAAGATGTACAAAATGTTTTAATGTCTTGGTCGAACTTTGGCCAATAAAACTGGGTCAGGACAATTGCCCTGGTCAATTCGTATCCCATATGACCTCCAAAAGGGGAGTCATGGGCTATTTTTAGCACTTTGTCTCGATGTGCTTGTGGTAAACACTATTTGCTGTATCGTGGTCTGCTTTGTTGTGTAAAATCTAGTTAAGATGTTGTTCTGTAGCCTAAATGTCCACGATGCGTTCTTAGTTACTTTTGGTTTAAGTCCTACTAACTTAAAGTATGGTGCAAGTGTTGTATCTGCTTTTTGTTCATTTCCAAAATTGATGTTAGTTGAGTTTGGCGCTATTATTTCTAATGATTCCTTCAGTTGGTCAGTGTTGGTTTTATGGGTTGTCTGTCATGTTATTGCGTTTGTGTGTTGTGTGTTTTGTTGCACATTTACAGGTTTGGTACTTGGTAGATCGGTAGCATCCTCAATTCGAGGTGTTAATTCGGTCGTATCGCTCATAGATTCGACCGCCCCTGCATTGTACACCTCGGTGAATTCTTTCTGAATTACCTCAGTGGTTGTCTCCCTTGGTATTTTGGCAGATTGAGACAAGCATGAATGGTGTTTCTCTTTAGCGTCGCTGTTTGTGTGGTGGATACCGTGTTTCTGCTCCACTCTTTGATTTCTTTTCAGAGCATGGATGTATGTTGGGTAAATTACCAAGTATAATATCAGCGACTGGATTTTCAAGGACAGCACACAATACTTGTCCTGATATGAACGGTGTTTGAATTTCGACCAGAGCAAGGGGGTATTTCTCTATCGTACCTGAGAATGTGCGACAAGTCACATGTTTGTCTGTGTAGTCTTTAGTGTCTATTAATGTTTTCTTAACCCCACAGAGCGTTGCGCCGGAATCACGAATTAATGTGCACTTTTTGTTGTTAACAAACCCTGTAAAAAAAATTAGTTTGCCTGTAGATGACAAAGCAGCGTTTGCTGTTTCATTTGCAATAGGGATCGTGTGGCCACATAATAATGTTGTGTCAAGTTGGAACTTCGTACAGGTGTTGCAATTACTGTCTGTAATGGTGTTAACAATGTGTACAGCATTCCCAAGCTCGCTTTCATTGTCGTGTTGATTATCACATTCCTTGAGTGATTCAAGCTCTTCGTCAGACGACGTCTCTACTAGTGCAGCATTGGCCTGTTTCAATAACTTTCGGCCCTCACAATTGCGACTATAATGGCCCCAGCTATTGCAAAAATAACATTTGACCGCTTTATGGTAAGCACTGTGCTTAGCCTTCTGCTTCTCCACCATCATTTTGAGGTGGTGAGGATAGTTAGGTGCTTTGTCGCACATCCCGTCAATGTTGTGATTATAACTGCAATATTGGCATTTCACTACTTTACCGACACTGGAGCGCGGTTTAAATTTACTCTCTGTTTGTTTGGAGTATTTGGTGTTCATTACTGCAGCTGCTGTATCGTTGTGACTTATGTTCAGCTGAAAAATGTCCCTATTTGCTGTGAAAAATGCATTCCCCTTTGCCTCGATTTCCTGAATACTCTTACAGTCCATTTGTTTTAAGAACTTGGCAAAAGGTGTGGGGATGGTGCTAACTATTTTGTCTATAATAATAAGCTCTTTAAGTTTGTCATGGCTATTGTTGGTTTTAGCCGAGTTAATCCATTTTGTGCATATGTCTTGGACTGTACTGACATAATCTATAAAGGTTTGGTTTGGTTGTGGAGATAATTTGGCAAATTGTTGTTGGTAACCTGCAGTGTCTAAAGAAAAATGTTGGAGAATGCGTTGTTTTAAGTAGTCATAGTCTTTTCGCATTTCCTGTGGTACTGTTTCTATTACTTTTAGTGGTTCAAGCGCTAAGTTTCTCATTAGAATAAAAGCCCAATCTGATTTTATGACCTTATGATAGGCCATGAGACACTCAAAATTTTCTAAATAGGCGCTGATGGAATCTCCTGAACAGAACGCCTTCACGAGTCCTTTGTACTTGTTATATTTTTGTTCTTCCTCTTTGCTTCTTAGCTTATTCACCGATATTTCTGTGTTGGAATCAATCTCCATCTGTTTAAGTTTTATCTGTGTCTCTCTCGGCATTCAATTGGGCCTGCTTGGCTGCGGCCTCAAGCTCCATCTGTTTCTCCTGAGTCTGCAATTGTATTTTTTTTCTCTTCAACATCAATTAGTCTTTTCTTTTCTTCTGCGTCCATTTGCATTTGCAATTTCTTTTCTTCCGCTTGCATTTGCAATTTCTTTTCTTCTGCCTCCATTTGCATTTGCAATTTCTTTTCTTCTGCCTGCATCTGCATTTTCTTTTCTTCTGCCTCCATTTGCAATTTCTTTTCCTCTCGTTCTAACGCTCTTTCTTCACGGGCAATATTTTCTGCGTGCGTTTTCTGTGCCCATTCTGACAGTTTCTCTTCTTTATAACCTAACTTTATTCCTTGCTCAATGCATTTATCTAAGCTAGACATTTTGTGTTTTATTTGTTTGTAATGTTTGTCAAATTAAATCCCTTAGAAAAAAATGTTGGGAGGACAAAAATTAGTTATCTCCCTTACTTATTAAATTTGTAAATCAAAATGCAAGGTTATGTTGGTTATCAGATCATGAATATGCAAACAAATCAATATGATACAAAATGATACGTTGATGGAAGATGAGAAGTACAGCTTAGAGTTACAATGGGTATGATGTGAAACTTAGCTCTCAATCCCAGAACTCTCCGATGTTGTCTTGTACTCTCGTCAATGTTGGAAAGGTTACATAGGTTGCACGCGGCACTAGTTGCGGAACAATCTGCTCGTGGAGTGAGAAAACATTAGTCACAGTCACACACAAAAAAAATGTCAAAATAGTAACATGTCAAAAATCGTTTACAGAATCAAAATAATGAGGCGCACTGCGGAGGCAATGGTGAGACGTTGCCGAGGGACTCAGATTAATTCTATTTTATCGCTAGATAGCTACTAATTTTTGTAAAGTTGTAAAGTTAATTGTTTTGATTTAAACAAATCAATGTGTTATCAAAATCAATGTGATATGATTAACTCAGTAATTTTACATGGCATTTAATAACTTTTCACAAAACATTTTATGCCAAAACCGGAAAACTAGCCCCCAAAAAGCCTGTCATCATCTTGCTCTTATCTAGGTAACTGAACATGGGTTCATACAGGCAACAATAAATCTGTTCGCTATGAGATCGAATATTTATTGTATTGAATATACAGTTGGCGCAGTGGGTTAACAGCCCGCGCTATATTATCTTACATATCACAGATAGTTAAACATCAAACACATAGTTGTCATACAACAATCTAGCACACTATCTAGCCTATGTATATATATATATCTATGAATATCTATTGAGTCCCTCTCAGGCAGGCCTTGTTGCCTCTCTCGAGTCCGTCTGTCCTCTGCCGGTCTCCTCGTGTCCTAATTCGACACGGGCGGTAACTCTGTCCGAGTTCCTCGTGGACCCCGCATTAGGCGGGCCACATCAGTGTCCACGAAGCCATGGACTCGGTGACCAGCTCTTTCGAGAAGGCTCTCGATTACTCGGGTCCTGAGCGACTCTCTTCTGTCCCTTGGGCTGGAGTTGCAGCCCTCTAATAATATATCTGACGGTGAGGCGGTGACAACAATGGATCAGAATATGATCCGGAGCTTCGGTCTAATGTTCTACATATACACTAGAATATGCGACACACATTCTACACATGACACACATACACACTTCTCCACATATAATCTTAGCTTAATAAATTTCTTGTATTATTTGTTGAAGGCTAGAGTTGTCAAGTATGTTATGTTGGGGAAGAAATGAGAGGAGGCATGATCCAGGGGTCAGCAAGGTGAGAAGAAGGTGTCCTTGGACTGAGGGAGGTTGTGGACGGAGTCTGGTGGAATCTCCAGAATAGTGATATTGAACTGGAAAAAATGTGGGTGTTGATTCCTCTCACTCCAGGACGACACTATAGAAGTAAGATCATCTCAAGTGACGATAGTAGAGAGTGAGTACTTTAACACGACACAATTCTCTCTCTCTTCTCTCTTTCTCTCTCCTTCTTTCTCTCTTCTCCCTCTCTCACACATACAAACACATTCTGTCTGATCTAGCTCTTGCTTCTGTAGATAATAGTACATGGATTTCTGTGATCTTGGGCATTAACCTTTACATGTTGCATTCTATTTAAATTGTGGCTCCATTTTTTTTTTTCGGGGGGGGGATTTCCATATGCATATATTCATATACATACCTGTATATCAACACAAAGCCATAATTGTATTTACATAAATACCTACACGAATTCACCCATACATGGTTACCCATACATGAATACCATACATGTTAGCCTTTTGTATTCTACAACAATGTTTATATTCGTGCTGGGGAATCGTGTTGAATTTAGGCAGAGGCAAACCGCTGAACGCAAAATTGCCTAGTGACCACCAGCCACTAACACACCAGGGCCGGTCTCCGGGTCTTACAGCGGACACGCAGCCAGTTTTCACAAGCCTTTGTGTACCTAGGCCAGAGGAGCTATATATCTCTCTTTAAGTTGTTTGGGGGGAGGAGAGGGGTGGATCTGTGATTCAAAGCACCCTGGGGAAGAATTTGCGGCGTGTACTATCTGCGCTCTCCAATGCTTGTTACCACCTAGTGAGAAGTGTTCCCAAGTATTAACAAAATAAGCCACACACAGGGCTCGCGAGACGCACACACGTTCTAAATATTTTCCACAGCAGGGACTGGTCTGGGACAGTCCCGTTCACCACTGCTATAGGTTTTAGATTTTATGCCTTGCAACAGAAACCAAATATCGTTCTGTCAAGACTATCAGGATGTAAAACATCTTGGATGTTTTTTGATATTATTAACATTTTTAAAAAAATTAATAATAATGGACATTTTTTCTAATTGCAAGAGTAAATGAAATTAAAGAAATTTACACATTTCAGTCAGGAAAAATAGTAGCTAGTTTGTATTTGAACATTAGTAAAAATAAGTTTCTGTTGTTTGTAAGGGGGTTGAATCTTGCCTTGATTCTGCAAGTCCAAACTTATTTTCTTTATTCCGCTAGTGTTTGAAGAAGTTTTGCGTGTGTGTCTTCGGATGTTTTAGGAATAGTGTTAAGAAAGATTGCCTTGTAGATGTCTGTTTGTTTGCCTGTGTGTGTTTGTATTATTTGTTGTAGAGTTTCCACTGCATCTGTGACTGTTTGACATGTGAAAAATATGTGTTCTTCTGTCTCTTGTGTGTTGTTCCTGCATATTTGGCATTTTCCTATTTGTCTGGATCTGAATACTAATTTGGGTATTATGGGATTTATATTAAAAATCAGTCTGTAAGTTACTTCTTTCGCCTTAGATGTGATGTGTTTGTTGTGTAAGTTGGAAAAGGTGGATGTGTAGTCTGGCATGAACTATTTTTCCTCTTTTGATTCTCAGTTTAAGCGATGGTGCTTGTTTACTAACTAATTGTTTGTATATTTCTCGTGTTGTTTCATTTATTAAATGTTCATGTCCTTGTATTGCTGTATACATGTGTGATAGAAAGATGGATAATATGCCCTGATAATGCCCTGGTAGTATGCCCAACTTGTCGGATACTTATGTGATTGATGGCTCAACCCCACAGAGATAAATGATGAACAATCATTTTTCCCAATGTGATCCTGCCCGTTTAATTAATTTAGCTGTACTGACTCAATTGTTGAGACCAGAAATAGAGTTTTAGAGAACCAAGGAATACCTTTAGGAAATACTGAAAGAATTGTACTCCCTTTTATACCCAATTTATCCTTAAGTGGTTCCTTGCCTCTCCTCTACCAACTAATTAATTCTATCTAGGGTAATTTAAAACAAGTAAATACAATCAATACATGGCATGACCTCAGTTTTTATGATTTAATAAACACAAATATGGATTTTGTAAATTGCATTCAAAATTACAATTTCCTGTAATAAAATACGGACATATACATATACATTAAATATTACAGAATTGATGTGCCCATGATAAGGTAGATATTAACAGTTATATTTTTCCCAGTGGCCTGTAATGCTAATCTTTTACTGGCCTGGATGATCTAAAAAAAAAAAAGAACTGTCTCCAATCAGGATTCTCCACTTCAGCTTTGGGAATCACTCTGGCTATCATCAATTGTAGTATTCGTGTTCCTGGGTGTAGTAGAATATAAGTGGCTCTTGGTTTTATTCCCTTTGCTTTTGCTGCTTTGTTTAGTTTTGTGAGATGTTTTATTTTGTGTGCTTATAATATAATGCTATTCTGTGTTGTTCTGGATGTCTGATAATATTACCTGTGTGGCTGATTCTAAGTGCTTGTATTTTTCCTTGAATATCCTGAAGTGCTATTCCTCCTTGTTTCTTATCCTGAATGAGAGTTTTATGCTGTATGCTGTGTGTTGTCTTACTAAATATGAAATGTCTTATCTGTTTATTTATGTCTGTGATTGTATGTTTTGGAGGGTTTAACACTGTCACTAAGTATATTATTTTTGGTATGATGTATGTGTTAACTATTATGGTTCTACCAAATATTGTTAATGTTTTGTATTTATACCAGTGTAGCATGTCTGTGATTTGGTGTGATATTTGTAGCCATATTTTTCTGTGTGTTGTTCTGGGGTCACATGGACATGTGATCCCATACAGTTTCATATTGTGTGTATGTGTTAGGTCTGGAGGGAAATCAGACTTTTGTTTCCACTTTCCCAGGCACATAATTTGTGATTTTTGTATATTAATTTGGCTCCACTGCCTTTCCCAAAGTGGGAGAAGGTGTGCAGTATGTTTCTGATGGATGTGTTGCTTGTAGGAAGAATGCAGTATCGTCTGCTTAAGTAATGACCTTTTGCTCTCCTATTCCCTGTATGAAAGTGCCTTAATGCTGCATCTTGTCTGATCTTTTCTAATAATGGCTCTAGTGTCAGTATATACAGAAGTGGTGATAGTGGGCACCCTTGTCTTACAGATCTTGTCAGCCTGAAGCTAGAAGTCAGTGAATGGTTCACTAAGACTTTGCTTTCAGGGTTGTTATATAAAATCTGTATCCACTTTCTGTAGTACTGTCCTATATTGCAGTGTTCTAGGGTTTTGTGCAAATAGGAGTGTGCGATTCTGTAAAAGGCCTTCTCTTGGTCCAAAGACAAGAGGGAGGATTGACAGTTTTCTGGTGTGTGTACATTATAATGTCTCTAATGAGGTTATATAGTTATTATGATTGTACCTAAGGGGAAACAATCTGACATTGGTAAAATTGGTACATGCATATGTTTTTTTGGTTCATAAGTGGTCAAAACGACTACAAAACACCAGGTAGCGTCAACTAGAGGTGGGCGATGTTTAGTAAATTTGACGGACCAGGATTAGAATATCTGGCCATAGGCGTTAGTGTTCTAGTTCTAAAATCGTCATACAAGTTGATGATTTAAAGCCTAACTTGTTGTTGTTTTTTTTTTGTGTGTGTGTGTGAGGAGGTGCGTAGCTTGAAAGATAGCGTCAATCGCTGTTAACTTCAGGTCTGTGCTGAGTCCATTGTCAAACATAGTACTAATCCAACCAGGGGACAATACTTGATGAAGTAGCTTAATGGCAGCACTGAATGAAGTATATATATATATATATATATATATATATATATATATATATATATATATATATATACTTCATTCAGTGCTGCCATTAAGCTACTTCCATCAAGTATTGTCCCCTGGTTGGATTAGTACTATGTTTGACAATGGACTCAGCACAGACCTGAAGTTAACAGCGATTGACGCTATCTTTCAAGCTACGCACCTCCTCACACACACACACAAAAAAAAAACAACAACAAGTTAGGCTTTAAATCATCAACTTGTATGACGATTTTAGAACTAGAACACTAACGCCTATGGCCAGATATTCTAATCCTGGTCCGTCAAATTTAGTAAACATCGCTCACCTCTAGTTGACGCTACCTGATGTTTTGTAGTCGTTTTGACCACTTATGAACCAAAAAACATATGCATGTACCAATTTTACAATGTCAGATTGTTTCCCCTTAGGTACAATCATAAATAACTATATAACCTCATTAGAGACATTATAATGTACACACACCAGAAAACTGTCAATCCTCCCTCTTGTCTTTGGACCAAGAGAAGGCCTTTTACAGAATCGCACACTCCTATTTGCACAAAACCCTAGAACACTGCAATATAGGACAGTACTACAGAAAGTGGATACAGATTTTATATAACAACCCTGAAAGCAAAGTCTTAGTGAACCATTCACTGACTTCTAGCTTCAGGCTGACAAGATCTGTAAGACAAGGGTGCCCACTATCACCACTTCTGTATATACTGACACTAGAGCCATTATTAGAAAAGATCAGACAAGATGCCAGCATTAAAGGCACTTTCATGCAGGGAATAGGAGAGCAAAAGGTCATTACTTAAGCAGACGATACTGCATTCTTCCCTACAAGCAACACATCCATCAGAAACATACTGCACACCTTCTCCCACTTTGGGAAAGGCAGTGGAGCCAAAATTAATATACAAAAATCACAAATTATGTGCCTGGGAAAGTGGAAACAAAAGTCTGATTTCCCTCCAGACCTAACACATACACACAATATGAAACTGTATGGGATCACATGTCCATGTGACCCCAGAACAACACACAGAAAAATATGGCTACAAATATCACACCAAATCACAGACATGCTACACTGGTATAAATACAAAACATTAACAATATTTGGTAGAACCATAATAGTTAACACATACATCATACCAAAAATAATATACTTAGTGACAGTGTTAAACCCTCCAAAACATACAATCACAGACATAAATAAACAGATAAGACATTTCATATTTAGTAAGACAACACACAGCATACAGCATAAAACTCTCATTCAGGATAAGAAACAAGGAGGAATAGCACTTCAGGATATTCAAGGAAAAATACAAGCACTTAGAATCAGCCACACAGGTAATATTATCAGACATCCAGAACAACACAGAATAGCATTATATTATAAGCACACAAAATAAAACATCTCACAAAACTAAACAAAGCAGCAAAAGCAAAGGGAATAAAACCAAGAGCCAACTTATATTCTACTACACCCAGGAACACGAATACTACAATTGATGATAGCCAGAGTGATTCCCAAAGCTGGAAGTGGAGAATCCTGATTGGAGACAGTTCTTTTTTTTTTTTAGATCATCCAGGCCAGTAAAAGATTAGCATTACAGGCCACTGGGAAAAATATAACTGTTAATATCTACCTTATCATGGGCACATCAATTCTGTAATATTTAATGTATATGTATATGTCCGTATTTTATTACAGGAAATTGTAATTTTGAATGCAATTTACAAAATCCATATTTGTGTTTATTAAATCATAAAAACTGAGGTCATGCCATGTATTGATTGTATTTTACTTGTTTTAAATTACCCTAGATAGAATTAATTAGTTGGTAGAGGAGAGGCAAGGAACCACTTAAGGAATAAATTGGGTATAAAAGGGAGTACAATTCTTTCAGTATTTCCTAAAGGTATTCCTTGGTTCTCTAAAACTCTATTTCTGGTCTCAACAATTGAGTCAGTACAGCTAAATTAATTAAACGGGCAGGATCACATTGGGAAAAATGATTGTTCATCATTTATCTCTGTGGGGTTGAGCCATCAATCACATAAGTATCCGACAAGTTGGGCATACTACCAGGGCATTATCAGGGCATATTTCCATCTTTCTATCACACATGTATACAGGCAATACAAGGACATGAACATTTAATAAATGAAACAACACGAGAAATATACAAACAATTAGTTAGTAAACAAGCACCATCGCTTAAACTGAGAATCAAAAGAGGAAAAAAATAGTTCATGCCAGACTACACATCCACCTTTTCCAACTTACACAACAAACACATCACATCTAAGGCGAAAGAAGTAACTTACAGACTGATTTTTAATATAAATCCCATAATACCCAAATTAGTATTCAGATCCAGACAAATAGGAAAATGCCAAATATGCAGGAACAACACACAAGAGACAGAAGAACACATATTTTTCACATGTCAAACAGTCACAGATGCAGTGGAAACTCTACAACAAATAATACAAACACACACAGGCAAACAACAGACATCTACAAGGCAATCTTTCTTAACACTATTCCTAAAACATCCGAAGACACACACGCAAAACTTCTTCAAACACTAGCGGAATAAAGAAAATAAGTTTGGACTTGCAGAATCAAGGCAAGATTCAACCCCCTTACAAACAACAGAAACTTATTTTTACTAATGTTCAAATACAAACTAGCTACTATTTTTCCTGACTGAAATGTGTAAATTTCTTTAATTTCATTTACTCTTGCAATTAGAAAAAATGTCATTATTATTAATTTTTTTTAAATGTTAATAATATCAAAAACATCCAAGATGTTTTACATCTGATAGTCTTGACAAACGATATTTGGTTTCTGTTGCAAGGCATAAAATCTAAAACCTATAGCAGTGGTGAACGGGACTGTCCCAGACCAGTCCCTGCTGTGGAAAATATTAGAACGTGTGTGCGTCTCGCGAGCCCTGTGTGTGGCTTATTTTGTTAATACTTGGGAACACTTCTCACTAGGTGGTAACAAGCATTGGAGAGCGCAGATAGTACACGCCGCAAATTCTTCCCCAGGGTGCTTTGAATCACAGATTCACCCCTCTCCTCCCCCAAACAACTTTAAAGAAAGATATATAGCTCCTCTGGCCTAGGTACACAAAGGCTTTGTGAAAACTGGCTGCGTGTCCGCTGTAAGACCCGGAGACCTGCCCTGGTGTGTTTAGTGGCTTGTGGTCACTAGGCAATTTTGCGTTCAGCGGTTTGCCTTCTGCCTAAATTCAACACGATTCCCCAGCATGAATATAAACATTGTTGTAGAATACAAAAGGCTAACATGTATGGTATTCATGTATGGGTAACCATGTATGGGTGAATTCGTGTAGGTATTTATGTAAATACAATTATGGCTTTGTGTTGATATACAGGTATGTATATGAATATATGCATATGGAAATCCCCCCCCCCAAAAAAAAAAATGGAAGCCACAATTTAAATAGAATGAAAATGTAAAGGTTAATGCCCAAGATCACAGAAATCCATGTACTATTATCTACAGAAAGCAAGAGATAGATCAAGACAGAATGTGTTTGTATGTGTGAGAGAGGGAGAGAGAGAGAAAGAGAGAGAGAGAGAAAGAGAGAGAGAGAGAGAGAGATGGTGTCGTGTTAAAGTACTCACTCTCTACTATCGTCACTTGAGAGATATTACTTCTATAGTGTCGTCCCTGGAGTGAGAGGAATCAACACCCACATTTTTTCCAGTTTCAATATCACTATTCTGGAGATATCCACCAGACTCCGTCCACAACACTCCCTCAGTCCAAGGACACCTTCTTCTCACTCTTGCTCACCCCTGGATCATGCCTCCTCTCATTCTTCCCCAACATAACATACTTGACAACTCTAGCCTCAACAAATAAATACAAGAAATTTATTAAAGCTAAGAGTATATGTGGGAGAAGTGTGTATGTGTGTCATGTGTAGAATGTGTGTCGCATATGCTAGGTGTATATGTAGACATTAGACCACGAAGCTCCGGATCATATTCTGATCATCATTGTTGTCACCGCCTCACCGTCAGATATATTATTAGAGGGCTGCAACTCCAGCCCAAGGGACAGAAGAGAGTCGCTCAGGACCCGAGTAATCGAGAGCCTTCTCGAAAGAGCTGGTCACCGAGTCCATGGCTTCGTGGACACTGATGTGGCCCGCCTAATGCGGGGTCCACGAGGAACTCGGACAGAGTTACCGCCCGTGTCGAATTAGGACACGAGGAGACCGGCAGAGGACAAACGGACTCGAGAGAGGCAACAAGGCCTGCCTGAGAGGGACTCAATAGATATTCATAGATATATATATATACATAGGCTAGATAGTGTGCTAGATTGTTGTATGACAACTATGTGTTTGATGTTTAACTATCTGTGATATGTAAGATAATATAGCGCGGGCTGTTAACCCACTGCGCCAACTGTATATTCAATACAATAAATATTCGATCTCATAGCGAACAGATTTATTGTTGCCTGTATGAACCCATGTTCAGTTACCTAGATAAGAGCAAGATGATGACAGGCTTTTTGGGGGCTAGTTTTCCGGTTTTGGCATAAAATGTTTTGTGAAAAAGTTATTAAATGCCATGTAAAATTACTGAGTTAATCATATCACATTGATTTTGATAACACATTGATTTGTTTAAATCAAAACAATTAACTTTACAACTTTACAAAAATTAGTAGCTATCTAGCGATAAAATAGAATTAATCTGAGTCCCTCGGCAACGTCTCACCATTGCCTCCGCAGTGCGCCTCATTATTTTGATTCTGTAAACGATTTTTGACATGTTACTATTTTGACATTTTTTTGTGTGTGTGACTGTGACTAATGTTTTCTCACTCCACGAGCAGATTGTTCCGCAACTAGTGCCGCGTGCAACCTATGTAACCTTTCCAACATTGACGAGAGTACAAGACAACATCGGAGAGTTCTGGGATTGAGAGCTAAGTTTCACATCATACCCATTGTAACTCTAAGCTGTACTTCTCATCTTCCATCAACGTATCATTTTGTATCATATTGATTTGTTTGCATATTCATGATCTGATAACCAACATAACCTTGCATTTTGATTTACAAATTTAATAAGTAAGGGAGATAACTAATTTTTGTCCTCCCAACATTTTTTTCTAAGGGATTTAATTTGACAAACATTACAAACAAATAAAACACAAAATGTCTAGCTTAGATAAATGCATTGAGCAAGGAATAAAGTTAGGTTATAAAGAAGAGAAACTGTCAGAATGGGCACAGAAAACGCACGCAGAAAATATTGCCCGTGAAGAAAGAGCGTTAGAACGAGAGGAAAAGAAATTGCAAATGGAGGCAGAAGAAAGAAAAGATAAATTGCAAATGCAAATGGAGGCAGAAGAAAAGAAATTGCAAATGCAAGCGGAAGAAAAGAAATTGCAAATGCAAATGGACGCAGAAGAAAAGAAAAGACTAATTGATGTTGAAGAGAAAAAAAATACAATTGCAGACTCAGGAGAAACAGATGGAGCTTGAGGCCGCAGCCAAGCAGGCCCAAGGAATGCCGAGACACAGATAAAACTTAAACAGATGGAGATTGATTCCAACACAGAAATATCGGTGAATAAGCTAAGAAGCAAAGAGGAAGAACAAAAATATAACAAGTACAAAGGACTCGTGAAGGCGTTCTGTTCAGGAGATTCCATCAGCGCCTATTTAGAAAATTTTGAGTGTCTCATGGCCTATCATAAGGTCATAAAATCAGATTGGGCTTTTATTCTAATGAGAAACTTAGCGCTTGAACCACTAAAAGTAATAGAAACAGTACCACAGGAAATGCGAAAAGACTATGACTACTTAAAACAACGCATTCTCCAACATTTTTCTTTAGACACTGCAGGTTACCAACAACAATTTGCCAAATTATCTCCACAACCAAACCAAACCTTTATAGATTATGTCAGTACAGTCCAAGACATATGCACAAAATGGATTAACTCGGCTAAAACCAACAATAGCCATGACAAATCTTAAAGAGCTTATTATTATATACAAAATAGTTAGCACCATCCCCACACCTTTTGCCAAGTTCTTAAAACAAATGGACTGTAAGAGTATTCAGGAAATCGAGGCAAAGGGGAATGCATTTTTCACAGCAAATAGGGACATTTTTCAGCTGAACATAAGTCACAACGATACAGCAGCTGCAGTAATGAACACCAAATACTCCAAACAAACAGAGAGTAAATTTAAACCGCGCTCCAGTGTCGCTAAAGTAGTGAAATGCCAATATTGCAGTTATAATCACAACATTGACGGGATGTGCGACAAAGCACCTAACTATCCTCACCACCTCAAAATGATGGTGGAGAAGCAGAAGGCTAAGCACAGTGCTTACCATAAAGCGGTCAAATGTTATTTTTGCAATAGCTGGGGCCATTATAGTCGCAATTGTGAGGGCCGAAAGTTATTGAAACAGGCCAATGCTGCACTAGTAGAGACGTCGTCTGACGAAGAGCTTGAATCACTCAAGGAATGTGATAATCAACACGACAATGAAAGCGAGCTTGGGAATGCTGTACACATTGTTAACACCATTACAGACAGTAATTGCAACACCTGTACGAAGTTCCAACTTGACACAACATTATTATGTGGCCACACGATCCCTATTGCAAATGAAACAGCAAACGCTGCTTTGTCATCTACAGGCAAACTAATTTTTTTTACAGGGTTTGTTAACAACAAAAAGTGCACATTAATTCGTGATTCCGGCGCAACGCTCTGTGGGGTTAAGAAAACATTAATAGACACTAAAGACTACACAGACAAACATGTGACGTGTCGCACATTCTCAGGTACGATAGAGAAATACCCCCTTGCTCTGGTCGAAATTCAAACACCGTTCATATCAGGACAAGTATTGTGTGCTGTCCTTGAAAATCCAGTCGCTGATATTATACTTGGTAATTTACCCAACATACATCCATGCTCTGAAAAAGAAATCAAAGAGTGGGAACAGAAACACGGTATCCACAACACAAACAGCGACGCTAAAGAGAAACACCATTCATGCTTGTCTCAATCTGCCAAAATACCAAGGGAGACAACCACTGAGGTAATTCAGAAAGAATTCACCGAGGTGTACAATGCAGGGGCGGTCGAATCTATGAGCGATACGACCGAATTAAAACCTCGAATTGAGGATGCTACCGATCTACCAAGTACCAAACCTGTAAATGTGCAACAAAACACACAACACACAAACGCAATAACACGACAGACAACCCATAAAACCAACACCGACCAACTGCAGGAATCATTAGAAATAGTAGCGCCAAACTCAACTAACATCAATTTTGGAAATGAACAGAAAGCAGATACAACACTTGCACCATACTTTAAATTAGTAGGACTTAAACCAAAAGTCACTAAACATGCATCGTGGACATTTAGGCTACAGAACAACATCTTAACAAGATTTTACACAACAAAGCAGACCACGATACAGCAAATAGTTTTACCACAAGCGCATCGAGACAAGGTTATAAAAATAGCCCATGACTCCCCTTTTGGAGGTCATATGGGATACGAATTGACCAGGGCAATTGTCCTGACCCAGTTTTATTGGCCAAAGTTCGACCAAGACATTAAAACATTTTG
Source organism: Cepaea nemoralis (assembly GCA_014155875.1). NCBI lineage: Eukaryota > Metazoa > Mollusca > Gastropoda > Stylommatophora > Helicidae > Cepaea > Cepaea nemoralis. The sequence continues at coordinate 31,199 of JACEFZ010001290.1, forward strand.
TACATCTTGTGATATATGTCATAAACTGGTCAAGGGGAATAACCCTACTACATTCTCTGTAAATGGAAAGTTGAAAATATTCCATGTAAATATGTTGAAACCATACTATGCTAGACAGGACAATGAGACAAATGAACAGACGCAACGAACTGGTGACGGAGACGAAACGACAATTTCCCAACCAAATGACACCTCGACAAACGAAGCATCGTTAACGACACACGCTTACGACGACGAAAACGACGAAAACATATGGACATTACCGACAATCTGTGATATCGACAACGACGACAAATTTGACGACATATTGACGATTGATCTCGACGACGACGACAATGACATTGAAGACAATTTACAAACAGTAGCATCTGTGATAAATCAGACAGACATGGACAATACTGAAATCCCTGTACCAATCATGACTGACGACGGGAGTATAAATGACATACATATCTCTGACACTTTGACACAACAACAGCGACAAGACATTTTGACGCTCCTTGACAACTATAAGACTATCTTTTCCAACAAACCTGGACGCACTGATAGAATAACACATTCAATTGTGCTGACAGATCTGAGACCGGTCAAATGTAGACCATATTCTATTCCTCTACATTACAGATCTAATTTAGATAAAGAAATTTTAGATTTAGAGAAGAATGGCATTATTCAGAAATCGATGTCTCAATATTCTTCACCGATTGTCCTGGTGAAAAAGAAGGACCAGACAATCCGCTTGTGCATCGACTATAGAGTATTAAATACAAGAACAACAACGGATGCAGAGCCAATGAACAGTTGTGAAGATCTTATTTTAAATATGGCTCAATCATCCTTATTTTCCAAGACCGATTTAGCGAAAGGATATTGGCAAGTTCCACTACACCCTTCTTGTAGACATATAAAAGCATTCGCAACACCTCTCGGTTTGTACGAATGGCTATATCTTCCTTTTGGCCTGAAAAACGCACCGGCCACATTTGTTAGACTAACAAGATTGTTATTACACGGAATTAATGATGTAGTATCCTATATTGATGATATATGCGTCCATTCTTCTGATATGACTTCTCACTTACTCACCCTGAAACAAGTCTTCAACCAAATCTCTCTTTTCGGACTTACTATCAAACCTTCCAAGGTTGAAATAGGCTATACACAAATAGACTTCCTTGGTCATAGAATTTCTGAAGGAAAATTGTTGACTGATGATAAAATTGTTTCCAAGATCCTTAATCTAGAAGTTCCTACCACAAAGAAACAGATTAGAAGTTTACTTGGTCTGATTAACTATTATTCCAAATTCATTCCACATTGGGCAGAACTCACCTCAGTCTTTTCTGATATGTTAACTAAAGATCATCCATCAAAAATTTGTAAAAGTACCAGCTTAGAGGATGCAATGTGTAGATTGAAACATATTTTTTCTAATCCACCAGTTTTACGATTACCCAACATAAATTTACCCTTTATTTTGACCACAGATGCGAGCGCTATCGCAATAGGAGGATGTTTAATGCAGGAAGTGGATGGAGTAAGGCACCCGATTCTCTACGTGAGCCGCAAACTAAAGAAGGCGGAGACTCGTTATGCCACAGTGGAATTGGAGTGTTTAAGCCTTTTGTTTTGTATATTGAGGTTATCTAAGTTCCTCTTGGGTAGTCATTTTGTGGTCCTCACAGACAGTTCGCCATTATTAGTCCTTAACCATGGTTCGCCCAAAAACCACCGGTTACAAAGATGGTGTCTTCTACTTCAAGATTTCGACTTCGAAATCCGCCATATCAGAGGCACAGATAACATTGTGGCTGACCTATTATCACGGCAAGCGAATGCGCCAGTAGAATGACTCTTACCACATCGACCATTCGCCACACTATAAACTGTGATACTTTTAGTCGGTTGCATATAACAGTGTGACTCTACACCCGCTAGAATACTCTCAGTGATTAGGTTAATTACGACACCCATGAACATACGTTAAGAGCTATACTTTAAGAACTATACCATCAAGTGCCTAAGCTCGAGAACGATTCCAGCAAGAAACAGTAACTGTGTTTGTTTCAACCAATAATATCAACCAGTGAACTGACTCTGAACACTGTAATATTTCATACGGGACATTGAGAACAATACTTGCTGTTGCTACGAAACTTTGCAAACAGCCGAAACAGAACAACATCGACGACAACACTCAAGAGACAGCCATACTAACTTTAACATTCATGGCATAACACGCTAACGACAGGACGACAACGCGCACATCATCGTTGGAGTTATTTAATTAATTAATTACTTTAGTATTAAATATGTATTATATTTCCATTAATGATGTATATAAATTGTGTTAACCTGTAATTTGTACATATTCTACTTTAATATTACAGGCGGTGCCATTCATAGGCTAAAGAACCGTCCTATACAATTGTCTCTAGTTAAATTATAACCTATTTTTCATCCATCGTACAAAAAGTACGTATTTTCTTAAAGGGCAAATATCGCCTAGCCCATTTTTTCTAAGGGCAATAACACTTACCTCAACTTTAAGTATATATTTTAACCAAATACTATTTTGAATGAAAGAGGAGTGAATGACTGCGTGACAGGATTAAATGAGAGAACGATACACTTGGCGGACAAATTGTACGCAAAACGTATTTATTGTAATTTGTCTGCGTCTTCCATGTAAAATTGCATGACTTGTCTAATTTGTGAATACATGTGCATTACTTAGTTTAATAGTGAGTTTAATTTAGTATTTAGGATAATATACTTAGTTTAGCAGTTAGGATACATCTAAGCACCACTACTTGGAATGCCTGATCATGTATTTCACACAGTGGAATATTTCATGATTGAGGTAATCCCAACTCGTGACGCTTGGAAATACGCCACACATTCAGCACACACATACACAAACCTTAAAACTCAACACTATCAATTTAAAATACAGTCACTTTATTAGAAACAGCAACTTATTAGCCAACACACTAACAAGCCAACAGGGACACATGTAGTCTGAGGGGGATAAAATAACAAGGTAACTACATATTTAGCATTATATAACATACGAGAGTAAAAGTGTATTGAAATGCACACACAGATCAGAGATTTGAAAGTGTACTTAATTTGCCAGGACTTCGGTCTTGTTAACTCTCTTTAATACAGAGGTTAATTGTCTGGGTACCAGTTTGGGTACTATGAGAAGGACGGGTTGTAAATACAACTACTAAAACGTCACGTAACTTCGGTCTGATAAGCATTGTTAAGGACACAGGAGACAGAGTGATCTCTTCACCAAATCAGAGAAGTGTTGTATGGTAGAATACATGAGTTTTAGTGCTAGTAGGTAGGTTACCAGGTTACTATCCACCAAACTACAAACACCAACTTTATGTGATTCGGTGACAGAATTAGAACAGATCTAATTACCCAAGAACAAATCATATCAGGGGGGAGGGGGGATCCTGTCACCGCCTCACCGTCAGATATATTATTAGAGGGCTGCAACTCCAGCCCAAGGGACAGAAGAGAGTCGCTCAGGACCCGAGTAATCGAGAGCCTTCTCGAAAGAGCTGGTCACCGAGTCCATGGCTCCGTGGACACTGATGTGGCCCGCCTAATGCGGGGTCCACGAGGAACTCGGACAGAGTTACCGCCCGTGTCGAATTAGGACACGAGGAGACCGGCAGAGGACAGACGGACTTGAGAGAGGCAACAAGGCCTGCCTGAGAGGGACTCAATAGATATTCATAGATATATATATACATAGGCTAGATAGTGTGCTAGATTGTTGTATGACAACTATGTGTTTGATGTTTAACTATCTGTGATATGTAAGATAATATAGCGCGGGCTGTTAACCCACTGCGCCAACTGTATATTCAATACAATAAATATTCTATCTCATAGCGAACAGATTTATTGTTGCCTGTATGAACCCATGTTCAGTTACCTAGATAAGAGCAAGATGATGACAATTGTACGAGTTACACCACATCATCACGGGTCAGTAAACAAAAACCTTACCACACGCCGTGTCCATCTTGTGCGATGTTGACTCTCTTCGGTAGCCCCTTTGATAATCCAGATTCCTGGTCACCAATCACGAATATATTCCGATGTTGATCTGGCAGCTATCATACACCCTGTTAATACATGTCTACATGGTTCCGAACCATAAACCTTCCTTGCCTATTGAAAACAAGTAACACGGTTCCTGGGAATAAATGACTCATTCTTACAAGTCCTACCGTTTTCACTGTTACACTGTTCTCGTTCTTTGAATTAATTCTTATTAATATTTCACAGGTGGTGTGACAATGTTACAACACTCTAATGTTATGTCACTGGTAGTGTGATACTCAACTCTAATATGATGTCACTTATAGTGTGCCACTCAACACTTTAATGTTAGTTCACTTGTATTGTGATAATCAAACACGATATTGTTCTGACACCCGTGGTGTGACATAATAACACTCCATTATTTCTTTCACGAGTGGTGTGACATAATAATTCCTTTTCTCATGGGCCTAATGCACAGGCCACTGAACATATCTCCTCGTACCAAGTTCTCCATGATACAAACAATTCAGCATCTGTTCTTTGAAAACCCGAGGCGAACCTGTGAAAGAGACACAACAGACTCGGTGAGGGCAATCTGATACTGACTCCTATTAGATGAGTGTAGGTTTACAGTCTTTACTCAGATTTCATGACAGTGAACCAATCTATGTCATGTCAGAAGAGCTCCTCCCCCTGGCCTGAGTTAGGGCAAGACAAGGAAATATCAATATACGGGGTGTAGAACCCCAGTGGACCCCCACTGGAATATCCCACCCTTGGACATTTCCCCTATCCTCCCCCATTCCCAATCACACGAAATATCATCCCCTTTCACTAACCTCAACTAGCTGAGCTAATTTACATCTCACACTAGTTAGTTTAACACTGCGACTGTCTATTGTCGCCGACACTGTTTTTATACCTGACTACAAAGCAACCACTACGTTACATTTCTAAACTCTAACTATCATTTTACTATTCCACATTATTAACATTTAAATGGTAATTGTAGATACCCTATGAATTCCTAGCTCATAATCCGAATTGAATCTCCAAATTGCCATGAAAGACACATGTTTTATTTTCCAATACACTGGTAGTAACATGCGGGATTCTTTTCACTACGAACAGTGAGCTATTCAACACCTGAGCCTAGGTCAACGTTATTTTGCACTCCCGACCACAAGCCTGTGTTTATATATTCTGGGATTGACCTCGTGACGTCATTCTCCTGTCAACAACATGTGACAACCAAATCAAAGCGGCGTTTTTTCCCTTTCATCTTGAGTCTGCTTTAAGGCAACGGGGAAACTCTTTTCCCGTGTCTCCGCGGAATCATCATAGACCAGCGGCGCTTTTGATGTGACGGGATGTGCTCCTTGGTTGCAAACCATTTGTAAGTTCGAATATAGCCTGCTTCTGTTGTTTCATCATCTATCGGGATTATAGTGGTTTTCATGACAGATGGACAGGGGTAACACTCCACTTGTGGAGATCGAAATGAAACGGGGAATGTGTGTTTACATGCACTATGCCATAAATGTCATATTATCATAACTGTATATGCATGTATTTGTTTTATTAACGCATGTGACACATAACACTAACAAACGGCAACGCTCTGTAATATACACAAACAAAGAAACACACATTGCACCTTATAAATATACATTGCTTTGTATGAAATAAACGTTGGAAAAATAAAACAATTTAAAAGCTCCATTGCTGGTGTTGATCTAATGTTATTGATGTAACAGCTTCCAGTTTTGCCATCTCCCTTTGATGAAAAAGCACCAAAATCGACCCCAAAAAGCACCAACATTTTTTTGGAAGCACAAAAGAAAAAAAAAAAGGACCAACTGTTTTTATTACAAATGTAACAAGGTAGCACAGTATAATTATTCTTCTTCTTTGCGTTCATCCGGAGTGTTTTTTTCAGATGTGATTGCGGTGTGTCTAAGTTATGCGCCCTTAGGCCTAAACACGTAGGCCAACACATCCGGCTTTAGCGTGCTTTTTGACCAGGTAGCATTCCTGGGAGACTCTCACTTTTGCGGTACCGCCCACAACCCAGCTGGCCAAGTTGGAACGGTCGAAGACATCGGTCATCCCTCAAAGGAAGGCAGGGACAGTCCATGGCATTTTCCGCCATCCAGGGTGGCTTCCATAATTGCAGGGCCGACACATAGCGCCCTGGTGCTGGGCTCACCAAGGGAATCGTCACGTCCTGCTCATGGCTGCTGTAAATCCTCACTTCAATATATTGGGCATTTCGTTCACCACGGGCCGTTCCCGCACAAACCAGGACCGGTCTGCAGACGGTATCCACTCAGCGAGTTTTCGTTCGGACATGTGCTTGTCTTTGTGCCCATCAGAGCTGTTCCAGGCACGACGGACATTCGGAAAACTACCTAGTCAGAGCTGTTCCGAACAAGAGCGGCATTCGGAATCTAGGTAGTCAGAGCTGTTCCTAGCACGAAAGACATTTCACTCGGACGTTTTTTGCGTTGTACCTGATTTATTTGCACCCGTAGGCCAGCACATCCGGCTTCAGCAGGCATTTTTACGGGTTAGCCTTCCCGGGATTTCGAGAGACCTTAGACTGTTTGTGCTGTGGTATCGCCCGCATCTCAGCTGGTCAAAGTAGAACGGTCAACGACAACACGGTAAACCCTCAAGAGAAGGCAGGAGCAGACCATGGGCATTCCCCTGCTATCCAAGGAGGCTTCCATAATTGCAGAGCCGGCACATATTGCTCTGAGACTGGGCTCACCCGAGGAGTTGCCACGTCCTGCTCATGGCTGCTTTAATTCCTCACTTCCATGTGTTGGGCATTTCGCTTGCCACTGGTCGCTCAAGCACGCACCAGGAACGGTCAGTCTGCGGGCGATATCCACTAGGTAAGCTTTCACTTTGGACTTCGGGCCACGCAATGGATTCGCTAGCCGTGCGTTCCATTTCGTGTTATTGAGACGTTTTTCCACCTTTGTCTAGACTCTCTACGAGGTAGATACAGACAGTTTTCGTAACCATTTTGACTGGGGCTCTTCTTCTACTTTTTGTACTCGCTCACGAGGTAGGCTACATGTGCTGCCGGCTCAGCACCTTACCTCCGTGCAGCAGTGAACGAGAAACGGCCAGGCCCTCTCATCCGGGAATCCCTCATATCCCCCAGCTGAGAGCCTTCGAACAAGTATCAGAACTGGGCATGTAGCGTGCTCAGTATCTCACCTCTATTTTTCGGTAGGTGGGTATCGGCCCGGCTCTCACATCCGAGGGTTTGTGGCTTAGAGGCGTTCAGCCTAAACCCTCGACAGAGAGCCTTAGAGTATTGTCCGGACCAAGAAATTCTGCCTTCGTGCTCCTGATTTAAACTTTTGACTGCTATCCTCAGTCTACCTGCAGAGCAGCAGGTTGTGTCTCTCTTAGTCTGGCCCCTATCCCATCAGCTGTCCGATATGTAGTTTTCATCCATCGGCAAGCACATGGGGTCAATGGGACACGCAAGCTGCCCCACCACGGCAAGGTGGAGACACATCGGGGGAGCACTGTATAATTTATTATTATCACTTCATATTACAATGAAATTTATTCCAGATCCCCCAAATCCCAATCAGAACTACTTTCGAGCCTAAATAGCACCAAATTGCAATACTATTTTTTGGAAAATCACTAAAACAAGCACTGGTGGTATTCATTCAAAATGTTATAAAATAGCACATTATAATTTATTATTATCACTGAATATTAGAATGAAGTTTATTCCAGATCTGCCAAATCCCAGTCAAACAACTCCTCTTCAGTTTCTGTAGCTATTTCCTGCTGTGTTTGCTCCTGCGATGAGGAGGATGATTGAAAGAAACATGTATATGCCTCCTGTGATCTAATTTTTCGCAGAATAGCCTTAGGTAGTTTATAATCATGACAGCATTTGCCATATCTTTTCATTCCATATATAATAGTCAAAACAGCTGTTAAACTCTTGATGCTCAGTCTGTTCCGCAATTTTGATTTTATAACTCCCATCTGACTGAAAATACGCTCCATGTCCGCATTAGAATTAGGTAAAATGAGCACAGTTAAAGCTAAATCTGTAAGATCTTCGAAATGATTTTCACCGGTGGCATCTCTGTATGAGGCTATATTAAGCCTATATCTGCCCACAGTCCAAGTGTGTCAGAGGTCTGTGTCCACTGCATATGATGAAGTTTTCTCCACTGGAAATCGATGGGAGGAGAGTAGCTGCATCTTCTACAAACATTATAGCAAGATCCAATATACAGGGCTTCATTGGCTGTAGACATTCACTTCCACTAAGACATGACATGGACTGTAACACTCGAACGTTATCGGGTATATGTAAACGCAGCTGTGTCAATAGCTCTATTAAAAACTGGATGCACCTTCCACGAATTTCTTTCTCATAGGGAAACTTGTAGTCAGCTATTTCTTTCTCAAACTCATAACCTAGATTGGGATTAAGATCTAAACAATCTTGAATAGCATCATCTTCTGTTATTTTTTCCCCAGGAATAGCAATCTTTGAACTGATAGAATCAATGAGCTGGACAAGATCGCTGAGTAGTTTTGTTGGATCCTGTATATCTGCTTCGAATTTCTTATTCACACTTTCAACTTCTCCGAGAATATGCTTGAGAAATATGAGATACACATAGTTTTTCATGTCGCTAAACATAGAATGTAGAAGTTCTGCTGTATAACAGCGTTCGTTGAGTCTTGCTACATCAAAATGAGTTCTGAGCTCGACCCACTGTTGCAATATTCTGACAATAGCAGATTGAATGGACATCCATCGTGTCTGGCTTAATTGAACAATCTTCAGCGGATGTTGTCCATCATTTATTGAAGCAAAAAGCTCACTGTACTTTGCTTGACGAAGACTTGAGTGAGAAAACCAGTTTTATGTCTCTCTAATCATGAACTCTATGTTCCTGGGCAGACAAGCGGCTGCAGCCTGTGACACAGCCAGATGAAGGGAATGATACACACACCTAATTAGTACCAGATGAGGAACTTCGAATTTTAATTGTGTGTATACTCCATTGTTTACACCTGTCATGACAGACGCATTGTCAGTGCCGAGTGCAACTAGTCTTTGCAACTCAAGTCCATTCTTGTCTAAACAATCTTTTAACGCATTGCATATTGCCTGTGCGTTGCAGTCACCCAGTTCAACTAAATCTAAGTAAGTAACCACAAACTGCTTTCTTGTCTCTGAATAGTACCTAATAGCTACTCCAAGTAGCTTAGTTTCAGAAATGTCATTGCTCTCATCAATCAATAAGCTGTATTTACTTTTGCCAATATCAGCTGTCAAGTCTGTTGTGAAATATGGTGCAAGTACATTTGAAATAACTGCTCTGCACTTAGTTCTCCTAAGCTTAAAGTTCTTGCAACCTTTGCTGTCACCAAAGTGTACCTTGCAGAGTTTACTTACATGGTCAACAACGCGAAGCGAACAATGGCCAGCTATGAACAAAGACATGCATCCTTCTGTTTCTTTGACATCATCTTTCAGTTTGTCAAATGCAATTGTTGTTTGCCTTTGTGTACTGAATGGTTGTTCGGCTTTCTGATGTTTCGTTGTATTCTTGTGCCTCTCAGTATCATTTAACCTGGCTGCAATTGAACATTTGCAATATTTTTTTTTAAAAAGCACTTAGTATTAATTATCCCTTTCTACTTTTAACAACCATTTTTGAAATCTCGTGTCACTGAGCCACTGTTCTCTGAAATGTTGACAATATTTCTTGCTCATGGTGAAACACAAATAAGCTTAAATGAAAAGATAATGTAGACACCACAATATTATGAACTCTATTACAAGCTTATGTATTGACGTTTGGACTTGTCTGCAAGATGGCGTTCGTTTTCAGCTAAATCGTATTAAAGGGAGTTAAATTAGTTGAATATTGTGCGGTAACGTACTAAGACTGTTTTACTCCCTCGCTTCAGTTCAAATTCGGCGATTTAGTGTTTTCAAAATGATTTTTAAAGTAATTTTTACCCACCCCAAACAAGCACCAAAAATATTTTGTGAAGCACTAAATTTGCGCGGCTGCGCTAAAAGCAACATTTTCGCACTAAATGACTTGAAAAAGCACTAAATTTAGTGCGAAAAGCACTAAACTGGCAACACTGCAACTACAATACATTTATTCGGACGCTGGGAAACACTGGAGCGTATGTACAGGATTTCCATCCAACCATCATGTGCCATGCCGGTAAGCATGGGAGGTCATGTTCTGCCATCTCACTCGATCACCAGAGTCATAGATCAGCTCCGTGTTCCGAAACTCCTCCATTTCACCAGGAAAACGTCTGCTGACATCTGACCCCCGACCTCCGGCCACTCAAGAATCACACATGCTACCAAGAATAAACCAACCCATCCTTCCTACCCCCATCTTAGCACGGGAAGAAGATAACTACCACAATAGTTTTCCTGCCCTCCCCTGCAAGGAACCTGCGTTGCAAACATCGGCACACACACACACACGGCAGTAATACCACTTTGACACAGCCCCCTCACGCCACAAATGGGCCACCTAGCAGACAGCAGGAACTCCGCATCATTGGGGTCCAGAACTTTACGCCAACAATGGGCCACCTATCAGACAACAACAGGTTCCGCATCATTGGAATCCAGAACTGCTACACGTGATGCAATTTAGTCCGGCCGCACTGAATCAAGCTTTTATGATGTCTCTACAATACAGACCTGTAAGATAGGATACGTATTAAACACTGAGCCCTATATGCAATATACCAGGAAAAGAGCTTCCTCCTTGAACTTTAACTGCTTACTGTTTAACGTTTTATCTCCCGTGTGAGATACCCAACTTTAAACAGGAACATTGACTTGTATAGTCATTTATTCATTCTTTCTGATAGCAGCTGGTTACATAGTCATAGCTTGCGAAGTAGTTCGAGCTAATTAATTGTTGTATGTTCATACGCTTTAATTCTTTTTGCTCTGTATTTGCACTATACTTGTTGGTCTCATTAGTTATATCGTTATAATATTGTCATTTACATATCGATTTCTATTACTGGTATTTTGTAAATTGATGTAATTGTGTATTTTTATGATCTTGTATTTGTACCTAATTTTGACTAATTTACACTTACTTCTTGGGTGAAATGTCTGAGAAGTGGCAACATTGGCTCAATAAATCAGGAATACGTTTTGGACACTTAAACATATGCAACTTATTCAACAAGCTGCCAGAGTTATCTTCTATTCTTAATCAAAATTTTCATGTATTCGGCCTTAGTGAAAGTAGACTAAATGAAAACATTTCAGATGAGGACATCTCTATTAAAGGGTACAAAGTGTTTAGAAGAGATCCCTGTAGAAAACAAGAGACAGGCATAGTAGCCTATGTTTCTAATCTACTAAATGTTCACCGTAGGCTAGACTTTGAAACTTGCGAAATAGAATGTATTTGCTTGGAGTTAAAACTTCGAAACCGCACACCCCTGATAATTGGCTACCTCTATCGAAATCCCAGGACTGGATACGTTTGGTACGAAAACTTCACTGCCATGATGGATGTGGTTTTCGCTTCCGGGAAGGAAATTATACTACTCGGAGACTTTAACATTGACACCAACAAATCCCATATAATCTGGGGAACTATAATTGCATCATACAACTTCCAACAAATAGTAAAACAAGATACTAGAGTAACAAATTCATCTTCAACACTTATAGATCACATTTATGTAACTTGCTCGGACAACATCATAGAATGCACCGTGCCCAATTGTGCAAAGAGCGATCACTACCCAATATGCTGCACATGGTCTAAAAAAGGAATTAAAACTCCTAAACATAAACACATAACTGTAAAATATAGAAGCTACAAAAATTTCAACCAAAACGCATTTTTACAGGACTTGCTCAGTTCACCTCTAAACAATGTTTATCAACTTCCAGACCCGGATGATGCTCTGGAATCCTGGATGAAGATCTTTATTGATGTGTTTGATAGACATGTGCCAATCAAGGAAGTTCGAGTAAAACATCACGTCACACCACCTTGAATCACCCAGGAAATTCTTGAAATTATGAGAGACAGAGATAAGGCACATAAAAAGCGGGATCTCAGCACATACTGTACTCTTAGAAGCAAAGTGCAATATACCATACGAAAAGAAAAGAAACATTACTTTAAGAACTTAGTCATGGATAAAACAAATAGAAAGGACATATGGACGGCAATTAACACATTGACAAACAAGCATAACTACTCAAATTCATTACCATCAAATCCTATTTCATGCGACCAATTCAGTAACTTTTTTCAGAATGACATAGATCAGTTGAAGGCTACAATACCAAATTCTCCTTGCAACTTATCTTTACTGTCATCGTTTTGCCAGACTCGATGCCCCCGAGATATCCTTTCTGACATACCGCTAATGACAGTCACTGAAGTACTCACTTACCTCAGTAAACTAAAACACACAAACTCATCTGGGTTAGATGGAATCAGCAGTCGGATTCTCCGCTGTGCTGTGCCAGTGATCTGTGTATCACTAACCTATGTATATAATCAGTGTATCACCAAAGGTCACTTTCCATCAGCTCTCAAAATCGCTAAAGTGTATCCTCTCCTTAAATCTGGTTCATTGGACAATGGTCTCCCGAACAATTATAGACCCATTACTTTACTATCATCACTATCTAAACCACTAGAAAAACACATCCATAAGGCAACATTACAGTATTTAGATCGTAACAAGCTTATAGTTGACAGTCAATCAGGATTTCGACCAAAATATTCTTGCCATACGGCCCTAACAAACATGATAGAAAATTGGCACCATAATATAAATAACAACAATCTATGTGGAGCTGTGTTTATCGATTTCAGAAAAGCATTTGATATGATAGACCATGCCATTTTAATTAAAAAACTAGAGACAATGAAAATTGGCCCTAATGTTGTGACGCTAATAACATCTTTTCTGTCAAACAGAAAGCAAGTAGTATCATACAATAAATCTCTGTCCCAAACCACTACCTTCAATACTGGGGTACCGCAAGGCTCGATTCTTGGCCCTCTATTATTCGCCATATATATTAATGATCTACCTTTGCATCTTTCGTCGTCCTGCGATCTATTTGCAGACGACTGTACAGTATATACAAACGCTGAAAGCAGTAATGTTCTGGAGTCGTCTTTGCAACAAGAATTAAATAATGTAGTTAGGTGGAGCTATGAGAACCGTATGCAAATTAACATCACTAAAACAAAATCTATGTTATTAACAACCAGACAAAGACTTCAGACTCTAAATTCACACAGATCACTTCAACTTCACATCGATAACATGCCAGTAGAAATTGTAATTGAGCACAAAACATTAGGCCTCATCATTGATAGAAACCTAACCTTTAATCCTCACGTTCAAGCGCTCACTAAACAAACAGCGAAAAAGTCTACCAACTCGCCAAAATTAAAAATTTCCTTGACGAGGACACAAGGAAAATATTCTATACGTCTCACATACAGACACATTTTGACTACTGCTCTACAATCTGGGACGGTTGTTCCAATTCAAGCACCAAGCGACTTTACTCACTCCAGAAACGGGCCATGAGATTAATTTATAGCAAACATTTAACTGACAATCCTAGCCTGCATAAACGCCTTCAGTTACTACCACTCCGCAAACATCTGCTTTTCAATAAGGCCAAACTAATTCACAAAATGCTACATCGGAATGCCCCAAACTACCTTTGGCCATTGTTTGAATATAATGCTAGACACAGTAAACGATTAAATATATTACACCTTCCGAAGCCTAGGATAGACTTATACAAAACAAGCTTAACGTACTCTGCAGCTCAGCTGTGGAACAATCTTCCACATGAAATAAAAGACATCATCAATCCCTATACATATAATCGCAAATTATTTGAACACTATCTCAGTACGGATTACCTTCCCCCTTAATAATAGAAGTAATAATATAATAAAACCCTAGTATAACAGCCAGTCCCCTTTTGGTAGGCCAGTATATTCCACATAGCTAATAAGTGCCACACCAGTTATTACTATTACTGAGTCGTGTAGTATTTATTTTTAATTTTTCCACATGCCTTTATAATGCATATCTTTTATATTGTTGCTGTTTTCAGTTAACCTTGAATGATGTGTGAATGGTATAATGTATGAAAGAGAGTGATAAAAGGGCAGAATGTTAGACGGGCCTGCGTGCCCAATTCTTAACCCTTTCAAAATAAAGTTTTGTTGTTGTTGTTGTTGTTGTTGTTGTTGTTGTCTCGACCATGCCATGTGGTCAATCCATCCAGGTATTTACTTCTCGGTCTCCTCCTTGGTCTCTTCCCTTCGATCTTGCCAGTTGTCACCAAGTTCTCCAAGTCATTTCTTCTCATAACATGCCCAAAAATTTTTGACTGTCTACGTCTAATGTCTCTAATCAGTTTACGATCTTCATTTGTTTCTTGAAGGACTTGCTCATTGGTTTTTCTGTCCGTCCATGGTATTCTTTGCATTTTCCTCAGAAACCACATGTCCACAGCCATCAGCTGTTTTTCAGCTTGACTGCTTATTGTCCACGTTTCACATCCATACAAAAGCACAGGTTCTATGTAGCACCTCAACACTATTTTTATCGTTTCAATTGATATCTTTTTATTGGTCGGTATGTTTTTCATCTTGCAAAAGGCTACCTTCGCAATGGCAATTCTTGTTCTAATCTCTTCAAGGCATCTCCCATCAGATGTTATGACTGTGCCGAGATAACAGTATCGATTCATTAGTTTAAGAATATGCCCATCTACTCGTATATCACATTGTGGTATTTCCTTCTTCCCAGTGACGACCATAATCTGTGTCTTCTTAATATTCAGTTCTAACCCTAGTTGTTCACTGTGTGCAACAACCGCATCTACTAAATTTTGCAGGTCCTGTTCATTGTCTGCAATCAAGACTGTATCATCTGCATATCTAATGTTATTGATGTATCTTCCCCCAATGTTAATTCCTTCCATATCTTCTATATTTCTGAATATATTTTCACTGTACAGGGAAAAAAGATCTGGAGACATTACACATTCCTGTCTCACGCCTCTTTTAATAGGCTGATATTGACCTACATCGTTATCAATTCTCATGGCAGCTTGTTGTTTCCAATATATGTTTTTTACAAGTCTAAGGTCTTTTCCATCAATTTGTAGATCTTCAAGCATCCTTATCATGTCTAAATGTCTCACTTTATCGAAAGCCTTTGTGTAGTCAATAAAGCAAAGATATAGATCTTTGTTTACTTCTATCATCATCATCATCATCATCATCATCATCATCATCATCATCATCATCATCATCATCATCATCATCATCATCATCATCATCATCATCATCATCATCATCATCATCATCATCATCATCATCATCATCATCATCATCATCATCATCATCATCGTCATCATCTTCCACTTCTGCCGTCAAGCCTCGTGGGGAGGAATAATTTGCGTTCCAGCGCCCGGTGGGCGGCACTGGATAGTGTCATACCGTGTGGTTGTACAATATCTCTGATGTCGTCAAACCATTTTCTTCTTGGACGTCCTCGTGGTCTCGTCGCAGATGATCTTTGATGTAAGGCCAGCGTTGGTAGTTGTTGGTGTTGCATTCTAACGACATGGCCAAACCACTTGATCTTCTGTCTTTCAATAAATGTGGCACAAGGTGTTGATCCCACTGTCTGTCTGATAATAGCATTTCTTACTCAGTCTCGGTTTGTTAAATTGGCAGCTCTCCTCAGGCATCTCATTTCGCAGGTGTTGATTTTGCGAAGGTGTAATTTGGATAAAGTCCAGGTTTGAGATTGGTAGCATAGGGTTGGTGTAAATATGTTGTTTATTATCTGTCGTTTTGCGGACATGGGTATGTTTGGGTGTTTCAGTAAGGGTGATAGTTGATATGTAAGTGCATAAGTAAGTTTACTTCTATAGAACGCTCAATTACTGTTCTCAGTATATACACAGCATTTACTGTACCCTTGCCTTCTAGAAACCCACATTGTTCTTCTCCTATTTCGGGTTGTATTTTCTTCTTAACTCTAGCTGCTAATTTTTTAAACCAAAAGGAGAAGGGATACAGCTGACGTGTCACTTCCATTTATGCGACACACATAGTTGGATAGTTATCATAAATTAGAGCAAGCTAAACATAT
>JACEFZ010001290.1:55000-172500 GCA_014155875.1 Cepaea nemoralis
GTCGCTCAGAAAGCAATTGCAAACTATTGAGCGTAATCTTGCCTAGTACATCAACAGCAGCTGAAAAATGGTGGTGTTGTCTGCAACGTCCCGCAAGGGATATGCAACATTGAAGAGGGTTGGCTATTAAAGGCGATAAAACAAAGAAAATTTACATATTTTGGTCACTTGAAACGTCATGAAAGTTTGGAGAGAACAATAATGGAGAGATATATGCCTGGGAAAAGAGGAAGGGGAAGGCCAAAGAGAAGATGGGTGCAGGATGTGGCGGATGATCTCACGATGGGTGTATCAGGACGCAGGACATCTTGCTTATGATCGAGAGGTTTTCCGGAAGGTTGTTATGGGAGTGAGGTTCTGCAAAGGACATGCTAATGAATGAATGAATGAATGAATGAATGAATGAATGAATGAATGAATGAACTCTCGCTCGGTCGCTGCTGGGTACAGCTCACTAGAAGCTTATTACTCTGCTTTCTACACAGTGGACAAGAACTTACACTTTCTTACTGCTGCTTACACTCGAAGATTAACGCTGCCATTAACTACTGGAACTTTCCACCACCCATTCAAGTTTGCAGTTGCACACTCGCGTCCTCCGAATAATAACAGAATGTAACTTGCGAATCCTCTTATGATGTAGAATGTTGGTTGATAGTATCAAGTGTGAATATAATGTGAGCTGATGTTGGAGTATCGCTGAACTAGTATTATGTGTTGTCAGTCCTATGCGGGTCTATTATATGATTTGTATGATTAGTCGCAAAGTTGCATAGTTCCTGAATGTTAATACCATTACACCATCTTTTACGTTCTCTTCCCGTTGTCCTGTATCCATGTTTCTTCAATATGCCTCTTTGTGGTAGTTGGTACCATGGCATTCTTGTGAGGTGGCCAAACCGTTTAATATGTTGTTCTTTAATGATATGCATGACTGGTTTCAATTTCCATTAATGTCCCCATTCCTAATTCTATCTCTCACAGTTACTCCGGCAACTCCTCTAAGAAGGGATCCCATCTCATCGCTCGGGGTGTGTTGTTTTCTTTCCCGGTTCGGAACGACAATTCTTGTGGTGAACTGTCATCGTACTAACATGAGTTTTCGTCACTAGAGCTCAGTCTTGACCGGTTTTCTGGGCATGTCACGAATTTATGTCTTGCTAAAGTCTGTTTTGCCGGTCTCCCTGGTCTAGGGTTTACACGACTTTCTCCGTAATCCCGTATACTCTCGTGAGTAACGTGACGTGCGCGAGAATTGGTAGCGGTTATCTCCGCGTCGGTAACTTACGGTGTATCTGAGCCGGTCGCTCAGAAAGCAATGGCAAACTACTGAGCGTAATCTTGCCAAGAAATCAACAATCAGCTGAAAGATGCTGATGTTGACGGCGATGTCCTGTAAAGGATATGCGAAAAAAAAACTAGTCTGTTTTAGTTGAATGTCTTTCAGTCATTAATACCTCTATCTAGATATCTGACAACCAATACACATGGAACATCAATATACATGGAACACCAATAAACATGGACCATCAATACACATGGAACATCAATATACATGGAACATCAATACACACGGAACATCAATACACACGGAACATCAATACACATGGAACATCAATATACATTGTCAAGATCTCCAATAAGGCCTTACAGAGGCGATAGGAGTTAACACTAGTCTAGTAGGGAGACACCAGACAGGAGAGACACCAAGCACTATAAATAGCTCCCAAGGAGACACATTTGTGTCAGACCAGGGGCCAATGCGTACAACTGAGCGAGGGCTTTCCCCAAGCCATTGGGAAGCTTGTCCTTGCGAGTAACCGTGAAATGCCCGGTTACTCTAACTCACAAGCCAGCGTGCTTGCGAGACCATGCATGCAATAATAGCTACTGCACGGAGGAGAGTGTCCGTGCTTGTCCACGCAATGTGTAGCGTGTGGACAGACCCGACTGGAGACGGTAGAGAGCAGACGTATCCTTGACAAATGCTATAGTTTCTAGGCAATAGGCAAACATAGGGCTGTTCATTTAGATTGTGAATACTAGCATCATTTCTCATCACTTCATTGCATTCATGTTGTATAATGATGATGAAGTATAACGCTCGTAGAGCCATTCAAATGTCGGCTCTAAATAAATTGCATTCCTTTCGCAAATGTCACGAGTTGTTATTTCGTGCGGTGCGAAAGTAGGGGAGTCCTGAGAATCTGCAGCGCACAAGTCGCTGACAGGCAGGACCCCAATTGGTGTCAGATTACAGTGAACCAACGCTTCTGAGCAGTCATAGCAGGCATTTGTTGTAATAATCAACCAACAATTAACGCCAGCAGGCAAGTGGTATTATAAACCACTGAACGAACGCTAGCTATCGATTGGTATTACAAAATTCTGAACCAGCATCAGTTCATTGCACGATTCAACATCATTGCTGTGTGATATATTTCAAAGTAATGCAAATTTGTTTCTATACATGCCATAAATAATTTTCTTTGGTAAATTATACGATCACCAATTTGTGGAGTGTGAACCACAATTGAGCCAAATTAAATCGGTAAAGTGTGAAATTCTACCAATATTAATTAGAAAGTGTGTTATTATACTAAAAGCAATTGAAATGTATACAATCATCAGTGAACATTACCAGCGTAACCACCGTGTACATTTCATTGCGTGTGATACAGCCATCAATGTCACCATTCTACGAAGTCAGTAAATAGATTAGCGACGAACTGCAGCCTAGAACGAAGTTACGCCATAGTCAGAAAGTGAAGACAAGACGACATCGACTGTCATACGACGAATCATCTCACATATCATCTAACAATCATTCAGACGATCATATCATTCATCCATTAATACCATTTATCACTATCTATCACATTTTTCATTCATCATTCGCATGAAATATGAGCTTGTGTTTAATTTTTGCTGCTCTACTAACCAGAAGCAGCCCTAGTGTTATCAAGTCAAATCATATTGTAAGTGTGAAAGACAGCGGTGGAACATCCCAAGTACCGTACTTTCCAAAGAATTAGATGAGTATATTTTCCGAATATTTTGGTATGCTCTAAATTAATCATGCATCTTCTTTTTCAGTAAAAGATGTATACTTACTAACACATTATTATAAACTATTGTGTGAATATTATTGTATTATCATTTTGAACTAACATTACGCCACAAAATGGCGTCACTAAATGAATGTATCCAGGCAGGCATCGCAATGGGCCATACTGGTGAAAAATTAGAAAAGTGGGCGGATCAAAAATATAAAGAAGAAATAGCTCGACATAGAGAAACAGAAAGAAATTGCTCTACAGAGAGAAGAACAGAGAAAGCTGCTCTTGACAGGGATGAAAGAGCATTAGAAAGGCAGCATCAAAAAGAAATGAAAGAGATCGAGGAAGCTACCAAACAGAAACAATTAGAATTAGATCATGCTATCAACAAACAGTAGACTAGACATGCCACCAAAGAAAAGCAAATACAGGTAGATTCAGAAACTAAACTAAAGATGAAGGAAATGGAGGTAGATTCTAACATACAAATAGCCTCTAGCAAACAAAAGAGCCAAGAAGAACAGAACAAATTTAGTAAGTATAAGGGCCTTATCAAACCATACAGTGTAGGTGATTCAATTAGCGCATGGACGGAAAACATAGAATTCCAACTAAAAACACAGAAAATACCTTTAGATGATTGGGCAATGATTTACATGAGGAACCTGAGTGGGGAGCCTTTAAAAGTAATAGAATCCATACCTACAGAGCTTAGAAACAATTATCAGTACATACACGATAGGATAATGCAACATTTTCTTTTAGACGCTACTGGTTACCAAATTCAATTCTCACAGATTAAGCCAAAAGCAACTGAAACCTTCTTAGACTACATCTCTAACGTGCAGAGCACATTTAAAAAGTGGACTAGAGCTGCTAAAGTAGGTAACAACTATGAAAAACTAGAAGAGCTGATGGTAATGGACAAGGTGATTTCTACCGTTCCTACCCCTTTTGCAAAGTTTTTACAACAGTCAGATATTGAGTCCATTCAGCAATTAGAGAAACGGGGGTCAGCTTATTTTTCATCTAATCGGGACATATTTAAAACTACATCACATGACACAGAAATTACAGCTTTTGCAAATAAAGTTCCTGATACATCTTACAACCAGAAAGATTACCGTAAGAAGGACAAACCATATCAGAAACCACCTCGATGTAATTATTGCAATCTTTTTCATCCGACTTACTCGATGTGTGATAAGAACCCCACATATCCGTCACACTTAGAAGCAGTGTTAAAGAAGCAAGAAAGCAGAAGATCATCCTTTAAACGTGCTGTTAAATGTTATTTTTGTTCAAGTTATGGCCATTATAGCAATAAATGTCATGGGAGACAGAGAATGAAGGCAAACAATGCAGCACTCATCGATACATCATCAGACGATGAGAGTGACATTGATCCGGAACTTGTGAATGTGTTGCCAACGAGTGAATGTCAGAGTGTATCATTAGTAACAGATATTTTAGACTTTAAGAAATGTAAAGTATGCCATCAGTTTCATGCGGATGGTAAATTGGAATGTGGGCACATAATACCATGTTCAAATGAAGATGCTAACGCAGCGTGTGCCTCCAGAGGTAAACTTAAGTTCTACGATGCACTGGTCAATGGTCAACCATGCCAATGTTTAGTTGATAGCGGAAGCACTCTACTGGGTTTAAGGAGAGAACTTGCTAGAACAGAAGATTATACGGGTGAATTTGTCAAATGCCGTACCTTCTCTGGGACCATTGAGAAATATCCACTGGCAAAAGCGCATATCAATACCCCGTTCCTTACCGGCACATTTACGTGCGCTATCCTACAAGATCCATGCACGGATCTTATTTTAGGATGCCTAGATGCATTGAAAGAATGTACAGAAAACGACATAAGAGCCTGGAAACATACACATATGGCTACCGCTGTAACAAGGTCAGAGACCGAAACAAACTATACTGACTTACAAAATGAAATGCTACAGCTATTAACACCAAGTGGTGCAGATACCAACACTACTCGACAGAAATTTATCGAGGCACAAAGCACCGACCAAACAATTACACCATATTTTAAATTTTTGGGTGAAAGAGCGAAAGTGACTAAGAATGCATCTTGGTACTTTAGAAAATTTAACGGAATTCTCATGCGTTATTACACAAATAATAACCATGAAATTCAGCAGACGGTGTTACCTGTAACATACCGACAAAATGTGCTTAAAATCGCACATGAGTCACCGTTTGCTGGACATTTGGCTTATGATAAAACGCGAGCCAGAGTTCTATCACATTTTTACTGGCCGAAATTCTGTTCGGACATAAAATCTTTCTGTCGTTCTTGTACTATTTGTCAACATCTTGTACGAAAGGGAAAGCATGTGACGGCCGAAGTTCAACGGTAATTTTTAGCATCCAGACCATTTGAGTGTGTAGCGGTCGATATTGTTGGACCCCTGAATCAGGTGTCAAGCAAAGGAAACCGTTATATACTTACTCTCGTGGACCTATGCACCAGGTGGATCGAAGCGATCCCACTCAAATACATCACCTCCAAAGATGTGGCAAATGTATTTTTGCACATATTTTCTCGCTTTGGCTTCCCACGATCTATCTTATCAGATCGGGGAACGCAGTTTATTTCGGCTGCTACGCAAGCCTTAACCAAATTGTTAGGAGTAGAGCAGCATTTCTGTACCCCGTATCACCCAATGAGCAACGGGATCATAGAAAAAATTAACGGGGATCTCAAACACATGCTGGCTAAAGTAACAGCGGAGAACCCATCTGATTGGGACACACTATTGCCAGCAGTGCTATTTGCCCATAGAGAAATTCCGCACTCGAGTACGGGTTTCTCACCTTTTGAGTTAGTTTATGGGGCGAACCCTCGAGGACCCCTAACCATCTACCATCAGCTAATCACTAGCTTACCAGACAATCCAACAGCAGTAACACCGTATGAGATGGTAACCGAAACACGCGATAGAATAATGAAAGCGTGTGTAATAGCCAAAGCATCTTTGGAGAGGAAAGGACAGATGTACCGCGATTATGCAAATAAGGGTGCGAAAACTATTCACCTCGAACCAAACCAGAAGGTTTTGCTTCTACTACCTGATAAACGTAATTTGTTACTAACATCTTGGCAAGGGCCTTTCAACGTTGAACGTAAAATATCAGATGTGGATTATGAAATATCGATAAAAGGACACTTAAAGATATTTCATATCAACATGCTGAAACCATACTTTTCACGACAAGAACAACAGACAGACGAACAAATTGCACCAACACCAAGCAATGAGACGACAGACGTACACAACACAACTTCACTAGATAGGGCGACACACGACAGCGACAACGCAAACACACTTAGCCAGATAACAGCACACACAGCTAGCACCACAACAGTATTGAACGAGACAGACGAAGACGAGATGGAATTACCCGTTCCTACTGTAGACGCGACTGCGACCATTGACAGCATAAAGATAGAAACGAAACTGACAGATGACCAACGACGACAAATCATAGAGCTAGTGACAGAATACAGAGACATTTTCTCCGACATCCCAGGAAAGACAGATAGAATAGAACATTCTATCATTCTGACTGACACCACACCAATCAAGTGTCGACCTTACTCTATTCCTTTAAACTATAGGTCGAACCTCGACAAAGAAACTCTATCTCTCGAGTCGAGCGGAATCATTCAGAAATCTCAGTCAGAGTATTCTTTCCCTATTGTCCTTGTCGCCAAAAAGGACTCTACTATTCGACTCTGCGTCGATTATCGCCGCCTAAACAAGATAACCAAAAGTGACGCTGAACCGATTCCATCATGCGAGGATCTGATCTTGGACATGTCTACATCTCGTATATTTAGCAAGATTGATCTCACGAAAGGTTATTGGCAAGTCCCGATGGAAGTAAATTCTATTCATCTAACAGCTTTCTCCACTCCTCTCGGACTATATGAGTGGCGCTTTCTTCCTTTCGGCCTTCGTAACGCTCCAGCGACTTTCGTCCGTCTAACTAGGGATCTTCTCCATGGGATGACCAGTATTTCAACTTATATAGATGACATATGCATTCATACGGAAGACTGGACAACACACCTACTGAAACTTCGACAAGTCTTCGACAGGTTGCGATTATTTGGGCTCACAGCGAAGCCGTCCAAAGTAGAGTTGGGCATGGAACAAATTGACTTCCTGGGTCATACCATCTGCAGGGGCCAATTAAAAACTGATGACAGAATCGTCACTAAGATTCTGAATTTGACAATGCCAACGACCAAGAAACAGGTCCGAAGTTTACTGGGTCTGGTAAACTACTATAGTAAATTCATTCCAAATCTGGCGGAAATCACCAGTGTTTTTTCTAACATCTTAAAAGCTTCGGCTAAGTTATCTGTAAAAGATGCAGGATTAATTAGTGCGTTATCAAAATTGAAACATCTTTTCAGCGTTCCACCTATCCTTCGTATGCCTAATCCAAAACTCACTTATTTCTTACGCACAGATGCGAGTGCCATATCCATATCTGGGATACTAGGACAGTTCTACGACGGGACGTTCCACCCCGTAATGTACGTAAGTCGCAAGATTACCCCTGCTGAATCAAAATACTCAGCATCAGAATTGGAGGGCCTCAGTTTGATCTATTGCGTGAGGAAATTTCATAGATTTTTGGCAGGAGCACAGTTTGTGATCGAATCCGATAACTCTCCGTTGTCTGTGATGCAGTCTGGACTTCCTAGCAATAACAGAATTTACAGGTGGGCTTTGATTCTCCAAAATTACACGTTTACCATCCAGCACTTAAAAGGAAGATTAAATACGGTTGCAGACATTTTGAGTCGACCATCATCCATTGAAATACCTGATTTGCAGGAAGGGATCGACCACACACCACCAAAAACAGTGACACTGTAATGTTAGATAACTCAGTGCCGTATGTGGTGATTAAGACACATCGTAAGTGCGTTATCATCGCCAAATATGTAACCTGTGTGAAAATAACAGTGCTATGAGAAGTGTAACGAACAGACGCAGAAGTAACATGCGCTGACACACACATAAGCTAGAAGAACATTCAAGTGTTAGCTATGAACCTACATAACGTAGTAGGGAACTATATTTATACACTATCCTTGAAGGAGAGCATAAAAGACTTTGCCGAAATGAACTATGTTATAATAGTCTACAAAGAGTATTGCTCCATCTTCACAACGCAAAGGAGGACGTCGATTTAGTGTAATTAGATATAGAAATGTAACTGTGATATATGTATATTATTATTTTATTAACAGTACCTATAACTTCATTTTTCTATTAATTATTCAATTGCAAATTGTTTAAATGCATATATAACTTTATTTTCTTATTTGTTAGTTAGAAATCACCATCATTTAGTTAATAACCCATTTCTTAGAACACCAATGATAGAAATACAATTGTTAGATCATTATATTAGTTTATTACCATATAATCATAATCATTTATAAACTCATTTATCTAAAATATCATTTCCAAACTAACCCAACCATTTAGGAATTAATATCATCTTTTTCACAAATAATACTTTAAGGTAATTAACCCATTTTTCTTAAATGAAAGTATTTATTAGATTATTTCCCTTGAGGGTAATTTAGGTCAGCACACCAAATCATGTAAGTTACTATGACAGGATCGGTAACAAACCATCCTCATAACTATGTATATTATGTATAGACATGACGCGTGCAAACAAAACGCACAGTCATTTGGCGTGATTACTGTTATAATTCAGCCAATCGTTTATTGTATATATGTAATGTTCATGTATTTGATGCTATGAAACATATTTTAATGACGAGAGAATGTTTGAGTGAAAGAAGAGTATGAAAGTGAATGAAAGATGTATGCAAGAAGAATAAATGCGAGGAGAGAATGCGAAAATTAGTAAACATTGAAAGAAAGAGAGCGAGAGAGAAAGACAGCGGAAAGTTTTTTCCACCGCTGGAAACGTCTTATTTGACTTGTCTGTGTCATCTGTGTAGCCAATGTGTTGTCAAGTTTTTATGTGTGTTACTGACATACTTTAATAGAGTAGATAGGGAACGTACTTTGAGCTTCAGAAAGCGGAATTGTGGTCACAAATAAGAATAACGAACGTTTGTAACCACAATAAACCGATTTGCGGCGCTCGAAGGAACACACACATTTAGTACACTAACGCATACACATGTTAGAGAGTTAAGTACACTGTAGTTTATTAGAAAACACGCAAACAAACAGGAAAACAAACACATAAAAGTTGCACACACCATTCATTTCAAAGAACAACAACTTTAAATTCAGGGGACACAATAACTTCTTAGAAACCTTAATGTAACAGTGAATATAGCTTTTCACAAGCGGAAGCGAGAAGGTGAAGAGTAGAACTGTGTGTATAGAGTTGGAGGGGATATTAATGGGAACATGAACACTTTGTGCTCATGTGTTGTACTCATAATAGAGTCAACTTGTATGTGTGTTGTCATTTCGGGCAATTTGAGGACAGGTCAAGACAGAAGTCAATAGGTGAAAGTCAAAAGACATAGGGTCAAACGACGGAAGCCAGGACATAAGTCATAAGACAACGGTTCCGGTCCAAAACAATTCCCAAAGATATCTATAGAGCCAACTATACTGATACATGGGCTACTTAATTAGCCAGGTGAAAAGATAGAGCACTGTGAATGAAGGAAGAAGACAGTTGTTCTATCCCCAAACTAGAAAGTTATAACTTATTGGATATCTGACAAAATTGGAACAACCAATTTTTCTTTGTGACCAGAAGTGTTACAAACATGAGTGAAAGGGAAGTAACACTTCACAGAGAGGAGGGGACCCTGTCAAGATCTCCAATAAGGCCTTACAGAGGCGATAGGAGTTAACACTAGTCTAGTAGGGAGACACCAGACAGGAGAGACACCAAGCACTATAAATAGCCTCACAAGGAGACACATTTGTGTCAGACCAGGGGCCAATGCGTACAACTGAGCGAGGGCTTTCCCCAAGCCATTGGGAAGCTTGTCCTTGCGAGTAACCGTGAAATGCCCGGTTACTCTAACTCACAAGCCAGCGTGCTTGCGAGACCATGCACGCAATAATAGCTACTGCACGGAGGGAGAGTGTCCGTGCTTGTCCACGAAATGTGAAGCGTGTGGACAGACCCGACTGGAGACGGTAGAGAGCAGACGTATCCTTGACAAATGCTATAGTTTCTAGGCAATAGGCAAACATAGGGCTGTTCATTTAGATTGTGAATACTAGCATCATTTCTCATCACTTCATTGCATTCATGTTCTATAATGATGATGAAGTATAACGCTCGTAGAGCCATTCAAATGTCGGCTCTAAATAAATTGCATTCCTTTCGCAAATGTCACGAGTTGTTATTTCGTGAGGTGCGAAAGTAGGGGAGTCCTGAGAATCTGTCAGCGCACAAGTCGCTGACATACATGGAACATCAATACACATGGAACATCAATATACATGGAACATCAATACACATGGACCATCAATATACATGGACCATCAATACACATGGAACATCAATATACACGGAACATCAATACACATGGAACATCAATACACATGGAACATCAATACACATGGAACATCAATACACATGGAACATCAATATACTTGGGAACATCAATACACACGGAACATCAATACACATGGACCATCAATACACATGGAACATCAATACACACGGAACATCAATATACATGGAACATCAATACACATGGACCATCAATACATATGGAAATCAATAGACATAGAACATCAATACACATGGAACATCAATACACATGGAACATCAATAAACATGGAACTACAATACACATAGAACATCAATACACATGGAACATCAATACACACGGAACATTAATACGCATGGAACATCAATATATTTGGAAACATCAATATATTTGGAACCATCAATATATTTGGGAACATCAATACACATGGAACATCAGTACACTTGGGAACATCAATACACATGGAACATCAATACACTTGGGAACTTCAATACACATGGAACATCAATACACATGGAACATCAATACACCTGGGAACATTAATATACATGGAACATCAATATACATGGAACATCAATACACTTGGGGACACAATACACATGGAACATCAATACACATGGAAAATTAATACACATGGAACATCAATATACATGGAACATCAATACACTTGGGGACACAATACACATGGAACATCAATACACATGGAACATCAATACACTTGGGAACATCAATACACTTGGGAACATCATTACACATGGAAAATCAATACACTTGGGGACATCAATACACATGGAACATCAATACACATGGAACATCAATACACATGGAACATCAATACACATGGAACATCAATACACACGGAACATCAATACACATTTAACATCAATACACTTGGGAACATCAATACACTTGGGAACATCAATACACATGGAAAACCAATACACTTGGGGACACAATACACACGGAACATCAATACACATGGAACATCAATACACTTGGGAACATCAATACACTTAGGAACATCAATACACAAGGAAAATCAATACACTTGGGGACATCAATACACATGGAACATCACTACACATGGAACATCAATACACATGGAACATCAACACACTTGGGGACATCACTACACATGGAACATCAATACACTTGGGGACATCAACACACACAGAACATCAATACACTTGGGGACATCAATACACATGGAACATCAATATAATGGAACATCAACACACTTGGGGATATCAATACACTTGGGGACATCAACACACATGGAACATCAATATACATGGAACATCAATACATTTGGGGACATCAATACACATGGAACATCACTACACATGGAACATCAATACACATGGAACATCAATACACTTGGGGATATCAATACACATGGGAACATCAATACAAATGGAACATCAGTACACCTGGGAACATCAATACAGATGGAACAACAATACACATGGAACATCAATACACATGGAACATCAATACACATGGGAACATCAGTACACATGGGCACATAAATACACATGGAAAGTTAGCTTCCAAAGATTGCTGAACAGACTCAGAGTGTAGCAACAGAACGAGAAACGCGTGTTTTCGATCTTTTACAATGAAATTTTCGATGCGAATGTGGTAATTGATTGATTTGTGATGTGGTGCGATTTTACAACATATAAACCATTACAAGGGTGTAGATAACTATTCAACGAAAGAAACTCGGCGATGAAACAATATTCTCGAGTTTACATTAGAAGTAAAATTATCCAATTCGTGAAATTTTACATTTAAATAACATTTCTCATTCAAGAGCTTCAATTCAACAATCATAAATAGAGAGTATCTGTTGTATTTCCCCACAGGACACTCTCGTATGGTGAGAAATGAGCAGGCAGGCAGATTGGTGGGGTCTGCAAAATTTGGTGGGGTATTTGTGCATGATAAGGTAGATGTGTTGTCGGGGTACTTTGAAATCCTGTGAATAGTGGAGAAGACCGGGGAGATCATCACGGCTTGGAGAGAATGATGCCGCAAGGAGTGACCAGAGGATCTTGATGACACTCAGGACTCCGAGGAAATGCCACACGGACACATAACCAGACTGTTAATGGTACTATTAGTATTGGAACTCTTCGCTGGCTGTTGCAGACGAGGACGGAGCATGTATGTGAATGTCCAGAGTGCTGTAATGTCGATTCTTGACTCAACTCAGTTCAACTTCCTCACTCAAGAAGCGTGAACATACGTGTAACATTAATAATAATAATAATAATAATAATAATAATAATAATAATAATAATAATAATAATAATAATAATTGTTTTCATGGGAAGCAGCGGTGGCATTGTAGCTAGCAAGTTTGCTAACCGGTCCGATGGTCGTGTGCTGGAATCCTCATCGACAGCGAGGTTTTTACTGGATCTGGGCGCCCATGTTGACCCAACCCAAAATAGTTCCCAGGAAATATTCTTGACAGTTATAGATTTTATTTAAAAGTTGCATATCCCTTACAGGACGTTGCAGTCAACACTAGCATTTCTCAGCTGATGTTGATGTTCTTGGCAAGATTACGCTCAGTAGTTTGCCATTGCTTTCTGAGCGAACATAATCCGTTAGTAACTAAAGCAACGCGATCCTCTGCCGACTCTCGCGCAGCTGTGTTCCTCGGTTGATATACGGGATTATGCAGAAAGTCGTTAACTCCTTAGTCAGGGAGACCGGCGACAGTGATAGTAGCCAGTGCAATATAAACCACATCACCCTGCCAGTGTCCATTGATTTACACACATATGTTGCTCACATCACACCATATACCCAATACAGCACATCATATACCCAATACATCACAGCATATATCCAATACATCACATCATATACCCAATACATTACACCATATATCCAATACACCATATACCCAATACATCACACCATATATCCAAAACATCACATCATACATCCAATACATCACATCATACATCCAATACATCACACCATATACCCAGTACATCACGTCATATATCCAATACACCATATACCCAATACATCACACCATATATCCAATACATCACATCATATATCCAATACATCACATCATATACCCAATACATCACATCATATATCCAATACATCACATCATATATCCAATACAGCACATCATATACCCAATACATCACATCATATATCCAATACATCACATCATATATCCAATACATCACACCATATATCCTATACAGCACAGCGTATATCCAATACATCACATCATATACCCAATACATCACACCATATACCCAATACATCACATCATATATCCAATACATCACATCATATACCCAATACAGCACAGCATATATCCAATACATCATATCATATATCCAATACATCACATCATATATCCAATACATTACACCATATATCCAATACATCACATCATATACCCAATACATCACACCATATACCCAATACATCACACCATATATCCAATACATCACATCATATACCCGATACATCACATTGTATACCCAATACATCGCATCATATATCCAATACAGCACATCATATACCCAATACATCACATCATATATCCAATACAGCACAGCATATACCCAATACATCACACCATATATCCAATACATCACATCATATACCCAATACATCACATCATATACCCAATACATCACACCACATATCCAATACATCACATCACATACCCAATACATCACACCATATATCCAATACATCACATCATATACCCAATACATCACACCATATACCCAATACATCACATCATATATCCAATACATCACATCATATACCCAATACATCACATCATATATCCAATACATCACATCATATATCCAATACATCACATCATATACCCAATACATCACATCATATATCCAATACATCACAGCATATACCCAATACATCACATCATATACCCAATACATCACACCATACATTCAATACATCACATCATATACCCAATACATCACACCATACATCCAATACATCACATCATATACCCAATACATCACAGCATATACCCAATACATCACACCATACATCCAATACATCACATCATATACCCAATACATCACAGTTTCTATCAATACATCACAGCATATACCCAATACATCACATCATATACCAATACATCACATCATATACCCAATACATCACATCATATACCCAATACATCACATCATATACCCAATACATCACATCATATACCCAATACGTCACATCAAATACTCAATGCATAACAGTATTTACCCAATACATCACATCATATACCCAAATCATCACAGCATATACCAATATATAACACCATATACCAATACATCACACCATATACCAATACATCACATCATATATCCAATACATCACATCATATATCCAATACATCACATCATATATCCAATACATCACATCATATATCCAATACATCACACCATATACCCAATACATCACATCATATACCCAATACATCACATCATATATCCAATACATCACATCATATATCCAATACATCACATCATATATCCAATACATCACATCATATATCCAATACATCACATCATATATCCAATACATCACATCATATATCCAATACATCACATCATATACCCAATACATCACACCATATACCCAATACAGCACACCATATATCCAATACATCACATCATATACCCAATACATCACACCATATACTCAATACATCACATCATATATCCAATACATCACATCATATACCCAATACAGCACAGCATATATCCAATACATCATATCATATATCCAATACATCACATCATATATCCAATACATTACACCATATATCCAATACATCACATCATATACCCAATACATCACACCATATACCCAATACATCAAACCATATATCCAATACATCACATCATATACCCAATACATCACATCGTATACCCAATACATCGCATCATATATCCAATACAGCACATCATATACCCAATACAGCACATCATATACCCAATACATCACATCATATATCCAATACAGCACAGCATATACCCAATACATCACACCATATATCCAATACATCACATCATATACCCAATACATCACATCATATACCCAATACATCACACCACATATCCAATACATCACATCATATACCCAATACATCACACCATATATCCAATACATCACATCATATACCCAATACATCATATAATATATCCAATGCATCACATCATATATCCAATACATCACACCATATACCCAATACATCACATCATATATCCAATACATCACATCATATATACAATACATCACATCATATACCCAATACATCACATCATATATCCAATACATCACAGCATATACCCAATACATCACATCATATACCCAATACATCACACCATACATTCAATACATCACATCATATACCCAATACATCACACCATACATCCAATACATCACATCATATACCCAATACATCACAGCATATACCCAATACATCACACCATACATCCAATACATCACATCATATACCCAATACATCACAGTTTATATCAATACATCACAGCATATACCCAATACATCGCATCGTATACCAATACATCACATCATATACCCAATACATCACATCATATACCAATACATCACATCATATACCCAATACATCACATCATATACCCAATACGTCACATCAAATACTCAATGCATAACAGTATTTACCCAATACATCACATCATATACCCAAATCATCACAGCATATACCAATACATCACACCATATACCAATACATCACACCATATACCAATACATCACATCATATATCAAATACAGCACATCATATACCCAATACATCACATCATATATCCAATACATCACACCATATATCCAATACATCATATAATATATCCAATACATCACATCATATATCCAATACATCACACCATATACCCAATACATCACATCATATACCCAATACATCACATCATATACCCAATACATCACATCATATATCCAATACATAACACCATATACCCAATACATCACATCATATACCCAATACATCACATCATATATCCAATACATCACATCATATACCCAATACATCACATCATATATCCAATACATCACATCATATACCCAATACATCACATCATATATCCAATACATCACATCATATATCCAATACATCACATCATATATCCAATACATCACATCATACATCCAATACATCACATCATATATCCAAGACATCACATCATACATCCAATACATAACATCATATACCCAATACATCACATCATATATCCAATACATCACACCATATACCCAGTACATCACATCATATATTCAATACACCATATACCCAATACATCACATCATATATCCAATACATCACATCATATATCCAATACATCACATTATATACCCATACATCACATCATATACCCAATACATCACATCATATATCCAATACATCACATCATATACCCAATACATCACATCATATATCCAATATATCACATCATATATCCAATACATCACACCATAATCTATACAGCACAGCATATATCCAATACATCACATCATATACCCAATACATCACATCATATATCCAATACATCACATCATATATCCAATACATCACATCATATATCCAATACATCACATCATATATCCAATACATCACATCATATATCCAATACATCACATCATATACCCAATACATCACACCATATACCCAATACAGCACACCATATATCCAATACATCACATCATATACCCAATACATCACACCATATACCCAATACATCACATCATATATCCAATACATCACATCATATACCCAATACAGCACAGCATATATCCAATACATCATATCATATATCCAATACATCACATCATATATCCAATACATTACACCATATATCCAATACATCACATCATATACCCAATACATCACACCATATACCCAATACATCACACCATATATCCAATACATCACATCATATACCCAATACATCACATCGTATACCCAATACATCGCATCATATATCCAATAAAGCACATCATATACCCAATACAGCACGTCATATACCCAATACATCACATCATATATCCAATACAGCACAGCATATACCCAATACATCACACCATATATCCAATACATCACATCATATACCCAATACATCACATCATATACCCAATACATCACACCACATATCCAATACATCACATCATATACCCAATACATCACACCATATATCCAATACATCACATCATATACCCAATACATCACACCATAGACCCAATACATCACATCATATATCCAATACATCACATTATATACCCAATACATCACATCATATATCCAATACATCACATCATATATCCAATTCATCACATCATATACCCAATACATCACATCATATATCCAATACATCACAGCATATACCCAATACATCACATCATATACCCAATACATCACACCATACATTCAATACATCACATCATATACCCAATACATCACACCATACATCCAATACATCACATCGTATACCCAATACATCACAGCATATACCCAATACATCACACCATACATTCAATACATCACATCATATACCCAATACATCACACCATACATCCAATACATCACATCATATACCCAATACATCACAGCATATACCCAATACATCACACCATACATCCAATACATCACATCATATACCCAATACATCACAGTTTATATCAATACATCACAGCATATACCCAATACATCGCATCGTATACCAATACATCACATCATATACCCAATACATCACATCATATACCAATACATCACATCATATACCCAATACATCACATCATATACCCAATACGTCACATCAAATACTCAATGCATAACAGTATTTACCCAATACATCACATCATATACCCAAATCATCACAGCATATACCAATACATCACACCATATACCAATACATCACACCATATACCAATACATCACATCATATATCAAATACAGCACATCATATAACCAATACATCACATCATATATCCAATACATCACACCATATATCCAATACATCATATAATATATCCAATACATCACATCATATATCCAATACATCACACCATATACCCAATACATCACATCATATACCCAATACATCACATCATATACCCAATACATCACATCATATATCCAATACATCACACCATATACCCAATACATCACATCATATACCCAATACATCACATCATATATCCAATACATCACATCATATACCCAATACATCACATCATATATCCAATACATCACATCATATACCCAATACATCACATCATATATCCAATACATCACATCATATATCCAATACATCACATCATATATCCAATACATCACATCATACATCCAATACATCACATCATATATCCAAGACATCACATCATACATCCAATACATAACATCATATACCCAATACATCACATCATATATCCAATACATCACACCATATACCCAGTACATCACATCATATATTCAATACACCATATACCCAATACATCACATCATATATCCAATACATCACATCATATATCCAATACATCACATTATATACCCATACATCACATCATATACCCAATACATCACATCATATATCCAATACATCACATCATATACCCAATACATCACATCATATATCCAATATATCACATCATATATCCAATACATCACACCATAATCTATACAGCACAGCATATATCCAATACATCACATCATATACCCAATACATCACATCATATATCCAATACATCACATCATATATCCAATACATCACATCATATATCCAATACATCACATCATATATCCAATACATCACATCATATATCCAATACATCACATCATATACCCAATACATCACACCATATACCCAATACAGCACACCATATATCCAATACATCACATCATATACCCAATACATCACACCATATACCCAATACATCACATCATATATCCAATACATCACATCATATACCCAATACAGCACAGCATATATCCAATACATCATATCATATATCCAATACATCACATCATATATCCAATACATTACACCATATATCCAATACATCACATCATATACCCAATACATCACACCATATACCCAATACATCACACCATATATCCAATACATCACATCATATACCCAATACATCACATCGTATAACCAATACATCGCATCATATATCCAATACAGCACATCATATACCCAATACAGCACGTCATATACCCAATACATCACATCATATATCCAATACAGCACAGCATATACCCAATACATCACACCATATATCCAATACATCACATCATATACCCAATACATCACATCATATACCCAATACATCACACCACATATCCAATACATCACATCATATACCCAATACATCACACCATATATCCAATACATCACATCATATACCCAATA
This sequence comes from Cepaea nemoralis, assembly GCA_014155875.1. Lineage (NCBI taxonomy): Eukaryota > Metazoa > Mollusca > Gastropoda > Stylommatophora > Helicidae > Cepaea > Cepaea nemoralis. The sequence continues at coordinate 75,106 of JACEFZ010001290.1, forward strand.
CATCACACCATAGACCCAATACATCACATCATATATCCAATACATCACATTATATACCCAATACATCACATCATATATCCAATACATCACATCATATATCCAATTCATCACATCATATACCCAATACATCACATCATATATCCAATACATCACAGCATATACCCAATACATCACATCATATACCCAATACATCACACCATACATTCAATACATCACATCATATACCCAATACATCACACCATACATCCAATACATCACATCGTATACCCAATACATCACAGCATATACCCAATACATCACACCATACATCCAATACATCACATCATAAACCCAATACATCACAGTTTATATCAATACATCACAGCATATACCCAATACATCACATCATATACCAATACATCACATCATATACCCAATACATCACATCATATACCAATACATCACATCATATACCCAATACATCACATCATATACCCAATACATCACATCATATACCCAATACGTCACATCAAATACTCAATGCATAACAGTATTTACCCAATACATCACATCATATACCCAAATCATCACAGCATATACCAATACATCACACCATATACCAATACATCACACCATATACCAATACATCACATCATGTACCAATACATCACATCATAAACTCAGTACATCACAGTATTTACCCAATACATCACATCATATACCAATACATCATATCACATATCCAATACATCACATAGTATACCCAATATATCACATCATATACATAGTACACCACATCATATATCCAATACATCACATCATATACCCAATACATCACATCATATACCCAATACATCTCACCATTATACCCATTACACCGCAGTACGTAGAAACGGACCCTTTTGCTTAGAATCATGTGTGGATCAGAAACCCACAGCACACAATAAGCGGGGATCTGGCCCAACTACAGACATTCTGATATGGTGATTACGTTGTCCTGCCAAATGTAGTTTTACTAATTTTTGATTGTTTAATTTTGCATATCCCTTACAGGATGTTGCAGTCAACACCAGCATTTTCAGTTGCTGTTGATGTACTAGGCGAGTTTTCACGTTCAGTAGTTTGCTATTGCTTTCTGAACGACCGGCTCTCATACCAACACCTTATAACGCAACGCGACATGGTCTGCTGCACAATTCTGTTGCAGCTGCGTTTCGAATGCGTAGTAAGCGGCTCACGAACCCTGTTCGCAAGCCTTTGCCACGGAGACCGGCAGTTTTACAATGTCTTGGTTTTAAAATGGGCTTTGAACCCATCATCATCGTCATGTTCAAGTGATTGCAGCTGCCGTAGGCGTTCATGTCTCTCCACAGATCTCGGTCTTCAGTGTTCTGGATCAACTCTGCTGATGATATTCCCCCATGCCACTGTCTCAGTCCATGCAGCAGCATTTATCTTGGTATGTTCCTGCCTCTCTTCCCCTTGAGCTGTTTTAATCGTCACGATATACTCCAATGGCTCTCCTCATCATATCACCAAAGAAAGCTGTTTGTCTAATTCTTATTTTTGAACCCATACAAATTAATAATAGTATCATCTATAAACTGTATCAATTACAATATAAACATCATGTAGTGTTTGTCTATTAAAAATGATGATGACCATTCATTTTATCCATTGTGGTTGAAAGTTTGGAGCCGTGAATTCTAAGATGGCTGGTAAGGCCTATTTTGGCTCGAAATGTTCTTTGACAATGTGGGCAAAGAGTGCTTGACGTTCGAGGAGGAGGATCTCCTGCTGTGGGTTGTTGTTTGGTCCAGTCTTTTTTTCCCCCCATAGCCCTTGCAGTCCTGTTTGCTTCACACGTGACTGCACTCTTGCGTAATGATGTATGCCATGAATTTCTGTCTTTGGCAGCAGTCTCCCATATGTCATATATGTAAATAAGGCTTGCCAAAAATATGAATCAATGTATGGTTAAACAATTGTAGTTTACTGCTACGAGTAACTGAAATGTAACATATTACTCTCTTTACCTTTTCAGGTTGGGAAATGAGTTAATCATGCTCATAAACATGATGAGCAAGTTGAGTGTGAGAAGAATGGCTACTTTGACAATATACATCATCATCATCGGTTTCTTTATCCTGGCCCTGCAGCTGGTAACCACTTGGCATATGCGTATAAAGAGAGGACATGGAGTGTTTAATTCTTCACTTGCTGATATGACAACTACGTCATTTTCCAAAGAGCGTGTGGCGTTTGATAACTATTTGCAACAGGAGAAAATCGAGCAGATCAAGAGAGATTTAAATGATCCTACACTAATCAATGAGACCTTATTTACGATCAATAAAATAGGCCGATATATCTTCTTAAATCCAGATCTCTGTAAAAGTGTTAACAATATCGATATTATCATTATCGTGCATACGGCACTTTCACATTTTGACAGAAGACGACGAATCAGAGCCAGCTTTGCAAAATCTAATTTATTTTATCCAATCCAGATTCGTGTTGCGTTCTTATTGGGTAAAACAGACAACATTGCTATAATGAAAAGGTTGTGGGTAGAACATGCAGTAAACAAGGATACTGTTATGGGAGATTTTATCGATGATTATCACAACCTCTCAATCAAAGGTGTCATGGGATACCGCTGGGTCAAGGATCACTGCCCAAATGCTGATTTTGTTCTCAAAATAGATGACGATGTTTTAGTAAATATGTTTAGACTAGTAGATTCGTTGCTACCTCAAATGAAGAACAAGAAAAGATCTATATTCTGCAACTTATGGTACAAAGGTACAATGCCCATACTAAGAGATGCTAAGTGGAAAGTGGCCCCTCATATGTTCCCAACAAGGAGAGTTTATCCTTATGACTACTGCAGTGGATTTACCGTTATAATGACATCCGACTTGATGGATCCGTTGTACCGGGCTGCAAGGATAACACCCTACTTCTGGATTGATGACATCTACCTCTATGGGATGCTACCATATGTCGCTGGCAACGTCACATATCACCGCCAAGCCCTTAACCGGAATGTGACAATATCTTATGCGCCTGCTTTACGCTGCACGTTGACAATGGGAGTGAGGTGTCCTATCTTTTCCACAATTATCGCGGACTATGACTTCTGGTATTATTGGAAACTAATCACTGATACGTACCTCAGAGAGAAAACAAGGTTGCGTATTGGCTAGCACCCTTACGTGACAGCACATCACGTGATGTGGTCACGTGTTGAAATCTCCCGGGAGATTTCAACACAAATTAACATGGGCTACCAATTCGCTGCAGACGAACCTGGGCACCACAAACTGTTCTGGGAAACAAAGGTGGCCCATTTGGTATTGACCACATCAACCCTCCAGTGCCAAGTGGTCTATAACAATTACGGGGCTGTGTCCATTGTTCTGACCTCGACCGCGAGACGTCCATGTAGGTAGGGCTAGGGAGGTCCCATGCCATGTGTATTGTGTGTGTATGTGTGCGTGCGGTGTGTGCGTGCGTGCGTATGTTCTTTTCAGATTCAGTGAGAAACACAAAGTAGGCTTCAACCAAACAAACATGGATGGCGAAAAATGGAATGTAGGGGTGTCTCACCTTTATGACTCAAAAGTTGTTAATATTGTAGCAGACATCTTACATTAAATACCACATTAAGGGGAATTATATAGGGAAAACTACTGTATTGATGTTTAACTATAATTTGATTTATAAGCCCATGTCAGTTACTAGAAGTTTGAATAAGACGATTTATCATCCCATGGCAATTAATCAGTTAAATTCCATGCCTTGTGTCGTTGTTGACTATAAGTGTCCACAGTCTCCTGTCCCTTGTGCTTCCAATCAATTCTCATATCGATGTTCTCAATGCCATGATCTTAAACTGTCCAGCATCTTCTCTTTGTCTCCCCCCCCCCCCCCCCCCGAATCTGTCCCCTTCCAGCCTTCCCATTGTGATGACGTTCTCCAGTTTTCCTTTTCTCATGCCATGCCCAAAGAATATAGTGTCTTCTGATGAGTAACCTGTTCTCTGTGTGAATTAACTTCTTTTAAAATGTCTTCATTTCTCTGTATATATGCCCGCAGTGTTTTGATCATTCTCCTATAAAACTATATCTTATCAGCTCCCACACAATGCCTCATTTATCTGCTAAAAAAGTTTTAAGTCTTAAAAGTCGAGAGGATCGACTTCATTGCCCCGGGTTTTATCCCATATGGCTCAGTCTCTTTCAGCAGGATGGCCTGCCCAATGCGCCGCACAAACTCTGTAGCTCCAGCGACAACCCCCAGGAGTCTCCGAGAAAAATTCACCCGTGAACCGAAAGATGCAGCCAGGAATCGAACCCACAACCTTCGGACTGCTAATTGTCAGTGATTTACTTCCCTACATCAGGATTGGCTCAAAATAGGTCTAAGCAATGTTTTCCTCACTCTGATTGACAAAGACAAATTGCTCCTATCCTACACACATAAGAGAAGCAACGGCTGCAGCCAGATATAACAATCATCATCATCATCATCATCAAGTGCCATGCCGGCTGGCATGGGCGTTCATAACTGTCCACAGATCTCGCTCTTTGATTTTCTGGATCAATTCTGGTGATTACATTCCTCCATGCCACCATCTCAATCCATCCAGCATAATTTCTTTTGGTCTGCCTCTCTTCCCCTCGATCTTTCCAGTTGTCACGATGTTTTCCAGTACATCTTTTCTCATCACATAACCAAAGAAAGCTATTTGTCTCTTGCTTATAATGTTCTAGGTTCATTAGCCTCTTTCAGCAATCGTTGTTAGTTACTTTGTCAGTCCAAGGAATTTACAACATTTTTCTCAGGAACCACATCGGTTGCTTCCAAGTTCTTCCTAATTTGTTCATTTACATTTCAAGATTCACAGCAATACAGCAAAACAGGCTCTATATAACACTTCAGCACTCTCTTTCTTACATTCAATGATAGTGACTTATTGTATAAATTACTCTTCATTTTCTGAAATGCAGCTTTTGCCTGCCCTATTCTGCTCTTAATATCTGTTGTTACAAATGCCCCTAGTTATTTAAAACTATCCACTTGGTTAAGAATCGTTTCTTCTATTTCCATAGCAATACGAAATACAAACTGTTAGGTCTGTGTAGCTCCTGCGAAAAGACGAGACATACTAACACTGACACTGTGTACATAACGTGTTTAGTATGTATGATCTTTTCGCAGGAGCTACATAATCCTAACTATTTGTATTTCCTCATGGTGTAGAAGAAGATCCTTTACGTTTTGAAGTGACCACTGCTTCCATCGACGATGAACTGTATTTTTCATGGAGGACTTTTGTATTGGCATTCTGGCGACGGCATTATGCACAGTGCACCTGTGTGGGCTGTTGGCTTGTTGAGACTCCAGTCTGTTCCACTTTTCACATTGGGCAGTGAGGAGCATTTTGTGTGATATTCACTGACACAGGAATGGAGCATAATTGGGGACGACACGTTGCTGTGAAGTTGGAACTGCGACTACCTTTTGGCAATATGGACTGCAAACAATTAGGTATATTTAGCTCCTGCGAAAAGAAGAGACATACTAAACTTGAAACACAGACACAGCATACATACCTTACAAAAGACTCCACACACAAGTGAAAACAAAGTGAGAATTATCCAAAATCAGAAACAATCAATAAATATATAGAAATGAAGTAATAAAATAAAAAAAAAATAAAAAAATAGCATTATAAGACACGAAGGACAACCAACGTATCGATTCTAAGAATCTTTGTCAAGGACAGGACAATACATACAAATAAAAAACGGAAAAAAGCACACACACACACAAAAAATAAAATTAACACAACTCCCTTGTTGTCAGGACGGAACAGAAATAGTAATAGGGTTCAAATCAGTTTAGAAAGGCGCTCTTTTGCTACATAGTTTAAGTACAGTTCGGTTGCCAAAGTGCCAGATAAGTTGTGTGTGGTTAAAAGGTGTGTAAACAGTTCAATATGAATATATAAAGGGAATACAGCATAGTTATTCAGTGGCGTTCACAACAGTATTGATTCCAGCTGGACGGATGCATCATAGAGAGTTTATTAATTGGCTTTCAATTTAAAGCCTAATGGAGTTGTTAGAGAACCTTTTGACGTACGTCACAACTAAATAGACAACCGACATTAAAATCAATAGCTCTCAGGTGGACCACAAAACACGTCTTTGCATTATCTGTTTTTTCATAAACACTAAGCATAAAAGCCACCTCATCATGTAGCCTGTCCTTTCATGAACCCATCACTGCTGGCCAGAAAGGCTCTCGGTCCCTTGCCAGTTCCTCTGCCTCACATTGTCTCACGCCCCAGGGTCTTCAATGCCCTGTGTTCGTCGGTGAAATCTCGTGCGATTCCAGTGGAGGACATACTTGTCAACAACACTTAGTTAAACAAATATCGTTAAACGGCAAGAAGGTCCACTTCATTGCACTGGGTGTAGGCCCGTCTAGCTTAGTCTCTGTCCACAGAGCAGCCTACAGCATCGCAGGGAGCATGCACTTGGTCGTTCTGGCGAAGACCGCTGTCTTTCTCCGAAAAACATTATAGTTACAACCCGAATGTCTAAGTCCGGAAATGGCTTGCAATCATCAGATCACGAGGCAGACGGCTTGTCCCCTTCCCCAGGGTGACCTCACCACCATATAAGTATAGCTCAAGGCTACTGTAGAATTCTGTGTGTGTGGGGTGTGGGGGGAGAGAAGCACCACAATGAGCGTTAGTTGCATATCCTTTACAGGACGTCGCAATCAATCTCAGCAGTTCTGGCTGTTCATGATTTCTTGGCAAGTTTACATTCAGTAGTTAGCCTTTGCTTTCTAAACAACCGGCACTGATACCATTTTCATGTTTCGAACGCAGTATACACGATTACGAACTACTTCCTTAACCTCTTCACCACGGAGCCGGCATAATGAGCGTAATTGAACATTAATTAGATTGTAATAGAAGAAATTTGTGTTGTTTATTTCTCTTTTGGGGCGTATCAACAGGAGAGATGAAACCAAGAAATGAACCTCACGTGGGAAAAGTACTGGGAGAAATATTGGGGAAAATACTTGGGGAAACAGTTTTGGGCACATTATGAGGAGAAAAAGAGCTTGATAACTTAGTGACAACTAGCAACACTGATTGTAAACGAACAAGGGAAGACAAAAACATACATATCTGGTTTGCTAGGATACATGACACATTCGGGACAAATAAACAGACCAGCTTGGAGGCTCTAAGTGATAGTGTGAGTTTCGACACATGGCTGATCACGCTCACACATGACACATTATGCTGATGATTATATGTACTGTTTTGTTTATTTTCCCTTTTATACTCCTTAGTTTGTTATGCTTTTTGTTTATTTTCAGCTAAAAGATAAACACTTTGGTATGTGTTTTATTCACAACTGTTTCACTGTCCATATTGTCCATTGCATACCACTATAACTGTGTACACAAGTATCTGCAGTAAGTGACTCTGAGGCCTGTGTGCACATGTGCTGGTCCCATATTTGTGTAGACCAAACGGCACTCTGTGGGAGATATGGTCGATATCACAACAGCCATCTTTACTTCCCAGTATATTTCTGAGAAGAAGAAGAAGAAGAAGAAGAAGAAGAAGAAGAAGAAGAAGAAGAAGAAGAAGAAGAAGAAGAAGAAGAAGAAGAAGAAGAAGAAGAAGAAGAAGGAGAAGCTAGTTCTATTATTTATTATTTTTTTGTCGAGCTGTGCAAGTCTAGCAATTCCGCAATAATGAGACAAGTGGGACCAGACTAAATAAGTAAGAGCCGGTATCCGTGCACTTCAAACGCTTCTATATCTTATATACATCTGTAGATTTACACATTAATTAAAATATGCTAATTAATTAAATGCAGTCTCTATAATGATCATGGAAATCGAGGTACCAAACAAAGGGATTAAGACGAGTCCTTGTAAAGTCTATGAGAGAATTTTGTTGCTGTTTTTCTGTTTTTACTAAATAGCTGCTTCTTCTTTTTCTATTCTCATTTCTATTCCCGGCTTCGTTTGTCGGGTAAAGAATTTACATTTTCACGTATGATGCGAGGGAGGAATTGATAATAAACATTGATATTGTGCTTATAACATTCTCCGAGAATTAGAATATTTGCTTGTGACTTATGTGAATAAGTGATTGTTACTAGTGTGATATATGAAGTGTGAGGTTAAGAAAATTGTGCTAGATCTAGTGCCCAAACTCTTGTATGATTTCTCTTTCTCTGTAAGAGAAGCTCCTTATCAACTAGGAAACGCCTCACTATTTCTTCCTCAGTTTGGTGTCTGGACTTACATATGCAGGCTCCAATAATCTGAACAGACTTGATCTCTCACACAGACTTACAGATCAGTCCCCTTGCATACAGGTGGCAAATGGATGTGGTATGCATCAGGCTGCATACGGGATGCAGACAACAAAGCCCAGTAACTGTACAGGCAGAAGCTCCGGCTTTGATTTTCAAGAATTCTACTGAGGGTGAGGTAGTCATCTACACAGATGGGTCAGTTGTTCTACATGTGAGGAGCTCTTGGGTTTTCACAACTCAGGTCGGTGGGAGAACTGTTGAAGGATTGACAGCAATGCCTTGGATCTGACTAAACATCCATGGAGGTCACGGCAGTAACTAAAGCCATAGCCTGGTTGGAGACACAGCATTTCACTCAGGCATTGTTTTCTCATCGAAATGGGCTGGGCTTGAAGACAGCAGGTGGAGTCTCTAAGGGGGTCAAGCCTGATACAAATCAGCTTTATGTTTGTGCCAGGAATGCGGTGGTAATAGGAAATAAGCAAGCCGACAGGGACATTATGCAGAGAGTCAGAGAAGAATAGTCAACCAACGCAGAACTTTGGTCGTCGACCGCTACACACTTAACGAGATATAGAGTAGGGGAATTCGAGCAGTTATGAACTGAATGGGCAGATGTGCAATGAGGATAATCTGTATTTAAATTAACAGTCAACTTTAAGTATGAAAGTAAGATAATGTTAAATGTATGACCACTACTGTTTTAATTACTTTGTTCAAGTCTTATTTTGCATGTTGAATATATTTGAAACAACAGACATCATGTAAGACAAACCTACATGCTCAATTCCAAACTCTTTTAAAATAAAGTTTATTTGTTCCATTGAACCCATACAAAGGGTATAAAGAGTGCTAACAAATATAACAACTTTGTTTGTTTGTTTTAATAGTGGTGCCTGCTCCTTGAGCACCTCAATCTTAATGGAACAATAATTGTGAAGGTTTTCCTTTAGTTAACATTTTCATGAAAGTTTCTAAACAATTCATTATAAAAATATGCATCTAACAAAATATACATTTCACATGACTTGCAACATTTTACAAATATGTGATAGAATGGGTAGGTGGGAACTTACTGAAGGAAGACTGCTAAGGTGGGAACTTACTGAAGGAAGAATTTGTAGGTAGGAACTTACTGAAGGAAGAATTTGTAGATAGGAACGTATTGAAGGAAGAACGAATGAATGAACGAACGAAAGTCTTTATTTTCAAAGGGTTAAGAATTGGGCATGCAGGCCCATCTGACATTCTGCCCTTCTTCTCTATTTCCTCTCATACATTCTTTAATTCAACATCACTTATGAAGCAAATTTTGACGAATTTTGAAGAATTTGTAGGTAGGAACTTATTGAAGGAAGAATTTGTAGGTAGGAACTTACTGAAGGAAGAATTTGTAGGTATGAGCTTACTGAGGGAAGAGTTTGTAGGTATGAGCTTATAGAAGGAAGAATTTGTAGGTAGGAGCTTATTGAAGGAAGAATTTGTAGGTGGGAACTTACTGAAGGAAGAATGTGTAGGTGGGAACTTATTGAAGGAAGAATGGGTAGGTGGTAACTTACTGGATGAAGAATGGGTAGGTGGGAACTTATTGAAGGAAGAATGGGTAGGTAGGAATTTATTGAAGGAAGAATGGGTAGGTCGGAACTTATTGAAGGAAGAATGGCAGGTGGGAACTTATTGAAGGAAGAATGGGTAGGTGGGAATTTATTGAAGGAAGAATGGGTAGGTGGGAATTTATTGAAGGAAGAATGGGTAGGTGGGAATTTATTGAAGGAAGAATGGGTAGGTGGGAATTTATTGAAGGAAGAATGGGTAGGTGATAATTTATTGAAGGAAGAATGGGTAGGTGATAATTTATTGAAGGAAGAATGGGTAGGTGATAATTTATTGAAGGAAGAATGGGAAGGTGATAATTTATTGAAGAAAGAATGGGTAGGTGGGAACTTATTGAAGGAAGAATGGGTAGGTGGGAATTTATTGAAGGAAAAATTTGTAGGTGGGAATTTATCGAAGGAAGAATGGGTAGGCGGGAATTTATTGAAGGAAGAATGGGTATGTGGAACTTACTGAAGGAAGAATGGGTAGGTGGGAATTTATTGAAGGAAGAATGGGTAGGTGGGAACTTACTGAAGGAAGAATGGGTAGGTGGGAATTTATTGAAGGAAGAATGGGTAGGTGGGAACTTATTGAAGGAAGAATGGGTATGTGGAACTTACTGAAGGAAGAATGGGTAGGTGGGAATTTATTGAAGGAAGAATGGGTAGGTGGGAACTTACTGAAGGAAGAATAGGGTAGGGTGGGAATTTATTGAAGGAAGAATGGGTAGGTGGGAACTTATTGAAGGAAGAATGGGTAGTTGGGAACTTATTGAAGGAAGAATGGGTAGGTGGAAACTTATTGAAGGAAGAATGGGTAGGTGGGAACTTAGTGAAGGAAGAATGGGTAGGTGGGAACTTATTGAAAGAATAGGTAGGGAGCATAATCGTGGGAGAATATGTATGTAGAGGCATTTATGGGAGATTAGGTATATGGGATATTAAGGGAGACTAGGTATATGGGAATTTATGAATGAGTACATGGGATAATATGTACATGGAAACTTATCAATGAGAGAATGGGTAAATGAAAATGTGATGATGGAAGAATGAGTATATTGGATTGTATTGTTGGGAGAATGGGTAAGTGGGGACTTGGAATGTAACTGTGGCTTTACAGAGGATTGCTAAAAATATCCTGGATAGCCAAACTTAGTAATTGTGGTTTTATAGAAAATTGCTAAAAATATTCACATAATCAGAAGAGAAGAAATGAAACATTTGTAACAACTTGAAAGATTTATGATAAAAGAGATAGAGGGTCTTCAAGATGGAATAAATAAGACATAACTTCATGATTAAAAAAGGCATGCTGGAAATTAATGAATAAAAAACCCATTCATTTCATGATGTGTTTTGTTATATCAATGTGACAAATAACCATACACATAATGAAATCATAAATGTTAATGCTGTCTCATGTATGGGAAGAACAACAAAACAACCCAGAAACACTGAGCATCTTGTAACACGTGCTCAGTCTCCTGTTCTTCTCACACGGCATGAGTTATATTACTGATATGTTTGCAAACATAACAAGATATCACAGGGAAGCTTTCTGAATTTGTTCGCCAACTCATCAGCCAAATATCGAACAGTATGTTGGCACCTTGGATTTGATAATAGGCAAAGCTTCCTGAAACATACAAACAAACAATCAACATCAAAAGGTACATCTCTTTTAACAATCATCATCAACATTATCAAGTGCTCTGTTGATTGGCATGGGTGATCATGCTTCTCCACATCTTGTGATTTCCAAAGGCATGTATCATGTTTTGGCTTCCGTCCACGCCAAGATACAAATTGTCCGGAATTTTCTCTCGTTATCTTCTTCTATATTTCTCTCCACAAATCTTTCCAGTTGTCACAACATGTTCCAGTTTTTGTCTTGAAACTTGGCCAAAAAAATAAAGACTGCCTCTTTCTGATGTTTGTGAGAAACTGTCTTTGTGACTTAGCCTCCCTCAAAATGTCCAGATTGTTCATTTTGGCCGTTCAAAAATTTTCAGCATTCTCCTATAAAACCACATCTCCAAAGCCCCCAGGGACTATTTTGCTTGTTTACTAATTTTCCATGATTTGCAACCATATGTTAAAAGTCGTTTTATGTAACATGCAAGAATTCCTTTTCTAACTAGCAATGACAAGGACTTACAGCATAAAATATTCTTCATTTGATAGAATGCAGTTTTTGCTTGTCCTATTCTGTTTCTTCTTCTTCTTCTTCTGCGTTCATCCAGAGTTTCTTTTTCGGATGTGATTGCGTTGTGCCTGTTTACAGCAGAGCTGCATTCTTGCGCCGTTAGGCTGACACATCCGACTTTTGTGGGCTATTCTGTTTGTTATCTCTGTAATGAATCTTCCATGTGATGGTATCCATGTGCCTAGATACTTCAACAGCCACAGCTATTTATCTATTCAATGCTAACAGTAATTTCATTAGGCTAATATTGTGTCCTCGGAGCAAAGCAAGGTACTCACTTCAAACAAAAGGAAACTCACACAGATATATCCACAGTTCCTTGGGCAATTAAATTTGAACATTTACCCTCAACACCTGTTTAGTTTAACATTTATCCTCAACACCTGTTTAGTTTAACATTTATCCTCAACACCTGTTTAGTTTAGTTGACGGATCAACATCACGGCACACGCATGTAACCCATAAGTGCTCCATTCTACTCCTAACTCAAGCCTGAGTCTGGAGAATCTCAGCTCAGTGCATGAACTCCGTAGCACAGGCAAGGATCCTGAAATACTTTGGGTAGATTTTTAACTCAAAATTTTGCCTGGGCAGCGTCGTTAGGCTACTCTTTTTTGATTTCCAACTGCTAAGGAATTTTTTATGTGCGCAACAATACACACAGGGCATCCGATCTCACTACCCAGAGACCAGGGGAAATTTTGTTACTAGAAGTCCACGTGAAAAAATCCCAGGCCCTCACTGGGGCTTGAACCCGGGACCTCCAGCACTCGAGGCGGACACCATACCTCGAGACCACTCAGCCCCCTCAACACCCGAAATTGAAAATATAGTAGCGCAGTAGCTAACGCACTTACGTGCTGGCCCAATAGTGATCTGTTCTAAATCCCCATCAAAGCAGAGTTTAGGCTGACCAGCCTAAAATTGGTACTAGAAAATGTCCTGGGTAGTCAAGTCGGCCAGTGTGATATTGAACACATCACCTGTCAAGTTGCCGATTGGCCTATAAAACTATGATGTTATGTAACAGGGATTTTGACTTCTGACATCCGAAACAATGATGCTGATGTCACAAAGATTTACACTGAACTGACTGTCCTGGTCAAAGCCAGTTAGCATAAAAATACTTTCATGAGATTAACATACTCATGATGTGATTTAAACCTGTCATCAATATGGTCATTTAGACATTTTTCTAATGCTGCATTCACTTGCATCATGATCAATTTGATGATTCTCCTCATTCTACAATATGTAATCATAATCATAAAGTGCCTTGCCACTTGCTTTTTCCAGCAATTTCTATCAATTTGTGCATTGACACCCTTGCGTGCCATGACATAAGGGTATAAAATATTTGTTCTCTCTTTCTTTCTTGATCTCTCTTTCCAAAAATCTATCCAGTTGTCACATGATCCAGTTGTCACATGATCCAGTTGTCACATGTTCTAGTTTTTGTCATCTCATAATATGGCCAAGAAATGATGTCTGCTTCTTTTTGACGTTTGTAATAAGTTGTCTTTGTTTCTTAGTCTCTTTAAAAATGTTAAGATTATTCAACAACTGTAATTAACTAACCTTTCCTCCATTCTGCTCAAGCTGTTGTAGTGCCTCTGTTACTTTCTCTTTGTACTTCTTCTCCATACTTCTTTTTGAAAGCTGAATAGAGATAAATTTAATGTAAATAAACTGTTTTTGTCTGTTTTTTTTTCTGATATTTTGAATACCCAGAAATGATTTTGAAACATTATATTTTAAATGTGTTTACTCTCGCACTGATTAAAACTTACTACCTAAAACATACATAGTAATGTAATTAAAACTTACTACTTAAAATATACATAGTAAAGTAATTAAAACTTACTACCTAAAATATACTTAGTAAAGTAATTAAACTTACTATCTAAAATGTACATAGTAAAGTAATTAAACTTACTACCTAAAATATACATAGTAAAGTAATTTACAACTTAATACCTAAATCATGCATAGTAAAGTAATTGAAGCTTAATACCTAAAATGTACATAGTAAAGTAATTAAAACTTAATACCTAAATCATGCTTAGTAAAGTAATTGAAGCTTAATACCTAAAATGTACATAGTAAGTAATTAAAACTTAATACCTAAAATGTACATAGTAAAGTATTTAAAACTTACTACCTAAAATATACATAGTACAGTAATTAAAACTTACTACCTAAAATGTACATAGTAAAGTAATTAAAACTTAATACATAAAATATACAAAGTAAAGTAATTAAAACTTAATACCTAAAATATACATAGTAAAGTAGAGGACCCTTTTCACAAGTTCGGAGATGTGTTGGGCATATGATACTAGCCCTGGAGACACAGCTTTGAGAGTTCAATGAACATGCTCAAGAAGGTCCAGACTGGCCTCTTAAGGCATGAGTGGCTCGACACACCGAGCCCATCACAGTCAGTCAAGCTAACTTTCATCAAAGAAACGGGGCACTCAGGCATAAAAGGCAAAGAGTGAGTGGAATGGTTAGCAATCATGGCAGTGATTGAGGTGGGAATAGCAATGGATGGTCCAGACATCAGCGCCATAAGCGATACTGGATGAATAGATGACTGTAAGGACACCTGGGAATCTGTTTTCTTGTCCAGAGTGAGGGAGATGGGGTTGAAAGGGGGAGCTGCCAGACATGAACATTTTGTCAAGAACACAAGATATTTGATGAACTAACACAGAACTGGTGTGATCAGTTGTGATACACTGGCGGAGATGTCAAGGAAATTAGAGCACCTATGTACGTGTCCGGAGTGTAATGATAATGATCCTTACTAATCACTCAGGAGAAGGACAGACATCAAAAGGGTAAAATATGACTAAAAGCAGCCCCCTGGCAGAAACTGCAGCTGTGGGTGTCAAGTCTTAGTCCTCCACATAAGCTTGTCAAATGTGTCTGCTGCTCGTTTCAATGAGTCAACCCCAGAGCCATACACGTTGTAAATATAAACCCTGCCATCAATAAGGTTTAAACCCAACTTTAAAGTATTGACAGGGTTTGCTCTTCTTTTCTGCCCTTTCTCCCCCCCCCAAAGTATTGACAGGGTTTGCTCTTCTTTTCTGCCTTTCTCCCCCCCCAAAGTATTGACAGGGTTTGCTCTCTTTTCTGCCCTTTCTCCCCCCCCAAAGTATTGACAGGGTTTGCTCTTCTTTTCTGCCCTTTCTCCCCCCCAAACTATTGACAGGGTTTGCTCTCTTTTCTGCCCTTTCTCCCCCCCCCCCCCAAAGTATTGACAGGGTTTGCTCTCTTTTCTGCCCTTTCTCCCCCCCAAAGTATTGACAGGGTTTGCTCTTCTTTTCTGCCCTTTCTCCCCCCCAAAGTATTGACAGGGTTTGCTCTTCTTTTCTGCCCTTTCTCCCCCCCCCCCCCCAAAGTATTGACAGGGTTTGCTCTCTTTTCTGCCCTTTCTCCCCCCCAAAGTATTGACAGGGTTTGCTTTTCTTTTCTGCCCTTTCTCCCCCCCAAAATATTGACAGGGTTTGCTCTCTTTTCTGCCCTTTCTCCCCCCCAAAGTATTGACAGGGTTTGCTCTCTTTTCTGCCCTTTCTCCCCCCCCAAAGTATTGACAGGGTTTGCTCTCTTTTCTGCCCTTTCTCCCCCCCAAAGTATTGACAGGGTTTGCTCTCTTTTCTGCCCTTTCTCCCCCCAAAGTATTGACAGGGTTTGCTCTCTTTTCTGCCCTTTCTCCCCCCCCCAAAGTATTGACAGGGTTTGCTCTCTTTTCTGCCCTTTCTCCCCCAAAGTATTGACAGGGTTTGCTCTCTTTCTGCCCTTTCTCCCCCCCCAAAGTATTGACAGGGTTTGCTCTTCTTTTCTGCCCTTTCTCCCCCCCCCCAAAGTATTGACAGGGTTTTGCTCTTCTTTTCTGCCCTTTCTCCCCCCCCCCCCCCCCCCCCCCCCCCCCCCCCCCCCCCCCCCCCCAAAGTATTGACAGGGTTTGCTCTTCTTTTCTGCCCTTTCTCCCCCATTAGAACATAGATCATCAAGCAACTAAATCATGATACTTCCCCAACCTCAATTGATACTTCACAACTTTTGTCACTGTGGGTGAAAGATTCCAAATGAACTTGCAACAAATTGAGTATGGAACTTACTGCCATCAGCAATGTCTTCAAGTAGGGATTCAGAGCAGGTCCAACAACAGAACTCAGCTGCAGAAGTCCTTCCAAGCCTCTCTCAAACACTGCACTATCTGCATGTCCCTTGGAAAACAAAATCAGAACAAGGCTACAAAAGCATAACTGTGTGTATGGAAATATGATATTATATTGTCATGCAGAAGGAATTCCATGACAAGAATTACAGATGGATGAATAATACTGGGAGGACATGGAGGAAGCTGCAGGACATAGCAACAAATAGGACGTCTTGGCGTGGTTTATTTGAAGAACTATGTCCCAATAGAGAATAAAGGAGAGAAAAAGAAGGGAAGAATACAACTACAAGGCAAGCCAATGTAAGAAGGGAAGAATGCAACTACAAGGCAAGCCAATGTAAGCAGGGAAGAATACAACTACAAGGCAAGCCAATGTAAGAAGGGAAGAATACAACTACAAGGCAAGCCAATGTAAGAAGGGAAGAATGCAACTACAAGGCAAGCCAATGTAAGAAGGGAAGAAT
This sequence comes from Cepaea nemoralis, assembly GCA_014155875.1. NCBI lineage: Eukaryota > Metazoa > Mollusca > Gastropoda > Stylommatophora > Helicidae > Cepaea > Cepaea nemoralis. The sequence continues at coordinate 91,908 of JACEFZ010001290.1, forward strand.
GCAACTACAAGGCAAGCCAATGTAAGAAGGGAAGAATACAACTACAAGGCAAGCCAATGTAAGAAGGGAAGAATGCAACTACAAGGCAAGCCAATGTAAGCAGGGAAGAATACAACTACAAGGCAAGCCAATGTAAGAAGGGAAGAATACAACTACAAGGCAAGCCAATGTAAGAAGGGAAGAATGCAACTACACGGCAAGCCAATGTAAGAAGGGAAGAATGCAACTACAAGGCAAGCCAATGTAAGAAGGGAAGAATACAACTACAAGGCAAGCCAATGTAAGAAGGGAAGAATGCAACTACAAGGCAAGCCAATGTAAGATGGGAAGAATACAACTACAAGGCAAGCCAATGTAAGAAGGGAAGAATACAACTACAAGACAAGCCAATGTAAGAAGGGAAGAATACAACTACAAGGCAAGCCAATGTAAGAAGGGAAGAATGCAACTACAAGGCAAGCCAATGTAAGAAGGGAAGAATACAACTACAAGGCAAGCCAATGTAAGAAGGGAAGAATGCAACTACAAGGCAAGCCAATGTAAGAAGGGAAGAATGCAACTACAAGGCAAGCCAATGTAAGAAGGGAAGAATGCAAATACAAGGCAAGCCAATGTAAGAAGGGAAGAATGCAACTACAAGGCAAGTCAATGTAAGAAGGGAAGAATGCAACTACAAGGCAAGCCAATGTAAGAAGGGAAGAATACAACTACAAGGCAAGCCAATGTAAGAAGGGAAGAATGCAACTACAAGGCAAGCCAATGTAAGAAGGGAAGAATACAACTACAAGGCAAGCCAATGTAAGAAGGGAAGAATGCAACTACAAGGCAAGTCAATGTAAGAAGGGAAGAATACAACTACAAGGCAAGCCAATGTAAGAAGGGAAGAATGCAACTACAAGGCAAGCCAATGTAAGAAGGGAAGAATGCAACTACAAGGCAAGCCAATGTAAGAAGGGAAGAATGCAACTACAAGGCAAGTCAATGTATACTCAGCCTGCCATTGTAGAGATCAAAGTATACTGAGGGCACACTGCTTCTGCAGTTCAATAGTTGCATTAATCTTCATCTTCTGTTGACACTTCTTTTTTTCTACTGTGAGAGTCTCCATGGTGAAGTGATCAAGTTGCTTGCCTTGTGCTCTAAAGATATTGGGCTCATTTTTTGATTCCGTCCATCAGATCATGAGTGTAACTTTCTTAGAGACTCTGGGGGGAATCGATAGAGCTGTGGAGTTCTGTGCGACAGCTCTAGCACATCATTCTACAGAGTATGACCGAGAATTATGGGATAAGACTTGATGCAATCAGGTTTACCTCTGCCTTTACATGCCTTTGTTTTAAACTCTTCTACTGATTATTTTTCAATTATTTCTCCAGATGTTTATTGTTTCTTCAGACTTTGTCAACTGATGTGAGCAATCATAAATATTCATACCTGCCTTCATTCTTCAAGTTTGTTAGTATATTTTCATGTCCCAAAGAATATCATGGACAGACAGAATAACCTATGACCTAGTCCTACAAGAAACAAATGAAAATCGTACATTGATTAGAGAAATTAGACATAGACAGTCAAAATTGTTTGGTCAGGTTATGAGAAGAAATAAATTGGAGAACTTGGTGACAATTGGCAAGATCGAGGGGAAGAGAACAAGGGAAAGACCGAGAAGTAAATACCTGGATGGCTTGGCCACATGGTATGGTCGAGACAAGAACACTGAGCTGATGCACGACTCTGGTGATCAAGTGAGAAGGTGAAACATGGCTGCCTATCAGCACAGGACATGGTGAATGAATTTTCATGTCATAAAATCATACTGTATCATCTCCCTTTGTAGTCATCAACCTCTTTATCCCTAAAACTGACAATGAATTTCTTTTCTCATTTCTCCTGAAGTTGTCAAATTATGATCAACTTTGTCCTTGGGGCTTTGGTGATGAATCTGCCTTGATCTTCTTTACAAGATCTCCAGTATTTATATATTATATTATATTATATTATATTATATTATATTATATTATATTGTATTGTATTCTATTGTATTATATATTTTTAAATTTAATATTGCATATCCCTAACAGGACGTTGCAGTCAACACCAGCATTTTTCAGCTGCTGTTGATGTACTAGGCAAGTTTTACGTTCAGTAGTTTGCCACTGCTTTCTGAACGACCGGCTCCCATACCAACACATTATAACACAACACGACACGGTCTGCTGCACAAATCGGTCGCAGCTGAATTTTGTATGCCTGGTAAGCGGCTCACGAACCCCGTTCGCCAGCCTTTGGCAACGGAGACCGGCTTTATTATATTATATTATATTATATTATATTATGTGATGTGTTGTGATCTTATATTATATTATATTATATTATATTATTATGTGATGTGATGTGATGTGATCTTATATTATATTATATTATATTATATTATATTATATTATATTATATTATATTATATTATATTATATTATATTGCCAGCTCCGTAGTGAAGGGGTTACGGATGCAGTTCGTAATCCCGTAAAACCGCGTTCAAACACAGCTGTGGGTGATTTGGAAGCATTTTTATGAAATGGTATGTATGCTGGTCGTTCAGAAAGCACTGGCAAACTACTGAACATAAACTTCCACAGGAATCACGAACAGCCAAAAAATGCTGGAGTTGACTGCTTTGTTCTGCAAAAGCTATACAACTAACTTTTTGTTTTAAATTTATATTATATTATATTATATTATATTATATTATATTATATTATATTATATTATATATTATATTATATTTATCTAGTAAAATCTTCCTAAAAAAGCACAGGCGTATAGTGTGCAGTCTTTACTGATAGTCAGGTTTGAATGTAAAACTGAATGTCACAAGTATAGTGAGGAGCCTTAACTCATACATACTGGTACCTCATTTACTGGCAATGAAGCTTGACTGCTCCAACACATATGTGTATGCTTGTAAGTGATCAAATATTCTACAATGTAAAATACATTTAAAAATGTATGTGCTTTGAACTAATCTAACAGATCCTCACACCTAATGTAAATTATTAATAATATGTCACAGATTTCTAAAATGCTGCATTTCCAATGTGACAGACAGAACTGAGGATGACATGCTGTAGAATCATTTGGTGATGTAAAGTTTTGATGATGCTGATAATGACAGAGACGTCAGAAATGTCTGCCACAGCTAAGAGGGTCATGAAATGGATGTGAATGGAGTTAATTCTATTGCTGAAATTTAAAATAACGGCAGCAAATTTGAAAAATGTATTAATAGATAGGCTTAACTAACACACAACTGAAAGACTATGAAATGTTTTACTTACTTAATAAAATGCTATTACTTTTCAGGACATTTCCTGAGGCTAATTTTAGCTTGGTTGAATAGGAAGCCTAAGGCAAATTAAATATTTTAAAAAAAAACACCTCCATGGGAATTTGAACACAATAACACTGGGCTGGTAGGCAAGCATGCCAGCCACTGTTCTGGTATGGCTCTCTGAAGGAAGATTATGACTCCACTTGCTTGGACTTCGGTGGTGCGGCAGGGGTGTCTCCTATTAATGGATAAGTTAAGCATCTCTTTCGTTCGCTAGCCTACGAGACACCCTAAGGTGGACTACACCACAATCAGGGTAATGAGAAACCTAGGCATCAAGTGCTGGACTGAGTTTGACAGCAGCCAACATATATTTGTTGGTTATGGTCATAAGTTCTCGATGTTAGGCAGAGGATCTCTTTATAGAGACAACGGCCACACCCATCAATCAGTATTCGTCATTGCTTTAAAGGAAAGCAATGGCAGATATGTTCTTTGGCCGACACGTTCTTTACAGATGACTAGAAAACTAAAACAGTCAAAGAAAATGGAAACAGCAACAAAGGCAGGGCATCTGGCTCATGATAGACAGCAATTTCAAATGACTGTTATAAGGGTGAAGGGTTATAAGGGTGAAGCTCAGCACAGGACAGGCCACTGGATGATGAGTCAAAACACGGACAAGACAATACAAGACAAGAAAGATAAGACAAGATGAGACAAGACAAGATAAGAAAGACAAGACAAGATGAGACAAAAAAGACAAGAAATATAAGACAAGACAAGACAAGATAAGAAAGACAAGACAAGATGAGACAAAAAAGACAAGACAATTCAATTCAATTCAACTTTATTTTAGACAAAAAGACAAGAAAGATAAGACAAGACAAGATAAGACAAGATGAGACAAGAAAGACAAGACAAGAAAGATAAAACAAGATAAGGTAAGATAAGATAAAACAAGATAAGATAAGACAAGACAAGATAAGACAAGATGAGACAAGAAAGACAAGACAAGACAAGGTGAGACAAGAAAGACAAGACAAGACAAGACACAACAAGATAAGAAACATTTAATCTCAGCATAAATGTGGTTTCTGAGGAACATGCTAAGAATAACATGAACAGACAGAACAACAAAAGTCACAGTCTTTCAAGAATCAAATGAAAAGTTAACTTATTAGAGAAATCAAACGATGACAGTCAAGAGTTTTTGAGCAAGTTATGATGAGAAATAATCTAGAACACTTAATGACAACTGGCAAACTTAATGGGTCTCCGTGGTAAAGGCATTATGGATGCGGTTCGTAATTCCACATACCAGTGTTCGAAACACAGCTGAGGCTGATTTGGCAGCAGATCGCATCGCGCTGATGTTAACGTGATGGTATGGGAACCTGTCATTCAGAAAGCAATGGCAAACTACTGAACGTAAACTTGCCAAGATAGCAACAACAGCAGTGCTGGTGTTGACAGCAATGTCCTGTAAATAGGATATGCAACAAACAAAAATTGGAAAAGAAAAAAGGGAAAGACAAAGAGATAAATACTAGGATATATTCTATATATACTAGGCATTATCAAGACAAGAACACAGAGCTGAAGCAAGATCTGATGGTTGTGTGAGATGGTGAACCGTGACCACCCACACTTATCAGCAAGGCACTGATGATGAAACACGTTGCTGCGTAAGAACAGAAACAGGCAACTCTGACTGGTTCTCAGTCGAAACAGGAGTGAAACAGGGTTGTGTCTTATCACCGATGCTTTTGGAATAGCTATCGATTGGGTCATGCGCAAATGCACAAACAACACAAATATGGGTATCCACTGGGTTGACAAAATTCTAGAAGACCTGGACTTTGCCGACGACATAGTGCTTTTGAGTTCAACACACCCGGATGCCCAAGAGAAAATAAACCACCTCCAAAATGTTTCAGGGCAAATTGGTCTCCAAATTAACACCACAAAAACAAAGACTATTGATCTTACGAACAGTTCAGATGACACCAAATTGAACAGCTACGTTCTTGAAAAAGTCAACAGCTTCACATACCTAGGAAGCAAAATGACATCTACAGGGGACTCAACACCAGAAATATCATCTAGAATCGCACTGGCATCTAGTGCCTTCAATAAACTGTCAAACATCTGGAAGTCAAAGACACTCAGCAAACACACAAAACTTAAAATCTTCAACTCTTGTGTGATTCCAGTGTTAACGTATGGATGTGAAAGTTGGAAATCAACGGTAGCTTTAGATAAAAAATTAGACAATTTTGAGAACAAATGTCTTAGAAGACTTCTAAACATCCACTGGACAGACTTCAGAACCAATTCGCAAATAAGACAAGAGACTAAGCAAGATACAGTATCCAATTTCATAAGAAGACGCCGTTGGAACTACATCGGCCATGTACTCAGAATGGACAAGTCAAGACTCCCCTACCAAGCCCTCATATGGTCACCAGTAGGGAAAAGAAAACGGGGAAGACCAAGAGAGACCCTGCGTAGAACCATCATTAGAGAAGGCTCATTCAACGGCCAAGCAAATATCCAAGATCTACAACAGATAGCAGCGAACCGCCAGGCATGGAGAGACAGGACTTCTGCCCTATGCGCCGCCTTAGGCTCAAGAGGAAAGACTAACTAACTGATGATGATGCATATAAACTATTATATAAATGATAATATGTTTTTAATGACTGGTAAATAATAATAACACAGAACAAACAAGCAAACAAAGAAACATTATTTTCAAAGGGTTAAGAATTTGGCACACAAGCCCGCCTGATATTCTGCCCTTCTTATTGCTTTCCTCTCATACTTTATTCCATTCATACATCACTTATGAAGCTAATCTTAAACAGCAGAATATGCATTAAAATGCATTTGGATTCTCACAACGATTAGTGCATTCAGGACACATCATGTGGTGCTCAGTCCTCTCAGAAGTTACCGAAGAGTACATTTCTCAACAACAAAATATGAGGGTAAGTTAATAAGAAAGTCACAAATGGCTGTAGAAAAATAACTAACTATGATAGCAACTTGAAACCAGTTTATTTGTGTACATACATTGTCCCTTTATTTCTCAACATAATTTCCACCAACATTGATGCACTTATCCCATCATTATATCAGTCCTCCCAAACCGTCTGCATAGAACTGCGTGCCCTGTTTTCTAACCACATTTTCACTTCACATTCAAGTTCAGCGTCATTCTCTAAATGTCTCCCGCCAAGATGGGTTTTCAGTGCATTAGCCCCTAGCGATTACCTGTAAAGCGGTGCATAGTTTGGTAGAAAAAGTTGCGAGGACGAGTCAATAAGTAAGTCAAAGAGTTCTGTGGGATGACAGGTAAATGAAAACACGGATAAAATGATGGGATAAGTGCATCAATGTTGGTGGAAATTATGTTGAGAAATAAAGGGACAATGTATGTATAAAAATAAACTGATTTCAAGTTGTTATCATAGTTAGTTATTTTTCTACAGCCATTTGTGACTTACTTATTAACTTACCCTCGTAAATAAATCCATACAAGAAAACGGAACAACAAAACAGGATAAGTACATAATACCAGGTCACTACTAACTCATACCAAAGCAGCTCTGATTGGTGGAGCCAATTTAGGAAGAAGTGGTGTAGCTTTCTGAGATGCTCCAGGTGTGCTGAGCAGCTCTCTAAACCCCATGCAGGAAACAAATGTGTATGGGTGGGCAGTTTCTTTCAAGCCCTACAGGTAATAGGAACATTTTAGGACATTTACATAAAGTAATAAATTCTTGTTACAATCAATCAAGTGTCATCTCCTCTTCCAAAGTTGACAGTAATGAGTCTCCAACATGTTTGTCCTGTGTCTTAATGGTGAACTCATAACCTTCTTCCAGTCCATCTCTTCATGTTGACCACCCACCTGTAACACCTTCTCTTGTATGCTTCCCCTCCACATTTACCTCAAGCACACCATTTAACAAGAAGTTGTGTCTTTACATGGCTGAAGTAGCTCATTTGCCTAACCATTACGTCATCTAGTAACATTTTCTTAAATCCCAGCTTTTGTAATCCTTCTTTGTTTGATTTTGTCTCCTGCCATGATATATGTTCTATATATCTATATAACTGCATAAATAATTGTAAATAATTGTTACCAGCTTTAAATTCTTTGTTCATAAAATTGTTTCTCAACAATATCATAAGTCAGTTAGTTAGTCGCGGTTCCAACTTCACGCCAATGGGTCATCCCCATTATGCTCCATTCTTGTGCCAGTGGAAAAGTGGAAAAGACAGGAGCCTCAGCAAGCCAACAGTCCACACAGGTACACTGTGCATAATGCTGCCACCAGAATGCCAACACAAAAGTCCTCCACAAAAAATACAGTTCATCGTCGATGGAATCGGCAATCACCAGAAACACTTCATTGACCCAGGTTTTATCCCATAAGGCTTGGTCTCTTTCCGCAAGGCGACCCGCCGAAAGAGTCATACAAAGTCCTCATAATAAATAAGTAAAGGGGCCTTTTACAGATTTAAGACACACTGGGCATATCTAGTGCTAGATCTATATTTTTATAGACCAATTGGCACTCAGCCATGAAATGTTGAGTATCACACCAGCCATCTTTACTTCTGAAGATATTTCCTGGAACCCACTGTAGCCTGGAACGACCGACTGAAATGTAAATTCATGGAAACAGAGCACGCTTAGGAAGTTATGACAGTATCAGCGTGGTTTATGTTTGACAACTTTACTGTCTTGTTGGTGGTGATGGGTTCCAAATGATTCAAGGCATGTTTATATTTCCGACTGCTGAGGGATAACATTTTTATATTTCCAACTGCTGGGGGATTACATTTGTATATTTCCGACTGCTGGGGGTTAATATTTTTATACGACATTGGAATAGACATCAACTACCGTATGGATGGAAAGTTATTCAATCTCAGAAGGCTGAAAGCTAAAACCAAAATTAACAGTGGCACAGTCAGAGAGCTCCTGTTTGCTGATGATTGCGCTCTATACGCCAACTCAGAGGTGGACATGCAACATAACGTTTCAGCTTTCTCACATGCCTGTGCCAACTTTGGGCTCAATATCAACTTGGAGAAGACTGTAGTTATGTACCAGCCAGCTCCAGGGAATAATCACACTGTGCCGAATATCAAAGTGAATGATCATAGACTAAGTGTTGTGGACAAATTTACCTATCTTGGCAGCACCGTGTCACAAGCTGCCACAATCGATGACGAAGTGAATGCAAGAATCTCCAAGGCCAGTGCAGCCTTTGGCAGACTGTACAAGAATGTATGGGACAGAACTGGAATAAGCCCGCAAACAAAGCTAAAAGTCTACAAAGCAGTTGTATTATCCACACTGCTATATGCTTGTGAAACCTGGACTGTTTATCAGCGACACGCTAGGAAATTAAACCACTTCCACACAGTCTGCCTTAGGAAGCTACTGAAGATTAAATGGCAAGACAAGATTCCAGATACTGAAGTCCTAGAAAGAGCATCCATGCCCAGTATCCACACTCTACTGATGAAGAATCAGATTCGCTGGGCTGGTCACTTGACTCGCATGCCAGATCACAGGCTCCCTAAACGAATTTTTTACAGCGAACTGCGTTGTGGTAAACGCTCCCAAGGTGGCCAGAGGAAACGTTTTAAAGACACTCTGAAAATTTCACTGAATGCTTTTGGAATTCATCATGACACCTGGGAGGCTGCAGCCAGAGACCGAAATTCGTGGCGTGCATCATTGCGCAAAGGTGCAGTTATATGTGAGGCAACCAGGACTGCAAGAGCTGTGAAGAAAAGGCAGGACAGAAAAACCACTGCAGGAAATCCTCCTCCAGAGACGTCAAGCATTCTTTGTCCACATTGTCAAAGAACATTTCGAGCCAAAATAGGCCTTATCAGCCATCTTAGAACCCACGGCTCCACACCTTCAACCCCACTGGATGAAATGAATGGTCATCATCATTCTTGATGGACAAACAACAACATTTCCTAGTGCTGGGATGTAAAAGTGTTATACTTCCTACTCATTTCAGTAGCATGTCCTTTGCAGAACCTCGCTGCCATAACAACCTTCCGGAAAACCTCTCGATCATAAGCAAGATGCCCCGCGTCTGATACACCCATCTGGAGATCATCCGCCACATCCTGCACCCATCTTCTCTTTGGCCTTCCTCTTCCTCTCTTCCCAGGCATATATCCTTCCAATATTGTTCTCTCCAAACTTTCGTGACGTTTCAAGTGACCAAAATATTTCAATTTTCTTTGTTTTATCGTCTTTACTAGCCAGCCTTCTTCAATATTCAATTCTTTAAGTATGGATGCATTTGTTCTTTTCTTTACCCAAGATATTCTTAGAACTCGTCTATAACATTTATATTCAAAGGCATTTATGCGCTGTTCAGCTTGTTTAGTAAGTGTCCATGTCTCACAGGTGTATGTTGCAATGGGAAAGATGCATGCTCTTAAAATTCTAATTTTTGTAGTTCTGTCTGTCCCACTCCATAATTTATTCAGCTGTTTTAATCTTTGAAGAGCAATTGATAGTCGCCATTTAATTTCTGTCATTGTGTCACCATTGTTGGTAATCAGAGACCCAAGATATTCAAAATTTTCCACCACCTCCAATTTTTCTGCATTAACGTATATTTCTTTATCCATAGTAGTTTTGTCTGTATGCATTATCTTTGTTTTTGCTATGTTAAGATATAAGTTGTGATTTTCACTATTCAATTGGGTTGAGGCTATTAGGTTTTCTATGCCATTCTGTGTTGTGGATAGTAATACTGTATCATCAGCATATCGAATCTCTGGTATGTCATGACCGCCGATATATAGGGCTTCATATAGCTCCCTGTTTACATCATCTCTTACATTTCTCATTATATTTTCGGCGTACAGGTTAAACAAATAGGGTGACAGCACGCAGCCCTGACGGACTCCTTGTTTGATGTCAAACCAATCTGATGTCTCGCCATCTACTCTAACTGCTGCTTGTTGGTCTAGATAAAGCATTTTTATGAGTTGTACTACATGTGATGGAAAGCTCATATTCCTCATGATTTCCCAAAGTTTCTGATGTTGTACACAGTCAAATGCCTTCCTACTGCTGAGGGATAATATTTTTATATTTCCAACTGCTGGGGGATAACATTTTTATATTTCTGGCTGTTGGGGGTTAACCCTTTACAGGTCACAGCGTCCGATTCCGGCCGATGCCATAAAACGATCGTAGCGTCCGATTCCGGCCGATACTATTATGCATTGTAAAAACGCAATCTCTCGGCTTTCCGACACTTCCGATGGCTACTTTCGCTTTCGCCGACAGCTTGACAACGTGGCTGCCATTTGTAAACGTGATAGTATGACTTTGAACGGACTTTTACGGACAATTTTTGATAGTTTTCGGGATTTTTACGCTGTTTTTCAAAATGGATTTTGGCGATTCTTCAAGTGATAGCCGAGATTTCGCTAGGTTCAATTTAAATGACTTTAAAGGGCACGAAGTTGACTATTAATCGGCGCTAGATATCAGTGAAAAGCGTTACTTTGCATTAGCAGTCTGAGTCGGACTTTAAAGAAAGTGATTATGATTCTGAAAATGTATTTGTAAATTGAAGTATAGATGACGGAAAATCACAAACAACATGCCGTATTTCGTAAATATTTGTGTTCATATATGGATTACCAACAACAATCACGTGAGTAACATATTCTGCATGCTTTTCCCTTCATTGTGTTGTTTATTTAACTAAAATCGGTTGACTAACACCTTATTTGTGATGTTTTTACTATCGCGACCCGAAATTTTACCGAACCTGAAAAAATCTTGCCCGTTCAGGGCTATAAAACGGACAAGCGTCTGCCCTGTAAAGGGTTAACATTTTCATATATCCGACTGCTGATGAATAAAATATTTGTATTTCTGGCTGCTGGATGATAAAATTGTTATATTCCTGACTGCTCAGGGAGAACATATTTATATTTCTGACTGCTGAGGATAACAAAGAGAATGACTAACCTCTGCCAAGGTGACCAAAACTGGATCAAAGGTCACTTGTTCGGGTGGTGTCTCCCACGCAAGTTTGTGTTTCACACTGCCATGAACTAACCTGCGAAGATGAGATGACCTGTTAACATCATAAACAATTTTCTTGTCTAAAATCAAATTTATGCAGACTATCAATCATCCACAGGACAAAAAATGAAAAAAACAATAATAAGAACAAATCAATCTGGTTTTAACAAACTCACATGATGAATGCCTGGCAGTGACTAAAGAGGCAAAAATAAATGTAGTCCCAGAGAAGAGACTGCTATGGGGGTGTCAAGTGTTAGACCTGCCTATTCTAGACTGTAGCATAATGAGGTTTGGTGGCCAATTTGATTTCTCATTGTTTTTCTATCCCAGACAATTCACTGAAAATTCTCAAAATAATGTGATATCCCTTTTATGGTTATCTCCAGGTTAGTTTTGTTTTTAAATTCCCTGTTGAAGATTATTTTTGTGAAATATTCAAAACAATATAATTTTAAAAAATGTGGCTCAATACTTTAGATAAAATATATTATGTACACTGCCATAGAAGAGTAAGAATGGTAACATTAACAAAAGTAACAATAATAACAGCACTAATAACAATACCCAAAAAACTAATAATAATAACAGCAATAATATACTCCATCCATCCATCATGTGCCATGCCGGTAAGCGTGGGCGGTCATATTCTGCCATCTCACTCGATCACCAGAGTCGTGGATCAGCTCCGTGTTTCTGTCTCGACCATGCCACAAGGCCAAGCCATCCAGGTACTTGCTTCTAGGTCTTCCCCTTGGTCTGTTCCCCTCGATCTTACCAGCTGTCACCAAGTTCTCCAGATCATTTCTTCTCATAACATGCCCAAAAAATTGTGACTCTACGCCTAATGTCTCTAATCAGTTTACGATCTTCATTTGTTTCTTTGAGAACTTGTTCATTGGTCTTTCTGGCTGTCCATGGTATTCTTTGCATTTTCCTCAGAAACCACATTTCTGCAGCCATCAGATGTTTTTCAGCCTGACTGCTCATTGTCCAAGCTTCCACATCCATATAAGAGTACAGGTTCTATGTAGCATCTCAACACTCTTTTTGTCGTTTCAACTGACATCTTTTTATTGGTCAGTATGTTTTTCATCTTGCTAAAGGCTACTTTTGCTATGGCGATTCTTGTTCTAATCTCTTCAAGGCATCTCCCATCAGATGTTATTACTGTTCCGAGATAATTGTACCTATTCACTTGTTGAAGAATAATATACTCAGCAATAACAAAAACAATAAAATATAACAATAAACACAAATAATAATAATAATCTTTATGAATGCGAACCAGAACTTGTGTGTGTTTTATTTCTCAACATAGTCCCCCTGACCAGCAACACACACTTGGTCGACCTGTCCACTAGCTTGTTGATGCCTTCTAGGAAAAGTTTTTGCGTGTGGCCTTAAATAAATTTTACACGCCTCCATTACCTCACTGTTATCTGCAAACCTCTGACCCCACTAATGTTCTTTCAGGGTCCAAACAAGTCCGATGGCACCAAGTCTGGACTCTATACTGGATGCTTAAAGATCTCAGTATTCAGTTTATTCGGAGCAACAATATTCTTCTGGAGAGGTCCCCGGTGTTTGGCGGACTTCAGTTTGTTCACTAGCATGTAACTGTACCGAACACTAGCCACAGTTCCCACCCATTTCCTGGAAATGCACTAATACAGGGCCCTAGATGTCTCAAAAGATGGTCCTCATAACTTGCCCAGTGGATTCCTATGTATCAAATATTTTCTTAACCTGAGACAATGGGTGTTTCCACGGCATTGACTGCTCTTACTTTCTGGTTTGTAATGATGCACCCTTGACTCAAACAACTGTCTCCATACTGAGCCGTCATTCATCTCGATTTCACATCCTCTGACCACACCACACAAAAAACAAAAATACAAAAAGTGAATAATGCCTTGTGTTCTTCCATGATGCAATTCGATAGTGAGATAGTGGAGGAAGCTATTTTGAAATCACTATTGCACATGTGCAACCTGCTGGATTCTCATGACCCCAACATGGGTATTGCTTAAGAGCCAGTTTGTGTCCTGAAATAAGATTTTCCTTTGTCCATACTCTTCCATGCACTTTCTAATAAAATTCTTGTTACTTAATGACTTTCCTTCTTAATAATAAAACCACAGCAAACATATTATTAATAGCAATAATAAACATAGTAATAAGATGAATGCCGGCTTCCTGGCTTAGAGGTTACGACTTTTCTCCGTAATCTCATATACTCTCGTGGTTAACGTGATGACGGTGAGAATCAGCAGTGGTTCGAATCGCATCGGTAACCTACGGGGTATGTGAGCCGGCTGCTCAGAAAGCAATGGCAAACTACTGAGCGTAATCTTGCCAAGAAATCAACATACAGCTGAAAGATGCTGTAAAAGGATATGCAAAAAAAAAAAAAAAAAAAGATGAATAAAACAGCAATAACAATAACAATATCAACATTAGCATTAACAATAATAAAACTACGGTGATAATAATACTGACAATAATAGCAGCAACAATATGAAGAGAAATAAAATACAGCAGCGATAATAATGATAATCCACAAACCCCAGCATGCTTGTATTACCTGCACGGCACTCCACCATTAGCATAAACTGATGCAAAAGCTGACTGTACTTTCTTGGCATTAGAAAACTGAGGGGAGAAAAATAACAGCCTGTACCGACGTTAACATGCATGAAAATATCTGCAAATTCTGTATGCGTTTGCTCGCTTTGAACTGAAGTGTAGTTCATACTACTTATACTGCTTTAGCGCACTGGACTGATTTTTGCGTGTGGATTAGCTTTCTCTATTACTAGTGTTCCATGATATCAGGCTAACCCACTCCAACTTCTAAGATACTTTTAAATTACTTTCCCAAGTCAAGATTTTAGTCCAACTGACCGGTGTTGTAGGGACTGAACCTGCTGCATCAGCCCACAGTACGTTTAGGAGCGAGCACACATATCCACTCGGCAATGCAAACTCCATCCTAGATGCTTTATAGACATGAAAAGATATCTTGTTCGACCCTAGCTGCAGATGTACTTGATTTTATTGTAGCATCCAGATATTTCAAAAGCCAAGGAGTTATATATCTATGTCTAGCAGTTGGGCCGTGCAGCAGAGACAGATCCTTGAACCTGAATGATTCAAATAAACACTTGCCTGTGTGTTTGAGAAGATAAAAAAAATGGTGTTAAGGAAGGCAGATGGTCACTTTATCCCATAAAAGCATGACACAGAATGTAGGCTTCATTATATTTGGTTACACCCATTCAGCAATTGTTTAAAAATCCTCAAGCTGAGTGGTTGTGGCAAGAAAGTGTAAAGCACTGGAATTTTCAATGACTGTGAACTCCAGGGCAACATGCAGGTCTTGATGGCCAATTCTGATTTTATCAGGCATTAATTGTGATTCCAGACAGAAAGGGCAGATGAGGTTCAAGCACAGGTGTATTCACAACTGGAGGGCAATAGGGTAAATCTGCATGCATACCCATGGAGTTGAGCTGTATACCCTTGGAGTTGACCTGTATACCCTTGGAGATAAAATGTATACCCTTGGAGATGAGTTGTATACCCTTGGAGTTGAGCATGTGCCTACCTTAGAGTCAACGCAAACACACAACATCCACTTTTGTTGCGTATCCCTTACGGGACGTTGCAGTCAACACCAGCATTTTCAGCTGCTGTTGATGTACTAGGCAAGTGTTATGTTCAGTAGTTTGCCATTGCTTTTTGAACGACCGGCCCCTATAACTTTTTCGAAAAAACCAGCACTGCTGTGTTTCGAACCCGGGTATACGGGCTCACAAACCGCGTTCGCACCACTGCATAGCGAAATTAAGAAAGTAAAGGGCAGCAGATTTAAAAGAGGAAAGTCGTGGATGGGTCAAGCCTAAGACATTCTTCAGTAAGTGTGTTCACTTGAGGACTTAGAACCTGGCGAGGAGAGGGTACGAGTGCCAAGAGAGTACTGTACATCCTTTTCAGTGTGCATTCAACTAGACAGGAAATGCAGACAAGAAAATCCAGCTGCTGTGGAAGCAGAAGTACAGGCTCTGATCTTCGAGAATTCTTTAGAGGATGATGCTGTCATTTACACGGATGGGTCGGTCGTTCGAGGAGTGAGAAGTTCATGAGCCTTTACGGCTCAGGCCGGAGGGAAAATTGTGAAGGAAGAGTCTGGTGCTTTTGCTTTGACCACAAGAAGCCTGACTATGGAATTCATGGCAGTAAGTAAAGCAATAACATGGCTAGAGACACAGACATTAAATTGGGCATGTGTCCTTAGTGACTCAATGAGTATGCTCAGGAAGACAGAGATTGGGTGGGTTCAAAGAGAGTGGTTGCTGTCTCTGGAGGGGTCTCGGTTGGCAAAGATTAGTTTCATTTTTGTGCCAGGGCATGCTGGTGTACAAGGAAATGAGCAAGCTGACAGGCTTGCAGGTAGGGCTACTGTGGAAGGCGGACAAGCCATGGACCAGGCAGACATTCTAAATGCTCTATGAGAAGTAAGTCGTTTACGAGAACCAAACGATGACTGCTAGTCTACAACCATGGTCTGGCTATTAGTTAGTTAGTTAGTTGTGGTTCCAACATCACGGCAATGGGTCATCTCCATATTGCTCTGTTCCTGTGCCAGTGAATACCACACAAAATGCTCCTCACTGCCCAATGTGAATAATGGAATAGACAGGAGTATCGGCAAGCCAACAGTCCGCACAAGTACACTGTGCATAATGCCGCCTACAGAATGCCAACACAAAAGACCTCCATGAAAAATACAGTTCATCGTCGATGGAAGCGGCAGTCACCATCTGGCTATGAGAACAGCAAGTTAAAAGAGGTGTGGCCAAACAAGAACACTATGCAGGAAGCCAAAGAACATTAATAAACCAACACACAACTGGTGTTGTGAGCCGCTACACGTTGCAGGATTTGCTGAGGAGGGGATCCGAGCACTTATGGACTGAATGGTTCGATGTGCAATGAAGATGATCTATTGACTAACTAACTAACTAACCCTTGGAGTTGATTTGTATACCCTTGGAGTTGAGCTGTATACCCTTAGAGTTGAGCTGTATACCCTTGGGGATGAGCTGTATACCCTTGGAGATGAGTTGTATACCCTTGGAGTTGAGCTGTTCACCCTTGGAGTTGAGCTGTATACCCTTGGAGATGAGTTGTATACCCTTGGAGATGAGTTGTATACCCTTGGAGTTGAGCTGTTTACCCTTGGAGTTGAGCTGTATACCCTTGGAGATGAGTTGTATACCCTTGGAGTTGAGCTGTATACCCTTGGAGATGAGTTGTATACCCTTGGAGATGAGTTGTATACCCTTGGAGATGAGTTGTATACCCTTGGAGTTGAGCTGTATACCCTTGGAGATGAGTTGTATACCCTTGGAGATGAGTTGTATACCCTTGGAGATGAGTTGTAATCAGCACATCATGTCAGGGGTTGTACTGGTGTTGTTAGAGAGAGAGAGAGAGAGAGAGAGAGAGAGAAAGAGAGAAAGAGAGAGAGAGAGAGAGAGAGAGAGAGAGAGAGAGACAGAGAGAGAGAAGGAGAGAAGGAGAGAATGTGTGTGTGTGTGTGTAAAAAAAAAGGGGGGGGGGGGGGACATGGGGGTGTGTGCTGCATGCTGGCTCTATACAAGGTGAATGGTTGATGATAGTTAGGCACATTACAACCACAATTCTGAATAACCGGTCAGCCCAGGCTCTCGTTTACGATCCAGGAATAGGCAACAACACCACTGTGAAAGCAGCCAGATCAGCATGGCCAGACCTGTTTCATTGTCGAAATTCCATTGTCCATCTGCATACACGAGCATATATGTAAACGCAGATAGTGCCAAATGATACAAAAGAGTAAACAATACATCTTGTATGATCACCAAACTTTCCCCGCTTTTATATGTGGCAACATCTGGAAGTTGGTTAATTCCTCCTCAATACACCATCGTAACCAAGTGGATCTACCGTCTACAAGTACTGAATCTATTGTCTTAACTTATAGATCTAATGCTTGGATCTATTGTTTTGACTTATTGGATCTATTGTGTTAACTTGATATATTGTCTTAACTTACTGGATCTAATGTCTTATTTTACTGGATCAATTGTCTCAACTTACTGGATCTATTGTCTCAACTTATTGGATCTATTGTCTCAACTTACTAGATCTACTGTCTAAGGATTCAATCTGTCTGAGCTTACTGGATCTATTATCTGAACCTAATGGATCTATTTTCTCAACTTACTGGATCTATTGTCTCAACTTACTGGATCTATTTTCTCAACTTACTGGATCTATTATCTCAACCTAATGGATCTATTGTCTCAACTTACTGGATCTATTATCTCAACTTACTGGATCTATTATCTCAACTTACTGGATCTATTGTCTTGGGATTCAGTCTGTCTGAAGGCTTCTCAGATTTCACTGAGTTTGAGGGTTTGCTGTCACCAGCTGAGTTATTGCCCTTCCTAGCAGCTGACTTCCCGGCACTAGATGGTGGTGTCCTGGAGCCTCGAGACCCTGCAGACCCCAGAGAGCTTGTTCGGCTCTGCGCACTTCCAGGATGTGAGGAAGCCATCTTCACAAACTAGTGTGTATTTAATAACCCACTGTAACTCCAGGGTAAGTACTCACTTTCCAGGTGATTTATCTGCCGATCTGAAATACAGAGAGGGGTAGTAATGAAATGCTGAGAGGGAATTACTTTCCATACGCAGTTCAGAGAAACTATGAGTTTTGCAGTTTTCTATAATATTTATTTTACTAAATAGTTTCTACATTATACCAGTCTTGTGAAGAAGAGATGAAGATTACGGATAACACAGAATACTAGAAAAGCACTGAATCTCTTTGCAAAGAAAGTTTCACATGTAAACAGAGAGACGTTTCAGCAATATTTGACTCATTTTAACCCGTGTAACTTGCTTGGACATTGGCTACATTCATTTAACTCTCTTGACTCGCTGTTCATGAAGCAACTCAACAAAGATGCACTAGTTACTCCATATATCACATCATTTTTTGATTCCTTCTTCTTTGTCTTATAGTAATTGCTGACGGTAATAGTCATCATGTTTGTCCACAGCGATTTATCTCATGTGTGCCAACCAAAAGAGTGTTGAAGTGCTACATAGAACCTGTACTTTTGTATGGATGTGAAGCGTGGACAATGACCAGTCAAGCTGAAAAACAGCTGATGGCTGTGGAAATGTGATTTCTGAGGAAAATGCAAAGAATACCATGGACTGACAGAAAAACCAATGAACAAGTCTTTCAAGAAACAAATGAAGATCGTAAACTGATTAGAGTCATTAGACGTAGACAGTCAAAATTTATTGGGCATGTTATGAGAAGAAATGACTTGGAGAACTTGGTGACAACTGGCAAGATCGAAGAGAAGAGACTAAGGGGAAGACCGAGAAGTAAATACCTGGATGGCTTGACCATGTGGTACGTTCGAGACAGGAACACGGAGCTGATCCACGACTCTGGTGATCGAGTGAGATGGCAAAACATGACCACCCACGCTTATCGGCATGGCACATGATGGATAGACTGCCAGCCCTTTCTGAAACTGATGTCCTCCATATCATGATGTCAAACTTGCCATGAACTTCTTTCCCAGCCTCCCCCTGTTCTTCTTCCCCTTGTCCCTCCAGCTTTCTCCTTCTCATGATGTACCAAAAGAATGTAGATCGGCTTCTTCTGATGCCAGTAATGGGTTCTCTGGGTGAGTTAAAAATTTTTTTCATACAATATCTTGATTATGCTTTATTTTTGTCCGTCTCATCATTCTTCTACAAAACCACATATCTATAGCTTTCATATAATTTCTTACTGATTGTCTATAATTAACTTCCATGAATCAGGACTGACAAGATATAGCGCTTAGAAACTCATCCTCTCACTCACTTATTTTCTCCACTTGTACATATTTACCCAAATTTAGCTTAACATGGAAGAAATCATTCAAACATATCGGACGCAGAGGTGTTTCCAAGGCACCAGGGCCAGGTTATATACTGGCCAAGACCTATTGACGCATCCTCGTCGAGCGTCCTGGGCAACAGGTCCCTTCAGGGTCCTGGCTAAAATCAGTAGGATCACCGATTCCTCTGAAGTCGGAGAGTGTCTGCCTGTACGGCGAGGAACCACCAGTCTGCACACCAATAAGCCAGACATGGGACAACGGATACTCATGCAAACCTCAGGTCCTGTATGACATCACACTGATGTTGGACAACAGGATGCCTTCATCCGACATACAGGACTTCACGTTGGAGCTCAAGCCAACGAACACAAGCAAGCAATTAAAACATATGCTTTGATAGAGTGGACACATGAATGTATCAAATATTTATCATTTATATTTCAATGTGAGTTGAGCAGAATGTCTTCTACTGTTGGGAAAACTTTACTATTGATAAATTGTGATCAACGATTTGTTAAAGAATCCTATAAATGTTAACATATAAGGAAAGAAGATGAATGAAGAAGAAGGAAAGATACAGTAACTCTAATGGTAATTTTGTAGAAGTATACTTGACATGTTTTTACAGTTTTATATAATTTACCATGGTGATAGCCGACTAGAAATGTATGGTTCTATATGATAGGTTGAGGTATTAGTTTAGTTTAGTCAACAGATCAACATCACGGCACACAGGTGTAACCCATAAGTGCTCCGTTCTACTCCTAACTCAAACCTGAGTCAAGAGAAGCTCAGCTCAGTGCACAAACTCCATAGCACCGGCGAGGATCCTGAAATACTTTGGATAGCTTTTTAACTTGAAATGTTGCCTGGGCAGCGCCGTTAGGCTACTCTTTTTCGATTTCCAACTGCCAAGGGATATTTTACGTGCGCAACAATACACACGGGCATCCGATCTCACTACCCAGAGACCAGGGGGTAATTTTGTTACTAAAAGTCCACGTGAAAAAATCTTTACCGGGGCTTGAACCCGGGACCTCCAGGACTCGAGGCGGACACCATACCTTGAGACCACCTGTAGCCCATATCACATGATTTGAGTGTTTGAGGTTGATGTTTTAGTGACAATTCACCATAGAATTAATCTTACACATATGTAAACATTGACAAAACTCTTCACCCAATCACTAACTTTTTGT
This sequence comes from Cepaea nemoralis, assembly GCA_014155875.1. Taxonomy (NCBI): domain Eukaryota; kingdom Metazoa; phylum Mollusca; class Gastropoda; order Stylommatophora; family Helicidae; genus Cepaea; species Cepaea nemoralis. The sequence goes on from JACEFZ010001290.1 coordinate 112,497, forward strand.
GTTAGTTTAGAAATTGATTAAATACAAAAACGTGACATTAACAATCAGATCACACTGCAGTAAAGAATACAGATATTGGGTGCCTAGATATTTAATTTTAAATATTTAATCAAAGGTATTATTGGAGTATTGACACTCATTTCTGGGTACCTAGTTACTCATCATATTCTGATTATTCACTTTACTTTATTAATTAATTTAATTAGTGCCTGTACCCTATCCAGCTCCTATCATATGATATTCAGTGAGCAACGGCACAATTCTAATAACTTGTCTATGCATTTTTATATTTTGGTTGAGTTGCTGATCAAGAACCATTCCCGAGGCCGAGTATCTGGCAGACTGCACTTGTTTCCACTTTTTGATTTCATTTATTTTTAGTCATCATAATTTAGACATTTACTTTCTTATTGTCAACTTCAATCAAATTGACTTATACTTATATTTAATGATGCAAGTCAGAATATAAGAAACTGAATACAATTTTTTGTTTTTTCAATTTATAAAACAAAGTACTCGTAGCGTGTGTAATTTGGGCAAAGACATAAAATATCTACTTGCTCACTCAGCGTTACCGGCGGCCATACATCTTGTTTACCATAGCTGTGCGTGACTACTGTGTCTGCAGATATCTACACAACAATCAATGACGTCATGTCGAAAAAAAAATTTTCAGTGGCCCACACATAGAAATATTGTTTTGTTTGGAGAACTCGTGAGGTTATTTAAATAGCATGAGAATTAAATTTGCAGTTTTTGATCGGCACTCATAGACTTTGAGGAAGGAAATAGATAACAGACGATACACTTGGTACTTGGTGAAATATCATAATATTAAATATTATTGTGACCTCACTGGGAATCGAACCTTGAACCTGCCACCTATATAGCGCAACGCCGTGTGGCACTGGTTATCAGGTGTACTTTCAGATTGCTACTGGAACTATTAGTGTTGGAACTCTTCGCTGGCTGCTGAGGATGGAGACGGAGCGCTTATGGGAATGTCCCGAATGCTGTGATGTCGGTTCCTAGATCAATCAATCAATCAATCATATTTATAACGGTATACCGATGTCCATGCCCTGATATACCGGGCATTATCTTCTCTCTCGGCCTCCCCGTGTTCTTGTTTCCCTTCAGCTGCCCCGTTGCACGATGTACTCTCGTCTCTAGCTTTCCACTTAAAACACAACAAGAGTTAAAAGGCTTCATTGCTCCGGGTTTTATCCCACATGGCTTGGCCTCTTTCCGCAGTGAGCCCTGCCTAAAGCGTCGCACAAAGCATAGCTCCAGCGACGACACCCAGGAGTCTCCGGGAAAATTGTACTCGTGTAATGAACGACTTGGTCTAACAGCCAACAGTCGAAACCACAAGCGTCGGAGCAGCGGGGCAGGCGTCGTACTCGTAACTACTTCTCCGCGGAGAATCTAGCTTTCCACTTCCTCACGGTGTACCTACAGAATAGTGCCTGCCTTTTTCTAATGGCAGTAACCAGTTCTTTCTGTAAGTCACCTTCTGTCAAGAAGTCTTAATTACGCTTGTTATCTGTTCATGGTGTTGTTCTTCTACATAATCAAATCTCTGCAGAGTCGGCATAACTCCTCACTCCCCCTTCTTCTTTTTCTTCTTCTACTTCTTCTTCTTTTGTCTTACTACATATGCCGTGAAGCGGCGCAGAGAGGAGGCAGATGCAATTTTATATTTGGAGCTTGCCTTGTTGCTTGTACTAACGACATTTTTGATTTCTTCGATGTTTATTTTACTCTATCTAGTCAACTCTTTTTCAGTCGTCCTCTCGTCGTGTATCTCGATGTTCTGACGTTGAACGTTATATCGCAGGTTGATCTTGTTCTAACCAAATGTTGGACAGTTTTAATTCTTTGGTGTTCTGTAAAGTCACTAAATACTATAATAGGTGTTATCCCTACACTTCTTAGTTTCTAATTTTTCTCTCTATCTCTTCTTGTTTTTCCAGCTGCGTTTCTTATGCATCTAATCTCATATGATTTGATTTTACATCTGTGTATTACTAGGACTGTCCATGTTTGGTATTGGTAACACAGCGTTGGGACGAATAAAGACTATTATCAACTTCTGTTTTGTTTGCATGTTGATATTTGAATGTTTTAGAATAGGTGCTATTTGACAGTTGATGTGGTTTGCTTTCTGTACTCTCGTTTCTATTTCTGTATCCAGTCCTCCATTCTCTGTGAACACACTGCCCAGATATTTGTACTCTTTAACTTGATTTAATAATTTCACATTTATATCTATGTTATATTGCACTGCCGGTCTCTGTGGCTAAGGGCTTGCGAACGCGGTTTGTGAGCCGCGTTCGAAACACAGCGGTGCTCGTTTTTTCGAAAAAGGTATAGGAGCCGGTCGTTCAGAAAGCAATGGCAAACTACTGAACGTAAAATCTGCCCAGGAATCACGAACAGCGAAAATGTCCTGTGAAAATGAGAACTGAAAAAATGTTCATACTCCGATCTGTAAACAACCAGAACTGTGAGGTGAGTATGAACATTTTTTTTTTTCAGTTCTCATTTTCTCTTCATTGCTTTCATTTTTTCTTCCTTTTGTTCTTCTCGTCCTGTCGTCACCTTCTGATGTAGTCACAGGAGATCTCCTTGACTGTATGGTGTGTTTGTGAATGTGTTTGTTTGCTGATGAAGGCTAATCGCCGCAACGTCCTGTATGCGTCTTAATTCTGTTATGTAAAGCTGCACTACTTTGTGTCATTTTATATTGTTTACACTTTCACAGCTTTACCGCAGTTCCACCAAATTTTATTCATAATGGCCTAGAAAAACAACAGTGGAAGATAAACTCTATGGACCACTGAGTGAACTAAAAAAAAAAAATAGTTAAATTCATACAAGAGACAACATTGCAGTTATAGAGAAATTTCAAGCGAACAAAAGAAGAAAAACAAACAGACATAATCATACTGGAACTGTTACCATTAGTATTGGGACGCTTCGCTTGATGTTGAAGATGAATGTGGGGCACATCTGAGAATGTCCAATGTTCTGTGATGTCGGCTCTCGGTTTAACTAAACTCTTTCATTTCTTTCTTCCAGTTGCGCCTTGTTAGTTACTCTTGACCGCCCGACGTATTGGCAACATTCACCACAGAAACATCTCTGCTGCCTTCAAGCCATTTTGTATGTGATTGTTGACGTTTCAAGATTCATTACCATACAGCAAAACACGTCCAATATAACTTTTCAGTATTCTGTTTCTGACATTCTACGAAAGTTACTGATTACACTGGACTACACTATCAATGAAAAGATGCTATTCATCTGGTGTATAACTTACACCCATTTTGTTTACAAGACCTCCTACATTAGTACAAAACGCAAGGTTGTTTTCTTTACAAAAGAATGTAAGAAAACCTTGCTCTCTGCTGCGATCAAATGTAACCTGTGTTTCAGCAGTCAGTAATATTTTTTTTCTTTCGATCTTGAAGCCAACATTTCTGAAGATTCCTTGGAGAGATATAGATCTCGGATTACATCATTCCGTTCACGCTGATCAAAGCGTTGAGCAGCTGTAATATCACTTCGAAATGACTATCACTGTCACTTGTTCAACGTGCCACTGCTGTTTCATCTTCTAGCAGGGAATCCGAAATCTGACTGAAAGTTGGAATTGGTATGTCATCTCCGCGAGGAACAGGTCGTATAAGCAGAATCTAAACCTGGATATTTCAATGGTTCCCCTTTAATTCCCTTAATATTGACAACACAGAAATAACAGTCATCATAGTGGTTCTTTTCTCCGCAACGCCGAACACTCTCGTGGTTGACGTGAGCGCACGAGAATTGGAAGCGGTTCGAGTCGCGCCAGTGACTTATGAGAGTATGGAGCCGGTCGCCCAGAAAGCAATGGCAAACTACTGAGCGTAATCTTGCCAAGAAACCAACAATCAGCTGAAAGATGCTGATGTTGACAGCGATGTCCTGTAAAGGATATGCAAAACATTATAGTGGTTCTTGGGCTCTCTCCAAACCATTGAAATTCCAATTTTGTTAGTTAGTTAGTTAGTCGACAGATCATCCTCGTTGCACATCGAACCATTCAGTCCATAAGTGCTCGGATCCCCTCCTCAGCAAATCCCGCAGCGTGTAGCGGCTAACGACGCCAGTTCTGTGTTGGTTTATCAATCTTCTTTGGCTTCCTGCGTAGTGTTCTTGTTTGGCCACACCTCTTTTAATTTGCTGCTCCCGCAGTCTGGCCATTGTTGTAGATTCACAGTCATCACTTGGTTCTCGCAAAAGTCTCACTTCTCGTAGAGCATTCAGAATGTCAGCCTGGTCCATGGCGCGTCCGCCCTCCACAGTAGCCTCACCTGCGAGCTTGTCAGCCCGCTCATTTCCTTGTACTCCCGCATGACCTGGCACGAAGATGAAACTAATCTTTGCCAGCCGAGACCGCTTCAGAGGCAGCAACCACTCTCTTCGGATCGACCCCTCCTCTATCCTCTTGATCATGTTCATTGAGTCGCTAAGGAAACAAGCCCTAGTGAATGTCTGTGTCTCGAGCCATGTTATTGCTTTACTTACTGCCATGACTTCCATGGTCAGGCTACTTGTGGTTTCAGTGAAAGCACCAGAGTCCTCCTTCACAATTCTCCCTCCGGCCCGAGCTGTAAAGGCCCATGAGCTTCTCACATGTCGGACGACCGACCCATCTGTGTAGATGACCGCGTCACCGTCTAGCGAATTCTCGAAAATCAACGCTTGTACTTCAGCCTCAACAGCAGCCGGATTTTCTTGTCTGCATTTTCTATCTAGTTGGATGCAAACTGAAAAGGATGTGCAGAAGTCTGTTGGCACTTGCACCCACTCCTCGCCAGGTTCTAAGTCCTCAAGTGAACACACCTGTTGAAGAATGTCTTCGGCTTGACCCATCCACGACCGTCCTCTTTTTAACCTGCTGCCCTTCACCTTCCTAATTTCACTATGCAGTGGATGTTGTGTGTTTGCGTTAATTTTGAGGTAGGCGCGTGCCCTGCAAACTTGTATTCTCTCTTCCAATTTTGTAAGGGACTAGATAAATATAGTCCCCCCCCCCCCCCCCGAGACTTACATGGAAAATAGTGTAATAAACAATTAATTAGTAATTAAATACAATTAAATACATAAATGCCTGTATCCCAAAACACTACAGCTGCTGTAGACAAATAAATGTGATATTTGAATTTAGCAGCCCTCATTTAGGCAAAATCAAGTTTAAAATTTTTGGCACCCCAATTTTTATTTTCTATTTTACTTGTAGGGTTGTGTTATGTGAGATACAGCATTGACTCTGTTAAGACAATAAATGAAATGAATTTAAGTTCTTGTGAGAATGAAGCCAAAAGATTTAATGGCATGATAATTCACTGCACCGTTTTAAAAAAAAAATTCCATATGGCTCGGTCTCTTTGCGTAGGGCGGCCTACCAAAAGTATCACATAAAGCACGAACTCCGTAGCTCCAGCAACGACCGGTTGGAGTCTTCGAGAAAACTGCACTCGTGAACCAAAATGACGTAGTCCGCAATCGAGCCCACGACCTTCGGAGCACGAGGCAGGGTGAGTAGCCAGTTAGCTAAGGACCTGTGCTTATTGCTGGGGTCAGAGGGCAGTGGAAGGTTCTGGTTACTGATGTTTTTATCGATCACATCCTTACAACACTGGTCCAGGGTTATGAGACGAGTTGATGAAAGATGGGATGGTGAAGCAAAAATACAGGCATTCTTGTGCATCTGTATGCATCATTCCAGGATAGTTAAACACCTTCATTGTTTCCTTATCTGCACACAACAAATCCGAACTGAGTTTCTGAAATGCCTGATCGTATTTTATTTCTTAAGAAGCTTCGAAGCAACAAGAGGTGTTGTTTCTGAGACGAATTCTGTGAAAACCTTGTACTGCCAGAGTAACTAACAAACGTCAGGAAGAGGCAAATGAAAGTAGAACATTATATACTTCTATAATAAAAAAAAAGAGACAAACACGGCATTCTTTGATCATGTTCATGAACTTGAAATGCATTAATACTTTTGATTATTTTGTTCATAAAATTAAATTAAAATCACTTCACTTCCTGAACTAAATCATTCCGTGGTGTTTTTGTTTTTTTCCTTTACATAATAAAAATATCATTTCAATTCCTGAATTGGGTAATTCCGTGAGGCTTTTTCTTCTGGTCAAATAGTCAAATCATCAATTCTCGTTCCTGAATGAAGCCATTTCTTGGCTGTTTTCCCTTCTGTTTACATAGTCAACTTATTAATATAATTTCTGGCAAGAGCTACAAGTTTGTGCTCTTTCTTGAGATCATAAAGTGAAACCATGATTTTAGTATCTTACTGTTTTTCTCTGTTGATAACATTTGCGAGTATGTGTGTGTGTGTGTGTGTGTGTGTGTGTGTGTGTGTGTGCGCGCGCGCGCGCCCGTGTGTTTGTTTTATTTAAAAACACACAATTTAACTGATCGTCATAATTCATGAAAGCAATATTTATACACTTCTTTCATGTCTAAAGGAAGTTAAAATTGAACAGCTTGATAAAAATGTTTTAATAATTTTTTGTATTGTTTTTACATACAGTACAGAAAAAGGCGCCAATTCAGTTTGAAGTTAATTACATCACAACATTCAGCTGTAATCCAAATACATAACATAATTTACATCAAATACTTTACAAAGTGACCTAACAACATAATGCATGATAAGAGAATATTAAGTGAGATATTGATCCATTTACTGTGTTAGCATAAACATAGTTATAGGATACAGTAGGCCCTATGTGTGTATAATTGTATAATTAGGTATTATAACTGGCGTTGCGAAACGTAGTGAAATGTTACACACCCATATAGGAGGTGTCTTTGGTTTTCACGGACTCTAGGCCACATTTACAGGATGTATTTTTAATGACTGTAGAGTTTTTTTGAAAATATTCCCGTTCCAAGTTTTGTATTTACCATCCGTGAACTCATGACAGTTAAAAGGTATAATAGTTAGCTTTAAGAGCATGTGCTCACAATAATTATGGAGAGGCATGCTTGCCCACGTCAGCCGGCAAGGCACTGGATGATGACTCACAATAATAGGTAGGCAAACTTTCTCTCTGCCTTGCCTCGCTGACATGTTTGTATTCATGTGTGTTGGCCAGTGTGGAGATGAATAATAGTACACAGCCCTACTTGGTTAGGCGAATGATCCATGTAATTGTACTTTGCATGTGAGCCACCAGTTTCGATAACACCTTGTGCCCGTGAATGAATGATAACATAGTAGAAAGTGTATGAATAGTGTCCCGGAACCACGTCACACTAAATCCCCGAAAATAAAGTCCACATAGCTCATGGCAACAGGAGACTAGAGAAAAAGGTTCGCTACCACTTTCTACTATTTCTTCCTCTTAGCTTAATAACATGTTGGTTAGTTAAAGATTGGGAATAGAGCTGGCACATAATGCAACGATTAAAACTGGAAGAAGCATAACTGAGATAATCTCATCAACACAGTGCGGACTCGGCTGGCGGATACTGATGAGACTCTCACAATAGCTCGACTAAAGAATTTGAATTCGCAGCCATGTGTTAAGTTGGTTTTATGTAATGAATTGTCCAGAACTCAAAGCCATCTGCTAAACTGGTTTTGTGTAATGGATTGTCCAGAACTCATAACCATGTAGTAAACTGGTTGTATGTAATGAATTGTCCAGAACTCACAGCCATGTGTTAAACTGGTTGTATGTAGTGAATTGTCCAGAACTCACCTAATTATAGAGTAAATGCACTTAATTGCCGAGTAAATTCATAATTGATTTATTTGGTTGCTTAGGGATTTGAGGATTGAGGATTGAGCACAACCCACTACTGGCAACGCTGTTCGTATTCCGGTACGAACCTTGGGTCTAGTCCACTTAAGATTGAAAGCATTAGGTTCCACTGTAGAATGTTCCAATCTGACGTGGACAAAGCCCGAGACGTACCGGAATACGAACAGCGTTGTTAGTAAATTCATAATATCGAAGTTTCTTAAATATTTCTTAATGTACTTTAAATCGCAGGGAAAAAAATCTAACCAGTAGATGTCCAATGGCGGTTTGGGGCCAAAAGGGTCGGGGCACCACAGGAGCGCCAAAACAACAGCCTCCTAGGGGTCCAACCCCCCGGGGCCCCGCCCCGGGGCGCACACCAAGCGGTAAACCGTCCCGAGCGCTTTTGGGCCAAAAGGTCGGTGGCACAACCTAGGGATCCAACCCCCCGGGGCCCCGCCCCCCTAGGCCCCGGGGCGCCATCCTCCCGGAGCGCTCACACAGGTCGCCTACAGGCGACCGAGCCGTTGATTTAGAGTGTATCATCTGTAGACATACCAGGATGCGCACCGCAAAGAACACGTGTAAGTGGCTACGGCTATATTCAACTGCACTCTGTGAGCGTAGTGTACATGCAGTTCTAGTGCGGAAAGGGACATGTACCAAACCATGCAGAAGCTGTGGGAGGGGGGTCACAAACTATCTATCAATTTGTAAGGAGTGTGGTTATAACGCAGCCAATCGTCGAACATGGTACCATGAGAAGGTAAAGCCTTTTAACGCCGAGTTTCAGCGATTGGCTATGATCACAGAAATATAAAAGTCAATTAGAGACATGGAACTATCCACTGTACGTACACGCTCACCTGTTAGAGACTGACAGATCTGAGTATTTAACCATGCCTACGCTGGTTCAGCTGAAACAGCAAGCCCGCGAGTATGGCATGCCATACAGTGGGAGGAGGAAGGCTGTTCTTGAGGGGGAAATATCCAGAGCGCGTGAGATGGCTAGGACCTCCCTGCTCGAGAAGACCCCCAATCTACAGGGGGCACGACTTGAAGCAGGGATTACCACCGCTCTGAGATTTGTACACGGCACCGCCGCGGACCGAGCCGCGATCGTCGCCGAGCGACGACACCGCGCCCAGCAGCGTGCTCAACGACACGCCGACCTCGAAGCAGAGTTCCTTGCCCGAGTTGATCGTGTGCGAGATAAAGTGGCTGAGATGCGTGCCGCTTTAAGTCGCAACGCACCCGAATTGAAACTCGCCCGGGAGATTGAGGGGAGCCTGAGAAAATATGAAGCAATCGTCCCAGAAGGTAGCGGCTATGATGAACCTGCAACATTTATGATTTCGATGGCGCCTGCCATCAAAGCCCTGGTGATAAAAGGGTTGGGGGATTATGGCAGTGTTAAAATGCAGCTGTATCTCCATCTAAAATACTATCGCACCACCCCAGAAGGTGAACAGATTACAGCCATCGCCGTCCATGGAAGCAGGAACTATGAAGTACTGCACGAGGGGGAAACTGATGAGGGGCTGGACCTAGCCATAGCCAAGATATTCGCTGACAGTGAATGCTTCACCGAACAGGGCTCGGATTGGCACTATGAAGAGTGTGTGCAGCTCGACCTCTACATAGTAAAATACCAACCATTCCGAGGCTCTAGCTACTTCGCGACGCCCAGTTTCATTCCACCACGTAGCGTTGTGAATGTAAAGAATGAGGACAACCGCTGCTTTGAATGGGCCATACTCTCAGCGCTCTACCCAGTAGCACATGGAGGACATCCTGATAGGCTCAACAATTATAGTACCCATCTGGGAGAGCTAAACTTTGAAGGAATCGAGTTCCCTGTGCAGCTATCCAGTATTGCTAAGTTTGAAAAACAGAATCCTACCATAGCCATCCGGGTCTTTGGGTGGAAAGAAGGACCGACCATACTCCGAACCAACAAACTCCAGCGCACCCAAATCAACCTCATGCTCCTACGCAAGGATGAGAATAGACACTATGTCTGGGTCAAGGATGTGGGGCGGCTTCTGTATGGAAACAGCAAACATGAGAGTAAGAAGTATCCATGTCTCAACTGTCTCCATGTACACTCCTCTCAGGAAACCTTGGACCAACATGTACCACTCTGTCAAGGTATCAACACAGCCTGTCAGGTGAATGTCATGCCTAAAGAGGGAAAGATGAATTTCAAGTCCCTCCAGAAACAGATGAGGGCACCATACATCATATACGCAGACTTTGAGACCTTGAACGTTCCAGTACATGGTGCTGCAATGGATCCAAGCCAGAGCAACACGCGACAGCTTGCCCAGCAGCCCCCCTGTGGCTTCGGCTACACCATTGTACGCTGCGACGGCCTCACCTCAAACCCTGTCGTATATCGGGGGGAGGATGCTGCCGATGAATTCCTCAAGCGCTTGGGACAAGAGCAGGCCACCATACACCACAAGTTACAGCGGCCGGCTCTGATGGTGCTGGGGCAAAAAGACCGTGAAGACTTTGCCACCGCCACCACCTGCCACATTTGTAAAGAGCCGCTGGAGGAGGACAAGGTGAGAGACCACTGCCATATTACAGGCAAATACCGGGGTGCAGCCCACAATGTCTGTAATTTAGCATGGCGCATCAATAGAGACAAGCTGAGGATACCTGTAGTCTTTCACAACCTCAGAGGATACGACTCCCACATCATCATGCAAGCGGCTGGCCGTCTGGACTGGGGAAAAAGAACAGTCTACAAGAAGAAGAAAAATGGCCAATGGCAAACCAAACAAGTAGACAACACAACAATCACCTGCATACCAAACACCCTAGAGAAGTACGCCTCCTTCACCATCGGACAGCTGCAATTCATTGACAGCCTACAGTTCATGAATAGCTCTCTAGACACCCTGGTAGGGAACCTCAGCGAGCTGACACACTGTGGCAAATCAATGGCTCTGACACGTAGAGGCAACGACATAATCTCAAGATGTGAGACGTGCAACACTGAGAAGCACACCCCCTGGGCTGTCTTAATGAGCAAGTTCAGAACCACGCTAAGCCAGAGCCAGTCACACCTCCTTCTCCGTAAGGGTGTATACCCCTACGAATATATGGACAGCTTCGAGCGCTTTGCAGAGGACCGCCTACCACCCAAAGAGGCCTTCTACAGCAAGCTCACCCGAGAAGGAATCAGTGACTCTGACTATGCCCACGCCCAGAAAGTGTGGCAGGAGCTCGATTGCAAAACACTCGGAGGCTACCATGACCTATACCTGAAAACAGACGTCGGCCTGTTGGCTGATATGTTCGAGGCATTCCGAGACACCTGCATGGAGGTATATCAGCTCGACCCAGCCCACTACATCAGTGCACCCGGCCTGGCATGGGACGCACTCCTAAAAAAGACGAAGGTGCAACTCGAGCTCCTAACCGACTTGGACATGCACCTCCTCTTTGAGAAGGGTCTCCGAGGGGGTGTGGCCTATGGTCTCCAAGAGGTATGCTAAGGCCAACAACCCCAAGACTTCAGACTATGACCCCACAACACCCAATTCATGGATAATGTACCTCGATGCAAATAACCTGTATGGATGGGCCATGATGGAATACCTCCCCACCGGCGGGTTCCAATGGGCCAATCCAACTCTCGAGGAGGTACTCAACACCCCCGACAACGCCCCAGAGGGATGGCTTGTTGAGGTTGACATGAAGTACCCAGCACATCTACATGAAGCCCACAGCGACTATCCACTAGCTCCAGAAACCATGACCGTCCCAGAGGCCTGGTTGAGCAGCTATCAGCGCGAGCTCCAGAACAAACTGGGGGGTAAGTTCACGGAGCAAACAAAGCTGGTACCTCACCTCCACAACAAGGAGCGATACGTCGTCCACTACCGCAATCTCAAACTCTATCACAGCCTCGGTCTAGAGGTCACCCAGATCCACCGAGCCATCAAGTTCAATCAGTCCCAATGGATGAAGCCCTACATAGAGATGAACACCTCTCTACGAGCCCAAGCCAAATCGGAATTTGAGAAGGACTTCTTCAAGCTGATGAACAATGCCGTCTTCGGGAAGAGTATGGAGAATGTTCGCAAGCGTATCAGAGTCAACCTTGTCAGAGGCGCCGAGACTGATCGACTCCGAAAATTAATCGCCAGCCCCAACTACGAATCGTGTAGAATCTTCAACGGCGGACTGGTGGCGGTGCACAGCATCAAGAACAAGGTCCAGCTGAATAAACCTGTCTATTGTGGGCAGGCCATCCTGGACCTATCCAAGCATCTCATGTACGACTTCTGGTACAACCGGCTTAAACCCCAATACTGGTAAAAGACTCCAGCTCTGCTACACAGATACTGACTCCCTTCTACTTCAGGTGGAGACTGAGGATGTGTACGCAGACATGAAGGCCCACCCTGACTGGTACGACTTCTCTGATTATCCACGTGACCACCCCAACCATTCGACTGCGAATAAAAAGGTGGTCGGCAAATTCAAAGACGAGTGCAATGGTCGTTCTATAGCCGAGTTCGTCGGTCTCAGACCAAAGATGTACTCAATCCTAGAGGAGGCCACCAACATCAAGAAAGCCAAAGGAGTGGCTCGGACAGTTGTGAAGAAGGACCTCAGACACGAACACTACAAGGACAGTCTGTTCAGCCAGCGTGAATACAAACACACACAGGTTGCCATACGGAGCAAGGGCCACCAGATAGGAGTTTATGAGATGAACAAAACATCTCTGAGCCCCATGGACACGAAAAAGTGGATTTGTGCTGATGGTATCAACACTAGGGCCTACGGTTTCCTAGAATCCTGCTAGGGGGTAGCTGTGTGTCTGGAGGAGCAATGAGCAGCTCCTCGCGCACAAAACCACGAGCCGGCCCATCCACCAGATAGTAAAGAGTGGGCTGTCCCTCTTGCTGGGTGATATGACTAATCCTGTGCAAGGTCAGCGACCATGTTGGATCAGTGGCCCGACGCAGGCCCCCTTCAAGCTCGCCAGCTGAATAGAGATACCTGACCTGCGAGTCGGCTGGAATCACCGGTTCCTTACGCCCGATAGCGCGGCGGGCTGGCGCGGCTGGAGCGTGGGAGACGGACGAATCCTTAATTGCCTCAGCCGGCTTCCTACCAGTCAAACGAGTCACCTCATTATTGATCGCAGCGACTACCTGGGGCAGAGCTCTCACCCATTCGACCGACCGTTCATCTGAGCCTCGGGCAGCGAGCAACAACTCCTGGGCATATTGGGCCCCGAACAGTCTCTCTGCCAGAGTGCGATTGAACCGCTCGACAATAGCCTGCTGACGATGGTTCCCAGCCTGCCCACGGCGTACCTGTGTCTTATGCTTAGCCACCAGCTGACTGACGGCACCCATAAACTCCCGCCCGGGGTCAATCTGTAAAAGATTAGGCCACCTGAGCGGCCCGCGTTTATAGATCCGTCCAAGCGCTGATGCGACCGCGTCGCTACTCTTGTCTGTTAGCGGCTCAGCCTCCTTATAGCGCGAGGCAACATCGACCACCGTCAAGGCATACCTATAGGTCCTGGCCGTGCGGCCAGAACCAACGCGATCATGTGGGAGAAACAAAAGATCTGCTTGATGGACAGCATTCGGTGTGGACTCGGCGATGTGGGGTCGTGGAATATAGCGAGGCCGCGGCAGGTAGATTTGCCAGATAGCCTGCTTCTGAAGCCACTCCCTAGCCTCAGTCTCACTGACCTTAGCCGCAGCAGCCAACTTTTTCACAGCTGAATGTCCTTTCCAATAACCTTGCGGGCTGTAGTAAACACGCTCCATTATTGTAAGACCATATCACATATCTCTATAACAGCCATCCCAAGAGGGAGCCCAAGACGGGGATGTCCTTGATTGGTGACTTGGGTCCCAAAGATGATTCCTTTCCCACTAACAATCTGACTCTTCCTTCCACCACACACAACGCAGGTGCCACGCTTAACCGACCGACCATTCTTCATCTTGCTAATCGTCCCACCCTTAGTGGGGGTCTGTCTCTTACACCGAAAACAATACATATTGATATACTACAGATGTCTATATATTCAAAACGAGGGCGCACCCATACCAAAGCGGCTCTTGGCCGACATCAGGGCCGAGACTATGCGGGCATCGCGACTCTCCCAGTCGGGGGCAGATGCTGCAATATTTTCAGCCGCCGCGGCTAGGACATCATCAGCAACGTTGCGGTTAGCTGTATCGCTATGAGCCGCATAAGCAATGTCGTGAGCCTTGCAGGCGCGGTCGAGTGTGTTGACCCCCTCATAGCCTTGGGCCATCCGCTTATCTAGTTTAGTGAAAGGGCCACAGTAGCTATATTTCCCTGTATTCTGGAACGAGCCTCCAGGAACATCCTCAGAGCTGACGCCCTCAGGCAGCCTCATATGCAGCTCAGGCAAAGGCAACATATTCAGTGCTTTGTTGAGGAGCCCCATACCAACAATCTGGCTCTTCTTAGCACCACAAACTTCACAGAGGCCGCGCCTGGTTATTCGACGATTTTTCAGCACAACCTCCGACTCCTCCAGCGTAGGAGTCTGCTTCTTACAGCGCAGGCAATACATATTGAAGATATTGCAAATATGTATATATTTAAAATGGAGATAACCAACTTCGACCTTGAGGACAAAGCCCGCCACCACCACCACTGGCTGCTGCCGGACACCGTTCGTTGTGTTGTGTGCGGGCCATCGGGGTGCGGAAAAACAAACATGATGCTCAACCTACTACTGAAGCCGGGCTACCTAAACTATGACCGACTGCACCTGTACTCGAAGTCTTTGGGACAGGACAAGTACCAGTTCCTCCAGGATTGGGCCGAGTCTGTCGGGGAGGTTGCGGGGCAAAATATTGCCTCCTGTCATAGCTCAGCCGAAGACATCATCCCCGTTGAGGACCTGAACCCTGAAGAGAGAGCTGTCATGGTCTTTGACGATGTCATGCTGGAGAAGCAGGGACCGATCGAGAAGTACTTCTGCCAGGGCCGGCACGGCGGTGCCGACACATTCTACCTAACCCAGAGCTTCTTCAGAATTCCCAAGCAGGCCATCCGTGACAATGCCAATCTATTGGTGATCTTCAACCAAGACACGAAGAACCTGCGCGCCATCCACGACTCCTATGTTGGTGGTGATATGCCCTTTGATGAATTCAGGGAGTTCTTCACAGAGTGTACTAGCAAACCTTACGGTTTCGCAGTAATCGACCTGACCAGCAAGGCCCACGATGGTAAATACCGATGTGGGTTCGATCGGTTCTATATCCCAAAGTCTTCTATTTAGATATATATGTCATTGTGATAGCAACAACATGTGGGCTGATGTGACTAACCAAACAAAGCGTAACGCCTTTGTGAAGGATTATCTAGCGCGTCGGGACCGCCTGAAGCAGCGGTTTCTGGCGGAGAGGGTGGGGGAAGCAGATTTACAACAGGAGGCAGCCAAACTCTTCACACCAATTACTAAAACTGTAGCAGATAGGTCAGCGCAACAAACGGGGGCAATAAGCCAAATGGTCAAAGCTCAGACCGGTGAGTTGGCTAAAATAGCAGACAAACAGACCGGTGAATTGGCTAGACAGGACAAACAAACAAGCTAACGAGCTAGCTCAGGCCATTGTGGCATTGAACAGGGCCATTGAGGACAGAGCCAGAGCCCTGGAGGAGGCCAGAGCAGAGGAGGCCAGAGCAGAGGAGGCCAGAGCAGAGGAGGCCATAGCCCCAGAACCCCCTTCAGGACCTATTATAATTGATGTAGATCAGGGCTTGGACAGGGAAATCATTAGTGGGAAATATAAGTACCCAATGCCTAGCACGCTCCTCGATGAGTCGGATGATGCACTTCGCGGCATCCTTGATACCACCGCAAAACTCAATTCAAACACACTCGGGGGGAAGAAGAGGAGGGTCGGCGTCACTAGGGTAGAGATTGAACAAATAGATCGAGATATTGCAGCTATACAAGCATTCAGGGAGCGTGTTAAAACTATATTGGACAATCGACAAGAGGTTATCGTCCGTGGGAATGGGTTGAAACTCCGAGGGAGCAAATTCGGCACCCTAACTATTGATCCCGCAGCTCTGGCTGCGGGCCGGTTGCAAGCTTTTGATGGGGACACCCTAGTATTGTCGGCTCCAGCAGATGAGACGCTGTACGATCTCCTAACCAAGCGGTTCGTCAAAACAAGACAATACACCCCACAGGCTATTGAGACATTTAGCCGACTGGCCCAACTTGCCAAAATACCAGTCTATAGCAAAAAAGGGGAAAAAATACGGACTAATCCGAGGTAGTGGTGTATTATACTACAACGACCCCAACACTCTGGTGGAGCGCCTAGCCTTGTTAGTGGCCTCAAAGGAGGCGGGGAATACAGGTGTTGACACAGAAATATCTGCGATACTGGATGAGCTTATGCGCAGTGGAGTGATCTCTACGGAGCAGGCCATCAAGTTGAACAGAAGAATCTTTGTTCATTAAACATGGAGCTTCAAGTGTTGAAGGACATCCGCGACCGGCTCGCAGCGATGGAGGTGCGACTCGCACCGAAGGAGAATATGTCCCTGGTGGTAACGTCGGATAAAAGCGACTGGACAACCTACTACTCCCCAGCGCTGTACCTTGACCCTCAGAAGTCATACGAGCTGGCCTTGCTGAATCTAGAGACCTACAACTCCATCAGCAATGTTAACTCCACCAACAATACTTTCGTCTACCGTGTGGGGAAGAAGGAGTGGAAAACCATCACTATAGAAGAGGGGGCCTATGAGCTCGCCCAGATCAATAGAGAGATTCAAAGAAAGATGGAGGAGGCCAAGGATTGGGATGAGAAGGCCGAGGAGAAGTATTACATCGCCATAGGACCCAACCCTTCAACCCTTCGGGCTTTTGTAAAGATAACCAGCCCCGACTATGAGGTTGATATGGGTGCTTCAACTTTGCGCAAAATCCTGGGGTTCGACCCACAAATACTGACTAAGGGCTATAAAGAAGGGGAGAAACCAATAGACATCTTCCATGTGAATAGCATTCTGGTCAATTGCAATGTGGTGAGTGGGTCTTACCTCGGTGGGGGATCCCACCCCACCATCTACTCATTCTTCCCCAACGTGTGCCCTGGCTATAAGATCTTAGAGTCTCCCAGAACTGCTGTCTACCTCCCCATCTCCCAAGCTGGTAGTATACACGGCATACGCGTCTGGTTGACTGACCAAGACGGTGTGCAATTAAACTTTAGAGGTGAGCAAATAACTATAAGGCTACATATTCGCAGTGTGTAACCATGTATGTTTTCCCAAGACGTCGGAGGTTGGTAGGTGGGGGGATGTTCGATTGGTTGGGCTCGGCAGCTCGGGCGGTTGGAAGTCTGGTCTCTTCAGGTGCTAAGGTGATACCCAGCGCTGTCAGTAAAGTTGCCAAATTTGTTGGCAGCCCCTTAGTTAGGAATGTGGCCAAGACGACGGAGTCTGTGGCCTCCGCAGGCGCGGCTGCCAAGAAGCTGGTGGACGCGCTCAAGCCTTTGCCACCCCAGCTGAAGAGGGAACTCACAGCTAAGAGCGCTGAAGTTTTGAAGCGGCTCGCTGTCCAGCCCGAGCTCGTTGTCCAGCCCGAGCTCGCTGTCCAACCCCCCAGTCTGGAGTCGCTGGACATCGCCAGCCGAGGTGGAGGTTTCAAGACAATTAGAGATAAGTCTAGACGTTTATAATATCACCATGGACGAGCTCCGCACTTCTATGCTTGAAATTACCGAGCCTGTGCATGTTGATGAAGGTATTGAATCCTTTGAGTATCGGGAGTATGAGTCACAGAACCCTGCCGCTCTCAACCAGAATACCACTATCCAGATTGATATACACGCTCAGGATGCCTTCACTTGCCCTTCCAAGAGCTATCTTCTTGTAGAAGGCCGGCTCAGATCGTTTCGAGAGGAATACTATGATGCGAATAGTCTGGTGGCTTTGGTTAACAACGCGGTCGCGTTCATGTTCAACAAAATACGTTACCAACTCAACAACAACACCATCGATGATGTGTCATATCCTGGGCAGGCCACCACTATGATGACCCTTCTGTCGTGTGGGGCGGACTTTGCTTGGGGCGAAGGCCTCAATATGTGTTGGTATAAGGACTCAGATGCGGGGGCTGCTGCGGTAGGGAATGCGGGTTGGGAAAGGCGGCAGCTTATCATTATGAAGAAACCCCAATCTCCGGGCACGTTCAGTTTCTGTGTCCCACTCAAATACTTCTTTGGGTTTTGTAATGATTATCAGAAGGTGCTCTATGGCGTCAAGCAGTCCCTACTGCTAGATCGCCAGAACGATGCTCAGGCCATCCATCGCAGTAGTTTCGCGCGGGCGGCTGTGCCCGCCGCGGAAGGTAGAGCCGCCGTAACCGCTGTGGTCCCCCCACCAGAGGGTAGGATTGAACTGTCTAAGATTGCCTGGATGATGCCTCACGTTATTCCCTCTCTGACCTATATGAGCTCGCTGATGACTCTGATAGAGAATAAAGTTAGAGTGCCTGTGGCTTTCCGCGCCTTACAGTGTGATAGTTTGGCAGTGCCGCAGTCCACATCCTTCACCTGGCAGTTGGGAGTTAAATCCCAAACAGAGAAGCCTCGGTGGATTCTGGTGGCTTTTCAAACAGCTCGTGAAAATGATCAGGACGAAGAACAATGCCATATTTGATCATGTGCGGGTGAAGAATATTCACGCCCTGATCAACAGCGCACGCTACCCCCTAGTGGATCTGAATGTCAACTTCGCTGAGTATAGAACCTCTCGGGCCTACAAAGCTTTTGCAGACTTCAAGGAGGCGTTCTATGGTATTACCAGCCGGGAGTCGTCCAACCTGGTGAGTCCTGTAGATTTCGTGGCCCTCTACCCCATACATGTTATTGATTTGCGGGCCCAGTCTGAGGCTATTAAGAACGCTGTTCAAGCTATCACTCTCAAGGTGGAGTTCGATGTTGCTGTGCCTGCAGACACCAAGGCTTTCGCTGTGGTCATTGCGGATAAGTCTCTGTTCTTAGAATCTGACGGCAGGAAGTTTACTACAGTCTTGAATTAAACACTAGAGATATAGTGAAATGACTATGGCGCTGGTATCATATGGGCTGAGCCTCTCTCCGGGGCAGAAAGAGACGTTGGTCAAGGCGGCGAAAGACGGCACTGGTGCCACCCTACGTCTGGGTGTGGGGCAGCTGCACGGTGCTGATAAAGTCGGCCTGACCCAGCGTCAGATTAACCACATTAAGAAGAATGTGGCGGTGGGTTCTGGGGCTGAGCTGGTCTTCTCGAAGAGCCAGATCAAAAAGATGGTTAAGGTGGGTGGGTTTTTCCCCGCCTTGGGGGCTGTGATCCCTCTCTTGGCTAAGGCGCTCCCCTGGTTGGGTGGCTTGGGGGGCTTGATGGGCGGAGCTGCTGGTGTGGCACAGGCAGTTGATCAGGCTCGTCATAACCGGGCGATGGAGGGTCGGGGTTTTGGGGATGACCTTCTGGGTAGGGTGATGCGTGAAGTGGGTGGTGTGTCTCGCAGTATTGAGCAGTTTGGCCGCCCGAGGAAGGGTCAGGGTTTAGGGGAGGATGTTATGAAGTTGGCACTGGCCGGGCGGCCTCAGCTGGGGGGTTTAGGAGAGGATATTTTGAAGTTGGTGTTGGCCAACCAACCTGGTCTTAGGGACATGCTGGGGGTGGGGGGTAAGGGTGTGTACCTGGCTAGAGGTGGTAAGGGGATGAAAAAAAAGAAGCATTAAGCAACTTTGATATTGAGAAGGCGGCTAAGGATATACCCCACTTCCGCGGTGTGTTTATGCGCGATGGTCTTCCCGCAGCTCTACACAGCCCGGAATGTGGGATTGTCAATCTAGACTCGTCAGAGGGTGAGGGGACCCACTGGGTGGCTTATTACAAGGCGGGGCCTATGGCGGTTTACTTCGATAGTTTCGGGCTTGACCCACCCCAGGAGATCCTGGATTATCTAGGGTGCCCCGTGCGCACCCAAACTTTTCAGTTGCAGAGGGCAGACGATGTGATCTGTGGTCATTTATGTCTTCATGTGCTTCGTGGGCTGGCGGGCGGGCAGCAATTTGAAGACATAATACTGCGTATGGTATAGACCATGTCTGTTGGAAAGTGCAACGGAGGTACAGTTGTCCAGCTCAGCCGAGCTGGGCTCGTGAGCAAGTATGGGGACACTATGCAAGGTACACTATCCATGGGTGGGTTTCGCCTCACTAATGTGGGGGAGCCTTCGGGACCTAGTGATGCTGCTACGCGTGGTTTTACGGAGCGGCTCTCTAAACGTGGAACGCTGACAGAGGAACTAAATATGGGCACCCATAGAATCACCAATGTCGCTGAACCGGTGGGGGAGCAAGATGTGGCCACTAAAAAATATGTTGATGCGCAACATAGGACTGCGCTGATAGATGAACAGACTAGAGTTAAGGGGTACTGGACCAATACAAAAAATTATTTGGAAGGTCGATTCGGTGCCTCTGACTGGCCGTTGTGGTTTGTGGTACAAAATCCCTATCTTGGGTGGTCAAATAATAAACCCATTTACCTTTCAAATATGGGAGTACTGCCATGCATACTTAACTTCGCTGATGGGGTATATGTAGGCTATGAGGCAGGTCAGTTCTACCTTAAAGGTGATGATAAGGTTTACACCCTTAGTTTGGAGGTGAACAGCCGGCCCCGGCCTGAATATATCGATCGTCCTATCCCAGGGAGCAAACTATATATCAAGCTCCTTCTTAAGGATGGGCCTTTTACAAATTGGGGGGATGTTATGCCAGGCCTTCAAGTAAAATCTCTAGCTCGCGAGGCGGTGGGTTGGGTTATTATTACTTTCGGTGGAAAAGTGGAAGTTACTGATGATCGAATTGCAGTAAACATACTTAAGGATGCTAGGGGTGTTGATACCATCAATCTGAGAGAAGTTAAGGTTTCACCGTGGGTTCATCTTATAAAACTTTTGTATACCAACAACCCTGTCACTGAGGAGGATTCAAAACGTATAACCACGAATTGAATATATAGGTGCACTACTATACAATGGCGCCCGACCAGACCTTTCGTCTTCAAGAGATCACTAGACTACAGAAGAGTTTGGAGGCTGAGCATGAAAAACGGTCTCTGTTGTATAAGAAGTACCATCGGATTGTGAATGTCTTGGATGGGATTGATACAGCACTGCTTACGGTGAGTGTGGGACTTCTGTCAACAGCCATTGCAGTCCCAGTCGTCTTCGGCCTAGAGATAGGCGCTCTCGTATGTGGGCTATTGGGGGCGGCCGGCAAGTTGGTGACCCGCAGATGCGCACTTAAAGCCAAGAAGCATGACGAAATCAGGATTTTGGTTGAATCGAAACTTTCAACAATCTCCGATCTTGTCTCGGCGGCCTTGCAGGACCAGGAAATTTCTGATGCGGAATTTAAATTAATTCTGAATGAATCAGTGAAATTTCGACAACAGCAGGCTGAAATTCGACGCAAACTTTCTGCCGACTTGCACCAGAAAAAAGAGCTTACTGACTTCACCCCACCAGTCAGAAGCCCGCCTGCTAGATAGCCCGCTAGATAGCGCGCTCTTTTTTCATAGCCTCTTTCACCTCAATGAATTTCTCCAAGGGATCGTCTACTGGCAAATCTCTTGTCAGAGCCACATAGCGCTCAGCTAGTTCACTATCACAAGTGTGGCACATATCGAACGGTTGCTGTACTACTGTATTACAGATAGTGCACCCAAACACATTCCTACCCTTTTTAAGTAGTTGGAGGTGTTTGTAGCAGAACTCGCCGCGGCACCTGCGATCGCACCGGATCGAGGCCCCTTCTTGCACAAGCCACTTACAATTCTTCATTTTAAGTTTGAGTCGCTAGTCTCTAATTCTGAACTCCGCTCTGGGCCGCGCAATTTTCTTAGCGAGAAAAAATTGTCCCGCTCGCGCGGCTCATAAAACTTGTCACGCAGAAACAAAACGATCACGCTTGCTCCGTTCAGTCACGCTACATCCGGCGTGATCGTTTTAAGCGGAAGTGTGTTGACTGGCGCGCAAGTTTGGATTTATCCAGAGCGAAAAGGTATGTTGCAGAACCATACATCGTGCAGCCACCGATACATCACTGCTCCACGATTCACTATCCCAGTCAGCTTCAAATTGACAGGCTAGACATTCACCCGTTCTACACATCCTCCTCAGCGATTGTTTCCAAACAGTCTGGTGGAACTCCTAAGGACCTCCAACCCCAAGGAGTATGAATGATTATAGTTCCCCCACTTATTCTTCTGCCTTGGCGTCGGATGATCCGGAGATGATAGTCGCAAAAGCGTCGTCTTGAGGGCTTTCCACAAAATGTTGTGGGACTCTTGAACCATTGGCATGTAGGCATGTCTCTGAAACACAATCCAGTTTCATACCTCTATATGGAAGCAGCTTGATGTCGGTCTTCCTCACAAACTTCCTAATCATCCTATGGAAGACGTCTAGCGTACAACGCTCACACATCTCATAAGGACGCTTAACCCCCCTCTCACAGAATATACACTCTTCTATGGTCACACCCCGCTTCGCTTGTGCATTGTGCCTTGAACAGAAAAGACCAACACAAGACCGACCGCAGCGCAGCTCTGTGCCGAGTTTGGGCCACTCACAAACATTCATCTTGATATACCCTGGGAGGTTGTAGCTCTAATTCACTTGCGGTGGTGCATTATAATACGACGACGTCCCCTGCGCGACTCTTCAAATCTTTGGTAGTTGCACCAAACCCCTGGGGGGTGGTAGTGGGTCCACTCTCCATCGGTATTCCTCCAACAGTACATACGCTGTCGTGTTGGATTCGCTTTTAGCCACTGATGTGTGTCCATGGTGTGTACCTCATACATACTATATCTCTAAGTTGCGCTCCGGGACGGTTCACCGCTTGGTGTGCACCCCAGGGCCTAGGGGGGCGGGGCCCCGGGGGGTTGGATCCCTAGGTTGTGCCACCGACCTTTTGGCCCAAAAGCGCTCGGGACGGTTTACCGCTTGGTGTGCGCCCCGGGGCGGGGCCCCGGGGGGTTGGACCCCTAGGAGGCTGTTGTTTTGGCGCTCCTGTGGTGCCCCGACCCTTTTGGCCCCAAACCGCCATTGGACATCTACTTAACCAATTCTACAAGAAGGATCTTGACTGCAGCAGCATATGTCAATATAAAATAAAGCAAAGAAGGCATGTTAAGGTCCCGCAGAGAAACAACAAGAGCAAACACATGTATAAACTTTATACGAACGTAAGTGCATGTGACCAGAAATTACAATAAACTAGACAGGCCGAATTAATTAAACTAATATAATAATGACTAAGAAAAGTATTAATAAATACATCAAAACACCACAGTGTCGATGTTTTGGTTATATCAGCCTTAGTCAATAGCAAAAACAAAACATGACCAATAAGAAAATTATGATACATTATAACACTCTACTATAAACAATTAAACATACTCGGATTTTTCCAAAACAAACGGGAACAATGAAGGACGGCTGTGCGACGTCTGTTATAGTAATAATGCCCAGTAGTGTTAGTGTAATGATGCCACATCGTGAAACAGAACTTAAATATGAACACTGTCTGGCAATGAAAGATGGAACTAAATTTGGGCATTTCTGTGGCCATAACATAATACGTGAATGAAGGGTGGCTAAAAGTCTAAGCAACAAGAAACAATAAAAAACATCAGTATAGATTCCCGCTGGACGGCACATTCTGTAATGGTAATTAAGTGGCCCTCTATTCTCAGTCTGACTGAACTGTACAATTAATATAGTGGTATGGATGTGACACGCATTTCATCTAACTCCTTTATAGAAATTATAATGATTGGAAATATGTTGTCGGAGTGTAGAGTAACGTCCCTCATATATTCCCTGAATAGGTCCGCTCAACATCTTCCATTCTGTTCAATATATTTTTTGTCACAAATCTTGCAAATAACTATGTATGCGAGATTGCAAGATGTGCAGGATATCATACATATCTTCTAACCGTGTCTGGGTAATGTTTTAACGATTGTTACTGGCTTAAGTTTATTAGTAGAAAATTAGAGACACTTGCAGAGTTGTGGTTTTGGTTTGGTGTTTGTAAAGGATCTCTTTAGCTGTTTATATCTCCATAGACGTTCCAGTCTCTTCGCAGAGATTACAAACAGAAAAATTCGGCATGGTGCACAACCTTCGTAGCAGCGACGAGAATCCCAAGTGTATACGAGAATTACACGTTATAAATATTCTGACATGGGCTGGTTTTATGTAAATTTGACGTTGTGCCTGCTCTTTTCACTTTCTGAATCATCATCATCAAGTGCCCTGCCAGCTGGCATAAGCGTTCGTGGCTCTCCATAGATCTCGGTCGTTGGTGTTCTGGATCAACTCTGCTGATGGTATTCCTCCATGCCACCGTCTCAATCCATCCAGCATCATTTCTCTTGGTCTGCCCCTGCCTCTCTTCCCCTCGATCTTTCCAGTTGTCACGATGTTCTCCAGTGCTTCTCTTCTCATCACATGACCGAAGAAAGATGTTTGTCTCTTTCTTATTGTTGTATATAATGTTCTTACTTTCTGAGTGCGAAGCTATTTTTAACGTGCAAAATGTGCAAAGGGGTTTTCCCTATGTCTGATAGGGCTGGACGTTCGATCCACTATCCTAGGAACAGGGGATAGTAAACTATCCTTTTCTTATGACTGTCTAAAACTAAACAGTCCACGCTGTGATGGAACCAGATCTGTACTAGCTAGTTCCATAGATTGTAGCCTCTATGCCACTCCGCTCCGACTCTGACCAGCTTAGTCAACTACAAAATAAGACAACTATTATAACTTAAACACGCATTATATACACATTAAAATTACCGGATGTTTAAGATGTACGCCCTTCATAAGTTGTTAAGACAACTGACAATAAACTGAGATTCTAAGATGAGATGAAACAGCTTAAGGAATCAATGAAACATATGAAATGCAAATATTTTTTTTTAAATTGAAATTAAGGATGTGAAATGAAATATGTTTGTGTTATCAATATTTCAAACAATTATTAGGCACGCAGCAGAAGTTATTCTTTTTTCTCCTCATTCTCTTCCTCCTTCTCCTCCTCCTCCTTCTCCTCCTCCTCCCTCTTCTTCTTCTACTTCTTCTTCTTCTTCTTCTTCTTCTTCTTCTTCTTCTTCTTCTTCTATCAAGGTTTGCAATTAGTCTATTGGCTTACAAACAGGATGGCTCGCTTGAGGTCTTACCCAAATCCCCAAGAATTTTTCTCGAAGTGTTGCTCCACTCGACCAGATTTCCCCCCTCATTTCTCGAAGTGTTGCTCCACTCGACCAGATCTTCCCCCTCATTTCTCGAAGTGTTGCTCCACTTGACCAGATCTTCCCCCTCATTTCTCGAAGTGTTGCTCCACTCGACCAGATCTTCCCCCTCATTTCTCGAAGTGTTGCTCCACTCGACCAGATCTTCCCCCTCATTTCTCGAAGTGTTGCTCCACTTGACCAGATCTTCCCCCTCATTTCTCGAAGTTTTGCTCCACTCGACCAGATCTTCCCCCTCATTTCTCGAAGTTTTGCTCCACTTGACCAGATCTTCCCCCTCATTTCTCGAAGTGTTGCTCCACTCGACCAGATTTCCCCCCTCATTTCTCGAAGTTTTGCTCCACTCGACCAGATCTTCCCCCCTCATTTCTCGAAGTTTTACTCCACTCGACCAGATCTTCCCCCTCATTTCTCGAAGTTTTACTCCACTCGACCAGATCTTCCCCCTCATTTCTCGAAGTTTTGCTCCACTTGACCAGATCTTCCCCCTCATTTCTCGAAGTGTTGCTCCACTCGACCAGATTTCCCCCCTCATTTCTCGAAGTTTTGCTCCACTCGACCAGATCTTCCCCCTCATTTCTCGAAGTTTTACTCCACTCGACCAGATCTTCCCCCTCATTTCTCGAAGTTTTACTCAACTCGACCAGATCTTCCCCCTCATTTCTCGAAGTTTTGCTCCACTTGACCAGATCTTCCCCCTCATTTCTCGAAGTGTTGCTCCACTCGACCAGATTTCCCCCCTCATTTCTCGAAGTTTTGCTCCACTCGACCAGATCTTCCCACTCATTTCTCGAAGTTTTACTCCACTCGACCAGATCTTCCCCCTCATTTCTCGAAGTTTTACTCTACTCGACCAGATCTTCCCCCTCACTTCTCGAAGTTTTACTCCACTCGACCAGATCTTCCCCCTCATTTCTCGAAGTTTTACTCCACTCGACCAGATCTTCCCCCTCATTTCTCGAAGTTTTACTCCACTCGACCAGATCTTCCCCCTCATTTCTCGAAGTTTTACTCCACTCGACCAGATCTTCCTCCTCATTTCTCGAAGTTTTACTCCACTCGACCAGATCTTCCCCCTCATTTCTCGAAGTTTTACTCCACTCGTCCAGATCTTCCCCCTCATTTCTCGAAGTTTTGCTCCACTCGACCAGATCTTCTCCCTCATTTCTCGAAGTGTTGCTCCACTCGACCAGATCTTCTCCCTCATTTCTCGAAGTTTTACTCCACTCGACCAGATCTTCCCCCTCATTTCTCGAAGTTTTACTCCACTCGTCCAGATCTTCCCCCTCATTTCTCGAAGTTTTGCTCCACTCGACCAGATCTTCTCCCTCATTTCTCGAAGTTTTGCTCCACTCGACCAGATCTTCTCCCTCATTTCTCGAAGTTTTGCTCCACTCGACCAGATCTTCTCCCTCATTTCGACGAAGGCAGGACGGTCATGTAGGACATGTGTTGGGGATTTCCTCCGTGTTCCACGTTTGCAAGAGGCAGAGTCAGTGAGATCCATTGGGCAGAAGTGTGCTAGGAGTCCACAATATCCTGTTCGAAATCTGAAGATCTTGATTTGTGCATTTCTGCCCAGCTCATTTATGCTGTCCTTTACTGGTCTGCAGTTGTTGTTGTTTTTTTTTTTCCAAATTGTCATCATTGATTGTTTTATTAGTTTTCTTGCCTCCCTTAAGCTATGAAGTGGCCAGGGCTGGTTGAGATTTCTGCCAGCCTTTTCCAGCTCGTCTGCCTTTTCATTTCCATGATGCCACAGAGGGCGGGTATCCATCGCAAGACTAGTTCTGTTCTCGTAGATAGCATTCTAATGTTATCTTTTATTTTATGGATGATGCTGTCCTGTTTGGAGAATGAAATGGCTTGAGGGACTGACTTCTGTGAAGACAGCGGTCTTTTGCGCTAATTCTGCTCGATTATTGTCCCAACATAACACCCGATGGTGAGGCGTGAGAAATGGCCGACGATTGAAAGTCTTCGGTCTGATGTTATCAAAGCAGCGTCATGCAAACAACATGCTACATGCTTATCCTGACGAGGAAGATGATAACCATGAATCCTGTTATCACTTGCATGATGGAAAGTTAGAGAAAACACAACAAGCGCTTTTCAGCATTACAGTGCAGTGCCCATGCCAGAGAACTGTGTATATATTACAGTTGTGTCCATTTTACAGTAAACTATTAACATTACACGCCAGATAGTTATAGTCAAGTATCTATGTTACAGACCAGTGTCTATGTTACAATCCAGTGTCTATGTTACAGTCCAATTTCTAAGTAACAGTAAAATGTCCATGTTACAGTCCGATGTATATGTTACAGTAAAGTGCCCATGTTACAGTCCAGTGTATATGTTACAGTAAAGTGCCCATGTTACAGTCCGATGTATATGTTACAGTAAAGTGCCCATGTTACAGTCCAGTGTCTATGTTACAGTCCAATTTCTAAGTAACAGTAAAGTGCCCATGTTACAGTCCAGTGTATATGTTACAGTAAAGTGTCCATGTTACAGTATAGTGCCCATGTTACAGTCCCGTGTCTATGTTACAGTAAAGTGCCCATGTTACAGTCCAGTGTCTATGTTACAGTAAAGTGCCCATGTTACAATAAAGTGCCCATGTTACAGTCCAGTGTCAATGTTACAGTAAAGTGCCCATGTTACAGTCCAGTGTCAATGTTACAGTAAAGTGCCCATGTTACAGTCCAGTGTCAATGTTACAGTAAAGTGCCCATGTTACAATAAAGTGTCAATGTTACAGTAAAGTGCCCATGTTACAATAAAGTGCGTATGTTACAGTACAATGTCTATGTTACAGTCCAATTTTTAAGTAGCAGTAAAGTGCCCATGTTACAGTAAAGTGCCCATGTTACAGTAAAGTGCCCATGTTACAGTCCAGTGTCTATGTTACAGTAGAGTGTCCATGTTACAGTAAAGTGTCAATGTTACAGTAAAGTATCCATGTTACAGTAAAGTGTCCATGTTACAGTAAAGTGTCCATGTTACAGTCCAGTGTCTATGTTACATCATAGTATCCATGTTACAGTCCATTGTCCATGTTACGGTAAAATGCCCATGCTACAGTAAAGTGCCCATGTTACAGTAAAGTGCCCATGTTACAGTAAAGTGCCCATGTTACAGTCCAGTGTCAATGTTACAGTAAAGTGCCCATGTTACAATAAAGTGCCTATGTTACAGTAAAATGTCTATGCTACAGTCCAATTTTTAAGTAACAGTAAAGTGCCCATGTTACAGTAAAGTGCCCATGTTACAGTCCAGTGTCTATGTTACAATAAAGTGCCCATGTTACAGTAAAGTGTCCATGTTACAGTAAAGTGCCCATGTTACAGTAAAGTGTCCATGTTACAGTAAAGTGCCCATGTTACAGTAAAGTGCCCATGTTACAGTAAAGTGCCCATGTTACAGTAAACTGCCCATGTTACAGTAAAGTGTCCAAGTTACAGTAAAGTGTCCATGTTACAGTAAAGTGTCCATGCTACAGTAAAGTGTCCATGTTACATCATAGTACCCATGTTACAGTAAAGTGTCCATGTTACATCATAGTACCCATGTTACAGTAAAGTGCCCATGTTACAGTCCAGTGTCCATGTTACAGTAAAGTACCCATGTTACAGTAAAGTGTCCATGTTACAGTAAAGTGTCCATGCTACAGTAAAATGTCCATGTTACATCATAGTACCCATGTTACAGTAAAGTGCCCATGTTACAGTCCAGTGTCTATGTTACAGTAAAGTGCCCATGTTACAGTCCAGTGTCTGTGTTACAGTAAAATGCCCATGTTACAGTAAAGCGTCCATGTTACAGTAAAGT
Organism: Cepaea nemoralis; assembly: GCA_014155875.1. Lineage (NCBI taxonomy): Eukaryota > Metazoa > Mollusca > Gastropoda > Stylommatophora > Helicidae > Cepaea > Cepaea nemoralis. The sequence continues at coordinate 141,530 of JACEFZ010001290.1, forward strand.
GCCCATGTTACAGTAAAGTGCCCGTGTTACAGTAAAGTGCCCATGTTACAGTAAAGTGCCCATGTTACAGTAAAGTGCCCATGTTACTGTCCAGTGTCCAAGTTACAGTAAAGTGCCCATGTTACAGTTCAGTGTCCATGTTACAGTAAACTACCCATGTTACAGTAAAGTGCCCATGTTACAATAAAGTGTCCATGTTACAGTAAAGTGTCCATGTTACATCATAGTACCCATGTTACAGTAAAGTGCCCATGTTACAGTCCAGTGTCTATGTTACAGTAAAATACCCATGTTACAGTAAAGTGTCCATGTTACAGTAAAGTGTCCATGCTACAGTAAAGTGTCCATGTTACATCATAGTACCCATGTTACAGTAAAGTGCCCATGTTACAGTCCAGTGTTCATGTTACAGTAAAGTACCCATGTTACAGTAAAGTGTCCATGCAACAGTAAAGTGTCCATGATACAGTAAAGTGTCCATCCTACAGTAAAGTGTCCATGTTACATCATAGTACCCATGTTACAGTCCAGTGTCTATGTTACATTAAAGTGCCTATGTTACAATACCATGTCTATGTTAGTCCAATTTCTAAGGAACAGTAAAATGTCCATGTTACAGACCAGTGTGTATGTTAGACCATAGTGCCCATGTTACAGTAAAGTGCCCATTTTACAGCCCAGTGTCTATGTTACAGTAAAGTGCCTATGTTACAGTACATCGTTCATGTTTCAGTACAACGCCCATGTAACACAGTAATGTCCATGTTACAGTGCAATGTCCATTTTACAGTGGAATGTCCATGTCACAGTGTAATGTCCATGTTATGGTTACACACTTCGGCCTTGTCTTTGTCTGTTTGCTTGGAAACCCACAGGAAGGAAAGCGCCTCAGCTGCACTTGCCGGTCCAATGTGAGCAACATCTGAAAGCAGATTTCATCAACTTTATGATAGTATTACAGTGCTGGTAGTTGATGGTGTTGCATTCTAACGAGATGGCTGAACCATTTGATCTTCCGTCTTTCAGTATACGTGGCATTAGGTGGTGACCCCACTGTCTGTCTTATAACATCATCTCTTAGTCTTACTCGATCTCAGATAGTTATGTTGGCAGCTCTTCTCACGTATTTTATCTAGAAGGTGTTGATTTGGCGTTAAGTACCATTAGGATGCCGGCTTCCTGGTCTAGAGGTTAGCGACTTTTCTCCGTAATCTCGTATACTTTCGTAAGTAACGTGACGACGGTGAGAATCAGCAGTGGTTCGAATCGCGTCGGTAACTTACGGGGTATGTGAGCCGGCCGCTCAGAAAGCAATGGCAAACTACTGAGCGTAATCCTGCCAAGAAATAAACAATCAGCTGAAAGATGCTGATGTTGACAGCGATGTCCTGTAAAGGATATGCAAATAAGCCGGCTTCCTGGCCTAGAGGTTAGCGACTTGTCTCCGTAATCTCGTGTACTCACGTAAGTAACGTGACGACGGTGAGAATTACCGCGTCGGTAACTTATGGGGTATGTGAGCCGGCAGCTCAGAAGCAAAAGCCTGTAAAGGATATGCAAACAAACAAAACAACCATTAGGATAAGTCTATATTTGGCATTGTTAGTAGTGTAAGGGTGGCGTGAATATGCTATTTGTTATCTGTCGTTTTGTGTACTTTGGTGATACGTACTCAAGCTACATTATTAAATGAAAACATTGTTGCTCGAAAAACCTAGGGGCGTGTCTGAAACACGAAGTCGATTTCTTCTTGTGTTGTGCCCGTTAACGTGATGGTCTGAGTAAGAACGAGAAAGAAGAAGAGGCAAAAGGTACACAGGCGCACTGTCAAACTGGTCGCCTTACCTTCCGGATACAATTCCTGATACCGATTTTATGTGACTAGTCGATCCTGGAGACATGTTACAAAACAAACCCGCTTTGGTCTGAATTTCAACATATGACTATCGGGCCGGCAGACGATTGTCCCAACTACTATATTAAAGCAACTTACATACAAATCATCATCACATATTCTGCATACTGGCATATACCTTGATGTCTTTCCACAGATCTCTTTTCCCCATTATTTAAATATCAACTCAGCAGATGATATTCCTCCATTCCACCGTCTTAGTTCACCCAGCAGCATTTCTCTAGGTCTGCCTCTGTCTCTTTTCCATCTGATCTGTCCAGTCGCCACGATGTTTTTTAACGCTTCACTTCTCACCACATGACCAAAGAGTGCTGTTTTATATACAAAAATCTACGAGTCAATATTCTGTGTCACCTTGACTTCCCACATCATTTTCTGGTATCCATTATAAGCTTGGTATCTTGTCGGGAGGAAATACTTCAACCCGACAGAAGACATCGTGATTCCTGATATTGTTCCAGCAGGTAGATACGAGTATATAGACAGAGGGACATACGCACAAATGAGATGAGATGAGATGAGATGACTTGAAATGACTTGAGATTATATTAGATGTCATGAGAAAACGAATCCGGAGTGATTACAACCAAAGAGTGATGACAGCTTGTGCTTCCTACTATATTTGCGAAACATATCTTCTCTAACACTTGTCTAATTGCTTTCTGATCTTCACTTCACTACGCCGACATGAAACATAATTACTGCAACACATTTTTTATTAACTGTACTTCTGATGTTTTTCTCTACATAACACAGACATGAAACATGACTTCTCCCACACATTTCTGGTTACCTTCTTATCTTCTCCTCATAACACAGACATGCAACACAACTTCTCCCACACATTTCTGATTACCTTCTGATCTTCTCTTCACAACATAGACATGAAACATAACTTCTCCCACACATTTACAGTTATCTTCTGATCTTCTCGTCACAACACAGACATGAAACATAACTTCTCCCACACATTTCTGGTTACCTTCTAATCTTCTCTTCACAACACAGACATGAAACATAACTTCTCCCACACATTTACAGTTATCTTCTGATCTTCTCTTCACAACACAGACATGAAACATAACTTCTCCCACACATTTACAGTTATCTTCTGATCTTCTCTTCACAACACAGACATGAAACATAACTTCTCCCACACATTTCTGATTACCTTCTGATCTCCTTCTCACAACACAGACATGAAACATAACTTCTCCCACACATTTCTGATTACCTTCTGATCGTTTCTTCACCACATCCATGCGCACTTTACATTCCCGTGAAGCCACTCTGTGATCTACCATGGGAGATGGATAATCTTGTCCAATGATACAGCCGGCCTCCTGCTGGACTTTGAAGGGAGCTTTCCAGGGCTCGAATAAATACTGCAAGGGCATCTCTTTCAGCTCCGGGACATAACGTCTGTAGCAAAACATACAATGTATTATGTCAATAGACATGACCTACTTAAATTAGAGAACTTGGTGACAAGATTGAGGGGAAAAGAACAAGGGGAAAGCAGAAAAGTAAATACATGGATGGCTTCGCCACGTGGTATGGTCGAGACACGAACACAGAACTGATCCACGACTCTGGTGATCGTGTGAGATGGTGAACTATGACCGCCCACGTTTATCGGCACGGCATATGATGATGATGACTACCTCTTAAAACGCACGAGAATTTGATGCACAATTCTTCTCTAAGAGCTTTAGTAAAAATAAAAGTAAAGAATTCTTTTGTCTGTCTATATATCTGTCTGCTTATCTGCCTACCTGTCTGTATATCTGCCTCTTTGTATGCATATCTGCCTGTTTGTCTGCCTATATGTCTGCCTATCTGTCTGTTTGCCTGTCTGTCTATCTGTCTGTATGTCTGTCTGCTTGTCTATATGTCTGTTTGCTTGTCTGTCTGTCTGTCTGTCTGTCTGTCTTGCAGTCTCTTTGTCTGCCTGTCTGTGTGTCTGTCTTTATATATTGAAGATAGTGTTGATGCTTTCCAATTAATACCGAAAATGAAATAACAAAAACTATAACTAGTTAACAGTGCAAAAAGAAAGACGAATACACATACAAGCGAACGTTTCGACAAAAGTATTGAATAAAAACCCACATACAAGAATACTCATCTGGAAAACTCACACATCACAATCATATGTAAGTGGGGGTGTCTCCGTGGCGAAGTGGCCAAACCACTCCGAAAATCGTGCATTCGTTGTTTGGACTTAGTCTGCTAACATTCAATGGTCAACATACAGTCTGTTAACATTCATCTCTAATTTCACAATGGACCCATTAGGGATACACAAAGTGGAGAGTGGAAAAGAAGAAGATCTGTTTAAGTCCCCGCTAATCACTGGTATCATGAAGGCTAATAGACTACAATGGCTGGGGCATATAGAAAGAATGGAAGATAATAGGGAAACAAAACTCGCTTACACTCAGGAAATAAATGACCGTAGACCCCGAGGTAGACCAAGAATACGGTGGAGAGATAATATATATAAAGACTTACAAGCACTTGGAATCAACGACTGGCAAGAGAAGGTCCACCAGAGAGACGAATGGTGACGGATTGTATCTGCAGCAAAGAACCTCAATGACGAAAAAAAAAAAAAAAAGAAGAAGAAGAAGAAGAAGAAGAAGAAGTATGTTTTTATACCTGACATACTCCCCAGACGGGTCCATCCGTCGTCCGTAGCGGATTGGGCAAATGCACTTGGAACACTGCAGCACATTTTCAAAGGCCGAGCTGGACACCCACATCCAGTTGCCAGCACACACTGACCAGTCAGCATCAAGCAGGTAGCGGTCAAACACCTGTCATAAAGTGGACCATGAGAGTTGATTCAGCAAGTATGATCTGTGAGTATATGCTTTTCTTCCTGGATTTCTTACGTAAACTATGTTATGTGTTCCTTACTATTTCCGTAATAATACACGTGATTTGATTACACACGCGTCCAATCCACAACAAGGAAACATATTTCACCTGATATAACAGAAAAACCTGGTCAATGGTATGAGTGTTGGTCGTTCAGAAAGCAATGGCAAACTACTGAACGTAAACTTGTCACATACACAAAAACATCACAAACAATGCTGGGTTGACTGCCACGTCATGTAAAGGATGTGCAACCAACTTTACTATGCTTAAATTGACTACCAGGTAATGTCCGATAAGGCTAGATGACCTTGATATTGATTAAATCGCCCATCGAGTGCCAAGTGGTCTAAAAGAACATGGGGCTAGCACCATGAACCCAATGTACAGACAATGGTCTCGTATTTTACAGTTCTGTGAGCATTTCTGTTCGGAACTGTTTTATGTTTCCAGTTTCATTGACGATTAACTACGGCAAGCATTCAATGAACAATGTATACTGAGAAAACAAAAGGAGGCGAAGATTTGAACTAATAACATTCAACAAATTGCTACTTCTGCAATAACAGAGACCGCAATAATACCTCATTAAGAACAGAACACAGAAGAAGAACCAACAGCAAATTACACCATTAAAGAACTTCTATTTTCGGACGAGCAAGCATTAATAGCAAAATCAGAAGCTGAATTACCAGTCCGCATAAATAGTCTAAACAAAGTGTATAAGGAACATAACATGAAAATTAGCATAAGTAAAACAGAGATTATGACTATCACTAAAGAAGGAGAAACAACAACAAAGATTCATCTAAAAGAACATCCCCTGAAACAAGTGAGGAGCTTCAAGTACTTAGGAACTATAATATAATCAAATGGCAAATCAGAATACGAGATCGAAAACTGAGGCAATAAGGCGAACCAACTATTTTGGACAAATGGTTCAATACGAAACAAACATTATCAGTAGATACTAAAACAGAAATCTACGACACAATCTTCCTACCAACTATATGCTACCAATGTCAAACCTGGACAATGGTAGAACAAGAGACAAGAACAATTACAACAGCAGAAATGAGATTCCTGCGAAGAATATTCAATATATCAAGAAGAGAGAAAATCAAACATGATGACATCAGGACTTAAGTGGGGTTACTAGCAGCACTAGATATTAAAATACAACAAGTGAAATGGTTCGGCCACATAGGTAGGCTACCAACTAACAGTATACCCAACCAGCAATGATTTACAAACGAAATGGAATCAGGAGAAGAGGCCGACCATGTAAATTATGGACAGAGGGAATAGAATCTGTGGGAATCTCCATATATGAAGCTCTTACACGGGCACTCTCCCGCTGTTTATGCTTCACCTCGACACCGCAAGGTACGAGAAGAACAAGATGAGTCGAGATGATGCAGTGTCTGGAGTATGGCTCGCCTCAACACCGCAAGGTTCAAGAGGAACAAGATGAGAAGATGAGATGAGCAGATGAGAAGAGATGAGAAGAGATGTGATTTTGTGATGAGTTGAGTCAGGGTCTGGAGGGTGACTCACCTGAAGTCCTTTCTGCCAATCGATCCACAGATCTCCTCGTGTAAGAAAGCATGCACAGGCATGTCGACACACCTGGTGAATCCAACCTTCCTGTCGAAGCTGCCGCATGCAGGCGTCTATCCAAGGATAGCCGGTCTGTCCCTGGTCAAGTGGACATTACTGAATCTCGTGATAATCATGTCAATTTAAGTTAGTTGGTTTGTAAAAGAGCAAAATAATGTTTTGGACACGTTATAAGAAGAAATAAATTAGAGAACTAGGTGACAACTGACAGGATCGAGGAGAAAAGAACAAGGGGAAGGCAGAGAAGTGAATATCTGGGTGGCTTGCCCATGAGGCATGGTCGATACAAGAACACGGAGCTGACCCACGTCTCTGGTGATCGAGTGAGATGGCGAAACATGACCGGCACGCTTATCGGCATGGCACATGATGATGATGAAAACATCATCCTCGTTTTACACGCTCCACATGACATATAACTCTGCATTATGCACCTGACAAGATGCAGCGAAATATAATAATAATAATAGTAAAGCTACGCTGGTAGAGTAGATGCATAAAGGGGGTTTTGGACGTAGGCCAGAGGGTACCATGAATGTCACCAGGGAGTCCAAACAACCGCTAAGCAGACTCTACGTAGACTCTTACGTAGACTGGGGGACGGGGTGCCCCTTCTTACCCCTGCGCTACACCGCTGTCATTGGTGGTCCTTAGATGACCTACGTCCAAAACCCCCTTAGTGTTCAGGGTGGTCCTTAGATGACATACGTCCAAAATCCCCTTAGTGTTCAGGGTGGTCCTTGGATGACCTACGTCCAAAACCCCCTTAGTGTTCAGGGTGGTTCTTAGATGACATACGTCCAAAACCCCCTTAGTGTTCAGGGTGGTCCTTAGATGACATACGTCCAAAACCCCCTTAGAGTTCAGGGTGGTCCTTAGATGACATATGTCCAAAACCCCCTTAGTGTTCAGGGTGGTCCTTAGATGACATACGTCCAAAACCCCCTTAGTGTTCAGGGTGGTCCTTAGATGACATACGTCCAAAACCCCCTTAGTGTTCAGGGTGGTCCTTAGATGACATACGTCCAAAACCCCCTTAGTGTTCAGGGTGGTCCTTAGATGACCTACGTCCAAAACCCCCCTTAGTGTTCAGGGTGGTCCTTGGATGACCTACGGCTAGAGCCCCGGTGACGTACAAGGTATCTACCCTGTGCCCCCGCTCTCCCCCCCCCCCCCTTATACACCTACTGGTAGTGTCATGAGCACCACCCGACGCCTGGGAAAAGATTGGCCACCTATTCTTACTTGCTCTCTGGCCTACAAATTATGATGGTGCTATCACATCAGAGACCTATAGAAAACTGATTCGAGACAGGCAGTAAATCGTGCAACCTCTCGTATGTGGCTTCTGTGCTTAAATTCACTCAGGGAATACATTGCTTTGAATATAGATGATTTATACATTGAACGATAGCAGTGGTCACTCGGGATTCGAACCTGCTCTTTCAAACGACAAGTTTAAACTAATTCATGGCTGTTTTCATGTTTCCTATCAATTGGAAAACACCAGATGTAGATCGGCTTTACAGCCTTACAATTCCAAAAACAGAAATCGTTGCAGCAATAAAACATCAACAAACCACAAGAAAAAAAAACGTAACAACGCAGCATACACAAAACCGGAAATGACAGTAAAGTAAATACATTAAGGCATATTATTATTCAACCAAGTGAAATAAAATAATAAAAGCAAAATGAAATATTTGGCACTTAACTTCGTTGTTTTGTTTTTTTGGGTAATTGTAATTATGAAAGGCGCACCTACGGTTCATGTTTTCCCATTATTTTAAATTCCAAAGCCTTACAGCCTTAAGATCGAAGGGATGAGACCAAGGGGAAGACCGAGAAGTAAATACCTAGATGGCTTGGCCACGTGGCATGATCGAGACAGATACACGGAGCTGATCCATGACTTTGGTGATCGAGTGAAATGGCAAAACATGACCGCCCACGCTTATCGGCATGGCACATGATGGATGGATGGACAGCAGTAGAATTCATTTCGTTTATATCACGTTTTCTAAGAAGATTACTATTTATACTGTCAAACTTATTCTCTTCATGGTATGTTAATGTTCAGACAGTTACACTCCTCTCATTTCTATCACGATTCCTAAGAAGATTGAGAAGTTTACCGTTTTCCACTGCTGAAACTTGTTCTCGTCATCATACCACTCAATGTTCAGACAGATGGGATTCTCTTTCATGCGGTTGTAAGCAGGGTTGTTGACAGACATGCAGTAGAAGTACTCCCTCCAGATCAGCTGGCTTGTTATAGATGCTGGAACTGAAGAGTGCGGATGTACCTGACATAGAAAATTATACCTGAAACCTGGTGATAAAGGCATCCTAGCGACTTGCTCATCCGCCTCCCGATCGATGGTTTTTCGCTCAAATTCTTTACAAGCGGGGTTAGTTTTCTTTCTGACTGCATTGCTTTCTTCCTGGGGTTAACTTTATAACCCGAGTAACCAAAAGTAAGTCTCTAATACAGCCCAACATCTAGTCTGAGAATGGAGGTGGAGGCAGTCACCGCGGCGGTCTGCTGGCTTGTGGACAAACAGATCACTTATGCCTTGGTTGTAACGGAATAAAAGAACATGGTGGGAAGGGTGAAGACAGGCTGGCTTCATGCAGAGTGGTATGTTTTAATTCAACAATTTAAGATATAGAGCATAGGTTGTATCCCCCCCCCCCCCCCCAAGGACATCCTGGTGTGGTGGGAAACGAACAGGCGGATAGATTGACTTGGTGTGCACCACTGGGTAGGGTATCGGTACGTAATGCAGATATGGACGCCCTATGGTATCATATGTATATAGTGGAAGAAAAGATAAATTATAAAGGCCTGGAGAGATTGATGCGGTGGATAGTGACCAGAGGATCTAACCGACACCCGGTACCCCAAGGAAAGGCCAGACAGACACACAATCTGACTGCAACTGGTGCCATTAGTATTGAAACTCTTCGTACGGGAATGTCGAAAGTGCTGTGATGTCTGTTCTTGACTCAACTCATAAAATAAGTAAAAGATTCCTTTTCACGCCAAGAGGTTCATGTGATATACTGTAAACACACAGTAAGTAACAGGCCCTTCTGCACGCCTTGGTGCGTATGGCAATGTTACTTTAAAGAAAAGATATTAGGGGCGTTCATTTGAAACCCGTTACAATGGCTTTATTACAAAAGCATGAAAAAAAAAAAAACATTAACAGGTGTGGTAGAATTAAATAAAGCGTTTACTTTGAATGAATTATGCACCATGGGTTGGTCAGAAGAAGTCGCCGTAGTCATCCCATTGCTTAGGTAGGCGGCGAATGCCGTCCGCAAAAAAAAAGGATGTGGTTGCTCACTGAACCAAGTGTTTACCGCGTTCCTTACGTCTGCATCTGTGTGAAATTCTTGCCCCTTGAGAGATTTTTTTCAGAGGCCCGAACAAATGAAAATCACATGGTGACAAATCAGGACTATAGGCTGGATGTTGCAGAATTTCCCACTTCTTCCTTGCCAATGCTTCCTGCACAATCTTTGCGACATGCGGACGAGCATTATCGTGCAACAGAATCACACCGCGAGAAAGCATGCCGGGTCGTTTATCCTTGAAGGCTTTTTGCAACTTATCTAGTGTTGTAGAGTTGATGTTGACACCAGATTCTTTAAAGTCGGCCAACAATAGCCCTTCATGGTCAGAAAATGTGCTCAGCACAATCTTACCAGCAGAAACCTGTAACTTGAATTTTTAGGCTTTTGGTGATCCAGCATGCTTCCATTGCATGCTCTCTCTTTTGCTGCTCGGTTCAAAGTGGTGACACCATGATTCATCGCCTGCCACTACGCGGAAGAGAAATTCATCACCCTCCACTCTGTAACGCAGCAAGTGGTTCACACACCATCCCATGCGTTCCTATTTTTGCTGGTCGGTCAACATCCGTGGTACCCACTGTGAACACCCCTTCCGATATTGTAGTTTCTTACTAACGACCTTTTGAATTGTCCTAATTTATACATCAAATTCTTTCGCTAGCGAACGTATGCTTCGACAACTGTTCATCTGTACTGCTGCATCAATTTTGGCGATGGTTTTTCTGTTGCAACAATATGCGCTTGACCTGGCCGTCGAAGATCTATCGTAGACTGACGTCATTTCCGAAACATTTGTGCCCAGTCTGTCACTGTTGTCTTCGACACACATTTGTTATCGTACGCTGGCTGCATTCTTCGATGAATGTCCACTGGTCGACATCCTTCAAATGAAAGAAACTGTATCACCGCTCTTTGAGCTTCTTTGGACTGATTTTGGATCAACCTGGCCATTTTCTCAACGGTCAGAAAAAGAACCTATGCACCATGGGACGATATGCACTTGCTCTTTTATTCATTGGTCAGATCCTGTGTAAGTCCTGCAACAGGAACTAGCCCTGGGTAAGTGACGTGTCAGGACCGTCGCATGTTGTTGATTGCTCGACGCTCAGAAGAAAGGCTAGACGGACATATAATCAGATTGCTACTGGTACTATTGGTGTTGGAACTCTTCGCTGGCTGCTTAGGATGAGGACGGAGCGCCAATGGGAATGCGCCGAATGCTGTGATGTCGGTTCCTACATCAATCAGTCAATCAATCATTCGTCAGTACTTATCACATGACTATGACATGATCATGTTCAACGTACGCAGTTCGCTTTTACAATACATCGCAGTCAACCAGGCATTTTTTCGCTGTTTGTGATTTCTAGGAAAGTTTACGTTCTGTAGTTTGCCACTGCTTTCTGAACGATCGGCAATCATACCACTGTAGGAAAACCAGCGCGGGTAAGTGGTTTCTAAATATCCTGCAGCTGTGTTTCGAACGCGGTATGCGTGATTACGAATTGCGTTAATAATCCTTGGCCACAGAACCGGCTGCTGGGGTAGCAGAGCGGATAAATAATCTTCTCAGACAAGGACGAAATACTGGAAGGACCCGCGCACGTTCGGAAGATTACATGTTCTTACGCAGATGAAATTCAAGAAGAGAATGCAGATTAGACAGCTGCGAAAGGTAAATGTGAAACACTGAACACACCTTACCCCATTTTTTTACGTCCCCGCCTCCTCTCTTACCCTTCCCCCTTTCGATAGAAGATCTGTCTACACGCAGGTTCCCAAGACGAAACTAAATGTGATGTTACACGAACTAAATTCCAGCGAGATAGGAAGAAAATAGGAACGTTACACGAAGAAATATGGGCGATTGGAAGCCCACGTAAATGACACAGTGGTGGTAGTAAGGACAACCTGAGCGAAATTCATACCGACTTACAAAGAGCATTAGAAAGAGCACATAACAGATCTTTACATCTGACCATTCACCACCCCCAAAACTTCACTAATGGAGGAAGAGAAGAAGAAGAGGAAGGAACCCCCACTCCCCACCCCCCACCCTCCCCCCCCCCCCCAAAAAAAAAAAAAACAATTTATAGCATTTGTAATTCTAGTATACATATTTACATCCTCGCTGGTGCTACGGAGTTCGTGCAATGGGCCGAGATTTTCAGCTTTTGATCTATAGCAGGAGACTGAAGCACTCATGGAGATATCTAAGTATGACGAAGGTGATCCTGTGTAAGTTCTGTGATCTACAGAAGGAGACTGAAGCACTGATGGAGTTATCTATGTATAATGAAGGTGATCCTGTGTAAGCTCTGTGATCTACAGATGGAGACTGAAGCACTGATGGAGTTATCTATGTATAATGAAGGTGATCCTGTGTAAGTTCTGTGATCTACAGATGCAGACGGAAGCACTGATGTAGTTATCAATGTATAATGAATGTGATCCTGTGTAAGTTCTATGTATAATGAATGTGATCCTGTGTAAGCTCTGTGATCTACAGATGCAGACGGAAACACTGATGGAGTTATCTATGTATAATGAAGGTGATCCTGTGTAAGTTCTGTGATCTACAGATGCAGACGGAAGCACTGATGTAGTTATCAATGTATAATGAATGTGATCCTGTGTAAGTTCTATGTATAATGAATGTGATCCTGTGTAAGTTCTATGTATAATGAATGTGATCCTGTGTAAGTTCTATGTATAATGAATGTGATCCTGTGTAAGTCCTGCAGCAGGAGCTTGCCCTGGACAAGTGAAGTGTCAGGGCCGTCACATGTTGCTGCCCGCGGTGCACGGAGGTAAGTGAAGTGTCAGGACCGTCAAATGTTGTTGCCTGCGGTGCACGGAGTTAAGTGAAGTGTCAGGACCGTCAAATGTTGTTGCCTGCGGTGCACGGAGGTAAGTGGAGTGTCAGGGCCGTCAAATGTTGTTGCCCACGGTGCACGGAGGTAAGTGAAATGTCAGGACCGTCAAATGTTGTTGCCGGCGGTGCACGGAGGTAAGTGGAGTGTCAGGGCCGTCACAGGTTGTTGCCCGCGGTGCACGGAGGTAAGTGGAGTGTCAGGGCCGTCAAATGTTGTTGCCCACGGTGCACGGAGGTAAGTGAAATGTCAGGACCGTCAAATGTTGTTGCCGGCGGTGCACGGAGGTAAGTGGAGTGTCAGGGCCGTCACAGGTTGTTGCCCGCGGTGCACGGAGGTAAGTGAAGTGTCAGGGCCGTCACATGTTGTTGCCCGCGGTGCACGGAGGTAAGTGAAGTGTCAGGACCGTCACATGTTGTTGCCCGCGGTGCACAAAAGGGCAGGTTGCCGGTTTGTGTCCGATCCGTTACTAAACCGTCGGCTCTGTGTCTAAAGGGTTACAAACAGCTGTGGGCTATTTGGAAGCAGACCGCCTTGTGTTGGTTTTCATTCAATGGTATAAGTCTCGACCGTTCAGAAAGCAATGGCAAACTACTGAACTCACACTTGCCAAGAAATCACTAACGGCCAATTATCGCAGGGGTTGACTGCAACGTCCAGTCACGATATGCAATGAACTTTACTAAACCACATGTATGCGCGTGTGTGAGTGTGTATGTGTGCGCGCGCGCGCCCGCGAGCGAGCGATTTTAGCATAATTTTCGCACAGTTTAAACATAATTCCTGCATAATATGAACTAACCATTCTTTTAAATACTAAAAATACTATAAAATAACATTCATTCATTCAGTAGCATGCCCTTTGCAGAACCTCGCTCCCATAACAACCTTTGGGAAAAACCTCTCGATCATACGCAAGATGTCCTGCGTCCGATACACCCATCTGGAGATCATCCGCCAAATCCTGCACCCATTTTCTCTTTGGCCTTCCTGTTCCTCTCTTCCCAGGCTATTACCCCACCATTATTGTTCTTTCCAAATTTTTGTGACGTTTCAAGTGACCAAAATATTGCAATTTTCTTTTTTCTTTTAAATCGTCTTTAATAGCCAGCCTTCTTCAATATTCAGCGCTTGAAGTATGGATGCATTTGTTCTTTTCTTTATCCAAGATATTCTTAGAACTCGTCTTTAACATTTATATTCAGAGGCATTTATGCGCTGTTCAAGTGTTTAAGAAAGTGTCCCGGTCTCACAGGCGTATGTTGCAATGGAAATGATGCATGCTCTTAAAATCTAATTTTTGTAGTTCTATCTATTTCTCTCCACAATTTATTCAGTTATTTTAGTTTTTGGAGAACAATAGATATTCGTCTTTTAACTTCTTTCATTGTGTCACCATTGTTGGTAATCAATTACCCAAGATATTCGAAATTTTCCACAACCTCCAATTTTTCCTCATTAACAACTCACCTGCATGTACACAGATCGCAGTGACCAGTAGAACTTGCGGATGGACAGGCTACCAAACCTCAGGTGTGGGGACAGACTCATGGGCATACCGGTCAGCTCTGGGTATAGCTGGTTGGGGAGACTTTGATCCATTGTGTATGCCTGGAAAATAATCCCAACACGAATTAGCTACATTGCAAATTATCTGCTACATCTTGAATGGTGGTCTTTTTGTTCTCCGCCTCTACGTTACACTTTTTTCCATAATTATCTTTTCTATATTTTCCAAGTATATGTACACGTCCAGTATTTCATTTTCCTAACGTGTGTTTGTCTAAAAATCCAATGTTCTTCAATTGTGATTTCTTTTTAGATAGATTTGCGTGTTCTCCTTTCCATTCAATGAGTTTTAAACACTGTTTTGAATGATACATTAAGATGGGTCAAGGAAGTTAAATGTAGAATAATTCAAACAAAAGCATCATTTCACAAGATAAAGAATATTCTTTACAATCTATCTTCGTCAATCGATTGTGAATGAAACAGTTTTTAAGAGCTATATTGAGCTAATCATATTGTAAGGAAGCGACTCATGGACAATTAGCGGATAAGTGAGGAACTTCGTACAAGCTGTAGAGATGTGGTTTTACAGAAGAATTATGAGAACGCCGTGGATGGATGGAAGGAGTAATAGACACATACTGTTCTCCGCTACACGTTTCTCCATAATTATCTATTCTTTATTTTCGAGTATATTTACATGCCCAGTATTTCATATACCGAAAGACGTTAACTCACAAAGAGAACTGGTTACTCGCATCAGAAGAAGACAGTACACATTCTGTTGTCATGTCATGAGAAGGGGAAAGTTGGCGTATGTCGCCACAACGGGACAGTTGAAATTTATAAAAGGGGTGGGTCAGTGGAGTCAGGGGGAGACAAAGAGAGAAGATGTTGGACAGTCTGACGACATGAAGGAGCATCAGTATCAGAAATGATTGCAGCACACGAGCCAGGAGGTTGCGTATATGGATGATATTATTTATTAGAAACATTTACCATAAACAATTGAACATTCACGCATGCTCTCATCCCATTCAGGTCATCATGTTTCTCTTGTCAGGAGTGATGCTAGGGGGACATCATACACATTTATTCATAACATTATGAAATTTTAAATAACATCAAGCAAGAATAAAAACAATTGTCGTTTCAGGATATGTAATGAAAGATAAATGTGGAAGTGTGTGCTTGAAAACATACTGTACGTTCCTTCTCCAGTCGTGATGCCAGCAGCTTTAGAGCTTTCGTCTCTCCGCCCAAGTAGCGGCAGTAAGGGCTCGCTTGGTGGTCGGACTCGGCCTTCACGCCTGATACGGTGATAGGAAGAAATAGTATCAGTGTCATGAACTTATAGAACTGATTACACAAACTTTAAAATTTACAGGCATTGAAGGGCACTCATAGACGTATAAAAACGTGGGGGATAAGTGGTCTCGGGGTATGGTGTCCGCCTCGAGTGCTGGAGGTCCCGGGTTCAAGCCCAGGTGAGGGCCGGGTTATTTCACGTGGACTTCTAGTAATAAAATTTCCACTGGTCTCTAGGTAGTGAGATCGGACCCCCGTGTGTAATTTTGCACACGTAAAAAATCCCTTGGCAGTTGGAAATCGAAAAAGAGTAGCGTAACAGCGCTGCCCAGGCACAATTTTGAGTTACAAATCTAGCCAAAGTATTTCAGGATTCTCTCTCCGGCGCTGTTCGTGGACTCAGCTGAGTTTTTCCAGACTTACACTTGAGTTAGGAGTAGAACGGAGCACTTATGGATTACACCCGTGTGCCGTGATGTTGATCCATCGACTTAACTACGCTAAACAGAAAAAGGCGTACATATTAGCGCGTCCACAAGACAATATAAAATTGAAAATTATAGGGCTTACTGTATTGGTATTCCAACTCGCCATCACCTAATGAAGACAGCGCTTGGTGAAAGAATGAGGACGAAGAAAGTGAACAAGAGTTGGAGAGCCATGTGGTGAAAGCAAATAGGCGAAGTGCAGAATGCTAATTATATATTAATTATGAAAAGCAACAACAATAATTAAAATCTACGATAATTAACGATGTAATGGGGACAACAAAAATGAATATCAGAATAGACCAAGATATAACAGAAAAGCAGCATCTTTCTAAAATCTCGGTCATGTAATTAGACATGTGACGGAAGTGAACATAGGATATGTAGGAAAGGTTAACATTACATTCACAAACATGACAAAGCTATCATTATCTAGAGAACGAACTAACGAATGAATGAACTTTATTTTGAAAGGGATAAGAATTGGGCACGCAGAGCTCGCTCTCCTTTCATACATTATTTCATTCACCGATCACTGATGAGGCTACTCTTAGACAACAACGACAACAGAAACAAATGATCAATTATAAACGAATGGAAAATGTGTAATAATCATGAAAACTACAGGCTAAACGTCAGTCTAAATGTATATTATCATAACTAATCTAAATGTATACTACGATAACTAATCTACATCGTCAATCTAAAGTTACTGTGATAACTCACCTAGAGCGTTAAGCGCTGGTAGTCCGTATTTCTCCTCGTGGTTGTCGCTGATAGGCAGTGATACGCCCCTGAAGTCTGGGTCCTTTACTGGCATTGGGGGATGGCCGACAATCTCTGCCACCTGACAGAACATGGCGTACGTCAGAGGCGGAGTGCCGCCGTTCTCATGGATAATTCTGGAAAATATAGACTGAACACTGGGCATTGAGTATACACACACTGGACCAAAATTGCGGCATTTCTTTCGGTAAAATATTTCATAATTCTTTAGTTTAACTAAAGAAGACACACACGCACGCACGCATGCATTCATATATACATGTGTGTGGGTGTAGGTGTGGGTGTGTCTGTGTGGGATGGAGAGAGAGAGAGAGAGAGAGAGACAAGGGAATTAATTAAATAACATAAATGTTATTACAAACTGCGTGGCAGAGTATGGACAAAGGAGAGTCTTATTTCAGAAGACAAGCTGGCTCTTAAGAAATTCCCCATGTATCGGTCATGAGCAGATTGTGCAGTTAGCTTTTACAAAATGGCCGTCCCAATAATAACATGCACTGTGGAAGAAAAACAAGGCATTATTCGCCTTTTATTATTATTATTTTTTTTTTAAATTTTGTAAAAGGGTATCAAACTTTGCGAAATCTACGGAAGAATGATGGTTTAATATGGAGACTTTCTTTGAGTCAGGTAAGGGTGTATTAGTGAATATGAAAGATGCAGTGAAAACATCCGTTTTCTCCTATTAATAACAATTAAAAACGCAGGAATCCACTGAGAAAGTCATGTTGACCAACATTTGGGACATCAAGGTCCCTATATTTTCAGGGAATGAGGGAAGCTGTGATTAGTGCTCCACGCAGTGACATGCTAGTGAACAAAATGTGACCAGTGCTCCACACAGTGACATGCTAGTGAACATAATGTGACCAGTGCTCCACCCAGTGACATACTAGTTAACACACTGTGACCAGTGCTCCACACGGTGACATGTTAGTGAACATATTGTGACCAGTGCTCCACACAGTGACATGCTAGTGAACAAACTGTGACCAGTGCTCCACACAGTGATATGTTAGTGAACATAATGTGACCAGTGCTCCACACAGTGACATGTTAGTGAACAAACTGTGACCAGTGCTCCACTACAGTGACTATGTTAGTGAACATACTGTGACCAGTGCTCCACACAGTGACATGCTAGTGAACAAACTGTGACCAGTGCTCCACACAGTGACATGTTAGTGAACATAACTGTGACCAGTGCTCCACACAGTGACATACTAGTTAACACACTGTGACCAGTGCTCCATACAGTGACATGCTAGTGAAAAAACTGTGACCAGTGCTAGACATGGTGACATGCTAGTGAACAAACTGTGACCAGTGCTCCACGCAGTGACATGTTAGTGAACAAACTGTGACCAGTGCTCCACGCAGTGACATGCTAGTGAACAAACTGTGACCAGTGCTAGACATGGTGACATGCTAGTGAACAAACTGTGACCAGTGCTCCACGCAGTGGCATGTTAGTGAACAAACTGTGACCAGTGCTCCACATAGTGACATACTAGTTAACACACTGTGACCAGTGCTTCACACAGTGACATGCTAGTGAACAAACTGTGACTAGCGCTTCACACAGTGACATGTTAGTGAACAAACTGACGACGATTTTCACCCGCTTAGACCCTTGAAAGAATTTTTCCGGGTTCAGAGGTTTGCAGATAACAGCGAGATTATGGAGGCAGTGGATAATTGGTTTAAGGCCCCACTCAAACTCTTCTTCCTAGAAGGCATGAAGAAATGGTGCACAGGTGGAGCAAGTGCATCACCAGGCACTAGCTCCGGAGGCTGTAGTGAGTAGTGAGCTAGGTACTGGGTACTTACAGTTGAGGGTCCCAGAGTGTGTGGCTAACTCGCTCGATCCACTCCACTTCTCTTTTGCTGCACAGGTCTCTGACGTCAATGTCGCGTTTCTGCCAGATAGGTTCTGGATCTTGTTCCAGCGTCAGACGTGTCACTCCCCATTCCTGCAATAGTATACATTGATACAACGTCTGACAAGTAACCTCTCATTACTGCAATAGTATACATTGATACAACGTCTGACAAGTAACCCGTCATTACTGCAATAGTATTGTCACACGTCGTTCTTGATGATAGTATCACGAAGTTCTTACGATGATATGCTCATGATATTATTGTGTGATGGTCGTTGTCTAGGTAACGATACTCATGGTGTGTCAATGGAGATATCTGTCTTGCAATGTAACTCACCCCCGCAGTGCATATTCACCAGGCATTAACAAGATTCCGTTGGCGCACATAATCCTTTATTACAGAAATAAGACGGACAAACGGAACATGTTTATACATCCAGAAACATAATGTAATCCATAGAATATAAATATCCTCCTCACAATTTAACCAGCACACATCAATTCCTTCTCAAGCCTGCTTCTAATCTCAATCCACAAGACAGGTAATCCAGCTACAATCCTCGGCTGGATCTCACACAATACAACCCACACATTGGGTTGGAGCCACTGCTCAACTATAGAACCCACTCTGGGTTTTGGCCTACCCTCAATACAGAACCCACTCTGGGTTCAGGCCTGTCTTCCCAACTAGAAGAACAACACAACACGGAGCTCTCTCTGAAACGACCTGCCCCGCAGTCAGTCTCCTCTCTCACTGCCCTTCCAGTCTCTTGACTTCACACAACGCAACTCTCTTTCGACCCATTCCCCTTGGGGCCTTCCCCTCATATCCGCCCCATTATTTCTCAGTACTGGCTGTTTTCTCATAGCCAGGTCAGTCGCTTTACTGTCTCCCACTCTCATCTCCATTCTTCCTCATGTCCGGTCACTCACCTCAATGTCAGTGACCCAGGCTTATGTCAGTATACATTGATACAACGTCTGACAAGTAACCCGTCATTACTGCAATAGTATACATTGATACAACGTCAGACGTGTAACCCCTCATTCCTGCAATAGTGCACATTGATACAACGTCTGACGTGTAACCCCTCATTGCTGCAATAGTGCACATTGATACAACGTCTGACGTGTAACCCCTCATTCCTGCAATAGTGCACATTGGTACAACGTCTGACGTGTAACCCCTGATTCCTGCAACAGTATACATTGATACAACGTCTGACGTGTAACCCCTCATTGCTGCAATAGTGCACATTGATACAACGTCTGACGTGTAACCCCTGATTCCTGCAATAGTGCACATTGGTACAACGTCTGACGTGTAACCCCTGATTCCTGCAATAGTGCACATTGATACAACGTCAGACGTGTAACCCCTCATTGCAGCAATAGTATATATTGATACAACGTCAGACGTGTAACCCCTCATTCCTGCAATAGTGCACATTGATACAACGTCTGACGTGTAACCCCTCATTGCTGCAATAGTGCACATTGATACAACGTCTGACGTGTAACCCCTCATTGCTGCAATAGTGCACATTGATTCAAACTTCTCATTGTTCTACGTGTGCACATGTTTCTGCTTGCATTTCTATTAGTTTTAAGATTAATTAAAAGATGTGCGAACAGATACAGATATCAACATACGAAAGAAAAGATGAGCGTTTATAGCACTATGATCTTTTTGGATGATAAAACAAAAATACACTTCGCACCAAACTTAGAATATTTTATTCCAACGTTAAATCGTAACTACTGTATCGGTTAGAAACACTGGGAACGGCTAAAACGATTATTAACAAACTAAAAATATTCATTAATTGGTTCCTGCACAAAATGGACGGATTAAGATGGTACGGCAGAGTCAGTGTGGAGCTCATGGGGAGAACTAGACAAAGACCAGTGAATAAAAATGTGAAGAAATTACGCTGACGCTGGACAGGACATCCGAAAAATCAAGTTGAGAATAGTTTAACTTGACAGATCTGTGTCTGGAATCCACGGGGCAAAAGAAGAAGAGGAAACAGACAGACAGACAGACAGACAGAGAGACAGACAGACAGATTAATAACATGAGGACACGGATTGAGCTGGATGGGGAGGCTAAAGATAAGACGGCGTGGAATGAGTTATTTGAGGCCCCATGCTGCATGGGTGGGTAAAGAGCTAAAGAATGAAGAGATAAAGCACATTAACTTGGTTATAAACCAAGCAACGCATCATGCGTTACATTGTTCCTCGAGATATTTTCTGTCTCATCTCTTTCTGCCCCAGACAGTTGTTACTTTGCAATCGTACAAGTACCATCGTAAAGAGTTAACACAATCACTTTCTGAGGCAGACGCAGGGTCAATAATAAGTATGGTATCATGGTTCGAAGATTATTCGACCAATCAAGTGCCGCCTCCCCCACGAATGTTGTCTCTCGTCATGATTGTACATTCTGTCAGACTGCTGTTTGTCCATCTCTTGATTGTATCATCCCACTTGCTGTTATCTATATCTTGCTCTCTTGCTTTTAACCTTACCCTCCAGTATGGTTTGTATAAAAGCGTTATTTCTTTTAACGCGGCCGAAATATTTCACTTGCTTCTGATTGTATTTCTGTTTGGTTTCAAGAGCAGGTTTAATTATCAGCTATGGGAGCCGATGTAAGACAGTGTCTCAAACTCTTACCTTCCGGACAGTGAGCAAGTATCTCTCTGCTCACAGAAACTGCGACTTTTACAAGCAGACCTGGCCTCCCAGGTCGACCCATTTTAAAATGATTACCAGGAAATATATTGGGAAGTAAAGGCTACCGAAGTGATGTTAACCCCATCAGTTAGCAAGTTCCGTTAGGTTTATAAAAGACAGCACCATAACCCACTACACATAAATATCTGGAAAAGGGATTTTTACTATCTTTGATTGATTGATTGATTGATTGATTTAGGAACCGACATCACAGCATTCGGGACATTCCCATAAGCGCTCCGTCTCCATCCTCAGCAGCCAGCGAAGAGTTCCAACACTAATAGTTCCAGTAGCAATCTGATTATATGTCCGTCTCGCCTTTCCTCCGAGCGCCGAGCGTCGGCCAGATCCCCTCGTCACACCTCGTTGTCTCATTCTTACCAGACCATGGTGCTCCATCTGCTCCTCCGAGGTGTACACGTGCTCCCACAAGGCCGCAACCACGTCTGCCTTGTCATGCATCAATACTCCACCAAATTTTGCCGAGCCAGCCAATCTGTCCGCCTGTTCATTCCCCAGCACACCGGCATGCCCAGGAGAAAAGATCCAGGTGATGCTTACTACCCGTGACCTCCTGAAGCGAAGCAAGCCACTCCGCACGAAGCCTACCTGTTCTCACCCTTCTCAGCATGCTTTCTGAGTCAGTTACAATCACAATGTGTGTATGTATCGTGTTTTCTATCCAGCGGAAAGCTGCACTGACCGCCTCCACCTCCATTCTTAAGCTAGATGTAGTGTTATCATACGCCAGGCTCTCCTGCACCAAACGCCGACCATTAGTTTTTGCCAAGAACCCCCAGGCACTTCTCCTACCTCTCAACACTGACCCATCCGTGTAGATAATCACATCACCCGGGCCAGAATTTTCCTGAATTAGTTGCTGAATTTCCACTTCCGTGGCCCCTGCTGGCCACTCCCTGCACTCCCGGCTCAATGTTATTACATCTCTGCACAAGTCTGACTGCACGGCTGGCACTCTGACCCACTCCTCTCCTCGCCTGATGTTCTCCAAGGGGCACACCTGTCTGATCGTATCCTCCGCCTGAGCCATCCATGATTTCCCTCTTATCAGTCTCTGACCCTTAACTACGTCCAGCGCCTCATGCAACGGGTGATCTGTGTCTGCAGCTACTCTGAGGTATGCCTTCGCTTGCATCACCTTGTGCCTACTAGCAACAGTAGGAAGACCAAGGATGTAACGCATACACACTACTGGAGTGTCTCTGGTGCATCCCAGAATGACCCGCATCGCTTCATTCTGTATGCGCTCTAATTTCACCAGCTGACTCTTTGAGACAGTGAGCATTCCTAGTCCATAATCAATCACTGAGAGGATCAAGTGCTGGTATAGTGTGAAGAGCATTCTCTGCTCTGTGTCCATTGCAGCCATAGTTTTAAGTGCATTGAGTCCCTTTTGAGATCTTGTCACAACCGTCTCCACATGGTCCTTGAAGGACAGACTCCTGTCAAATGTGATTCCCAGATACTTCAGTTTGTTCTCTGTTGACGCTTCTACCATCTATCGTGAGGCTTGGGGTATCATCTCTCACAATCCTATTGTCCAGAGAGCACCACAACACCGCCGCCTTTTCCGGGTTGATGACAGCACTCATTTCAGTGCACCAGTCAATCACTTTGTCCACTGTCACCTGTAGCTCCTGGGCTGTTTGATCCCTATTTCTCCCCTGCCTGTATGCAAGAATATCATCTGCAAATGTTAGAATCCTTCCAACCCCTGGTGCTTCTAGGTATGCAATCTTGCTCGTATACACATTAAAGAGTTTTTACTATCTTTTGTATAGGTAACATAACAACTGTCTTAGAAAGAGTTAACCTGTATAAAATTGTATCTCAAGGTTTTATTGTTTTATTTTTTATTTTTAAAAAAAAATAGAATTCTATACGTCTCTCACTGGTATTTTCTAAAATTGTATACATCTCACAAAAGTATTTGTATACAAATCTATGCGTCTTCCAATGGTATTTTATAGAATTATATACGTCTCTCAAAGGTATTTTATATAATTCTATACGTCTCTCAAAGATAACTCTTTTTGCTGACTTGTTCGATTACAAATGTTACCTTTCTTAGTAAAAGTACATAGAGAGAAAGGAAAAGTGTATGCAACTGTGGCATTAATAATGTTTATGTTTTCACTAAACATAGAACCGCATTGAGTCTAAGGAAATACAACATTATAGTTATATTGGTGCAAGAAGATACAGTTGGTTGGTTCTTACCTCGATGAGTCTTCCAAAGACATCCACCGGACTGCCATGAAAAACATGCAGACGAGATCCCAAGGTCTTCAAATTCTGGTCAAGGTCTTGCAGTGTCTCCAAGAGAAACTGCATCCTGGGAAATGCGGCCGTAGAGATCCCTGCCAGAGTAAAACAGAGGGTGACTAATTGGGACGGATACATTAGTCGCCGAAGCTGATGCATATGTTGGGGGAGGGGAGGGGAAGGAGGATCTGAGCACTTTTGGACTTGTCCGGAGTGCAAGGATGATATTCAAACAAATTAACTAACTAACCAACCAACCAACCAACCAACCAACCAACTACCCAGCCAGCCAGCCAGCCAGCCAGCCAGCCAACCAACCAACCAACCAACCAACTAACTAACTAACTAACTAACTAACCTAACTAACTACCACTAACTAACTAACTAACTAACTAACTAACTAACCAACTAACATCAAGCAATATTTATTAAAAATGTACAGTGATCCAACTCTATTCTTCATCCCCGAGCAGTAGAAAATATCCTCTGCCGGCTTAATAGACCAGTGGCAGGTTAAGAACAGGACAATTTCAAATGATGAAAACATAACTAAAGTGGGGGTAATAGCAGCGCTAGATTTCATAAGAAAACAGCAAGAGAACTGGTTCACAACATAACTAGGCTACCGACTGAGAGTTAACCATAGCAATTAATGATGTACAGACCAAAAGGAACCAGAAGAAGAGGCCAACCATTTAAACTATGGACTGATTGAATAACAGTCCACGGAAATATGGATACATGAAGCCCATAAACGGGCACTCTCCCGCTATTTATGCTTCTCCTCGATGTGGCAATGTAGAACAGGAGCAAGATGAGATGAGATGTTGAGCGATCCAATTGATATACCCTGACGTCACGTTGAGGGACAATGATGTTATGACTTCATTCAAGTCTCTGGACATTGAGCTAGAATTTGTTGACATTACCAAATCCCAATGTTGTGGACGAAACATTACCAACCTAGATCTTTTTTATGTTTTGTTTTTGGCGCTCGCTCTCTTTGAACTGAGGCGTATTCCATACAAACTGCTTCTAGTATCACTGGACTGAATTTCCTATTACGTGTTCCTCGCTATCAGGCGAGCTCACTCCAAATTCAGAAGTGCTTGAAATTTATGTCCCCAAGTAAAGGACGAGAAGTCAACGTTTTAATCCAGCTCACCTGAGCACAGGTTGAACCCGCTAACTCGGCATCAGTACACCGGATGTTTAAGAACGAGCGATCTTTTCCATTGGGCCACACTGATCTAATCTTAGCCAGTTCGTGCATGCCGAATCACGACCTTGTTACAAGCTAACATGCTTCACCGCAGACGTGAATTTCCAAGACCGATCTTGCGCGCTCCGCCTGTTCCTGAGCTGAGAGAGAGGACAGCTGGAGTTCTGAGCTGAGAGAGGACAGCTGGAGTTCTGAGCTGAGAGAGGACAGTTCTGCTACAGTCCCTATGGAGATGATATTTTTGTACCGATTCGAGAGGCAAGTCTCTACTCCAACCTCATTTCGTTAGATACAAGATCTTTTCGGAGCTCAAGCGACCTGTAGACCAAATTATCGGACTTCAGAGTTTAAACTCAATCTTCTTAACAAATTAATTGTCGTTTGGATCAACCCAGGTTGATTTTTCTAGGCAATTTTACGATCAATAAATAGTTTGTCATTTCTCTCTGAATGAGAAGTCAACGTTTGAGTTCAACTTAATGTTGATGTAGGGATTGAACTCCCTTCTATAATATCAGCACGCGCGAAGTTTAAGAGCTAGCACTCTAATACTGTCGGCCTTGACTACTTCTCTGGGTGATGTACAATCAACCAGCGATTCATGTTCACATATTCCTTGACTGAATAACATCAACATTTTAACTAATTAACTGCCATGGAATGATTTATCGTCTTAAGCGACTGCTCGTATCTGCCATGGGCGGTAGATTATATTTATAATACATTACATTACATTGGCCCCTTTCCGTCTTGACAGACTATAGTTTGGTACATTGTGCTTCAAAAAGGCTTAATAACTACGATCCATGGCGGTGGCGAGTGTGGCTGGTAAGGCCAATTCTTGCTGCAAATGTTTGCCCACAGTAGGTGCATGTGAAAACATGGTCATTTCCACCATTGTTCATCATCTTACGTCTCTCACGCTCTGTGTGTGCTTTATCTGCAATCATTTTCTCCTTTGTCTTTATTCCATTTCTGATAGTTGCCCTCCATGCACCACGTTCAGCGGCGACGTGCTCCCAATGTGCATTATCAATGCCTGTATCAATCATGTCCCGCTTACACACATCTTTGTATCGTAGTAGAGGCCGACCCTGAGATCTCCTACCCATCTGTAATTCACCAAAAAAGATGTCCTTTGGTATTCTACCATCATCCATCCTCCTAACGTGTCCTATCCATCTAAGTCTACGAAGACTGAGCATGGAATACACCGTCACACAACCTGATCTTTCCAATACTTCAGTATTTGTGATTTTGTCTTGCCACTTAATACCAAGTATTCTTCGCAGATACCGCATATGAAAGCTGTTTAAACGTTTCTCTTGGCGTGAGTAAGTTGTCCAGGTTTCACTGCCATAAAGAAGAGTACTAAGGACACAGGCTTGGTAGACGAGGACTTATGTTTTGGCAGTAAGCTTCCTGTTCTCCCAGACTCTTTTTGCTAACATTTTCATTGTTGTTGCTGCCTTGCCAATCCTGATGTTGATTTCCTGATCGAGGGATAATTTGCTATTTACCTCTGATCCTAGATATGTAAAATGGTCTACTATCTCAAGTTCGGCGTCGTCAATAAAGATTGATGGTACACCATGTGCACCTTGTGACATAATCTGTGTCTTCTTTTTGTCATTTGTTAAACCAAATTCAAAACAAGCATTGGAGAATGCAGATAGTAGATGTTGTAATTCTTCCTCAGAATGGGTCGTAATCGCAGCATCATCCGCAAAAAGCAACTCTCTGATTAGTACCCTGCTAATTTTGGTCTTTGCCTTCAATCTCTGAGCATTATAGAGGCCACCATCTGAGCGTGAGTGAATGTATATACCGTCATCCTGATCACGAAAGGCATATTTCAGTAGAAGTGAAAAGTATATCCCAAAGAGGGTGGGGGATAGTACACAACCTTGCTTAACTCCACTCTTGATTTCAAACTCTTCTGAAGTTGAGCCATCAAACTTGATTATACCCTTCATGCCTGTGTGGAACGATTTCACAATGGACAGAAGAGTTGGTGGGCAGCCAATCTTCTTTAGTGCTTTGAACAGACCCTCACGACTGACCAAATCGAATGCCTTTGTGAGGTCGATGAAGGCAATAAACAGTGGCTGATTTTGTTCCCGGCATTTTTCTTGCATCTGTCGCAATGAGAATATCATATCAATGGTAGACCGGTTCTGACGGAAACCGCACTGTGATTCGGGGTAGACTTGATCTCTCAGGACTTGAAGTCTGCGCAGGACAATTCTGGCAAATACTTTCCCAACAATACACAGAAGTGAGATACCCCTATAGTTGTTACAGTCGCTCCGATATCACTTGATCTCCAGCGTTATGATGTTTGAATCTTTGAAATCTTGTGGGACTTGTCCTTCTCGCCAGCATAGCTCTATTAGCTGGTGGATCTGTAGAGCGAGTGTGTCTTGCCCACTCCTGATTACCTCTATTGGAATCCCATCCTTACCTGGAGCCTTGCCAGATGCAAGCTCATTTATAGCACACTTAACGTCTGTTATAGTGGGAAGTGTGTCCAGATGGTCAAGAGTTGGCAGGGCCTCTATGGCGTTGAGGGCATCATCCGCTAGCTTGGTCTCACTTGCTGTTGAAATTCAAAGCACTTTCCAGGATCGTGAGTGTTAATAGTATTAATCCTGGGGCTAGACTTGTGTTTAGCTGTGTAGATTCTCTTTGGTCTCAGTCTAACCCTTGCAACAACCAAAGAATGATCTGTATCACAGTCAGCACTGTTGTAACTTCGAGTTAATGATGTATGGTTCAGATGTTGTCTCCGTGTGATAATGAAGTCCAGCTGATGCCAATGACCGGATCTTGGATGTTTCCATGTGACCTTATGCAGCTCTTTTGTTTTAAAAAAGGAGTTTGTAATACATAGGTCATTTCTAGTGCAATGCTCCAGCAGCCTTTGCCCATTATCATTCATGCGACCGATGTTGTATTTTCCAAGGCACACTGGCCATGAACTCGAGTCCTTGCCCACACAAGCATTGACATCACCGAGCATATAAATGTAGTCAGATTTTGGAACTGCCTTGATCGCAGAGTCTAGCTGCTCATAGAACGTATCCTTCACATCATCAGAGGAAGCGAGTGTCGGTGCATATGCAGTGAGAATGGTGGCAAATCCACAATAGGTTGCCAAGCGCAGTGATAATAATCTGTCATTACCTCCAGCTGGGATATCAATCATTCCCAGTAGCGAATTCTTCACTGCAAAGCCGACACCATGTTGCCTTTTTTTCTGCCTGCCCTCTTCCCTTCCAAAAAAAGGTGTAATTGTTTTCCCTGAGTGACCCTTCCTCAGCGAGGCGAGTCTCCTGCAGGCCAGCAATATCAATGTTAAGACGATTGAGTTCAGCATCAATCACAGCCGTTTTTCTCACATCGTCAATATTTTTCAAGTCAGTGGAAAATCCTGGACACATGGTTCTCACATTCCAGGTTGCAAGCCGTAGCTTGAGGTTTCTATTCTTTTTATTAGTACCTGGTGCATTGGTTTTACAGCCTGCGATTCAGATTTTGTCCTAGCCCCAAGCACCCATTGAAGCAGACAGGCTGTGGCGGATCAGCACCCAATTGGCTGAGGGCTGCCCAGCTTGAGGCGGGCGGTAGCTGATCAGTGACACCTGTAGGTGTCTCCCACCGTCAGAGGCAACGCGTGGCGCCCCATGTCTACGCCAACTGACAGGGACTTATAACCCGCAACAGTTGCCTCTCGCTTTGATTCCGAGACCGGTTAAGACCAGGGATGGAGTTATTGCCTCTCCATAGCACAAAGCCTGGGCTAAAATAAAGAAACCATGTGTTGCCCATGCAGCATGATCCCTCTCTCGGCCTGCCTAGTTCACTCCAGAGGAAAGTTAACACCTATAATCTGGAACAAGACAAGCTGCAGAAGCTGCCGGATAAGCAAAGCAATGCTCTAACTGTCCGCCTGTCGGAGCTTCGATCCTAGACCAGCTGCCAACCAAGGCTTAGGGCCTGGTCTGCCCTGCCATGACTTATTTATAATACAATAGTAATCCAAATGCAACCCCCTGTAATTTTATATATAATACATGTCTGCTACGATATTAACAACTGTTAAGTAATATTTGTGACAGAGATGGGGGAGAGGGGGCAATAGAGAGAGAGTAGAGAGAGAGAGAGAGAGAGAGAGAGAGAGAGAGAGAGAGAGAGAGAGAGAGAGAGAGAGAGAGAGAGAGAGAGAGAGAGAGAACGAACTAACTTTATTTTCAAAGGGTCACAAATTGATCTTACATTCGGACCATCCAATCTCTCATCTTTCGTACATCACTTATCTATAGTTCATGTTACATTCGCATATAGGTAAGTAAGTAGATGGGTCGGTGTTTATGTAGTAAGGTGGGTAGGTAGGTAGATAGTAGCCATACCTGCCACGGTGCCATCAAATATAAACACGGCGTAGAACTCGCGGCAGTTCCTCAGGCCTTCAAGTAGGGCCGGGTTGTCATGGAGACGCAAGCCATGCCTAAACCAGTGTACAGTCACGTGGCTCTTGTTGTCCGTGTTGTGGGGGAGTTTCGAGTCGTCCATTTGTGCTGGATCTCTGTTCTCTCGCCTGGTGTCCTGTGCAGAAGAGAGGCAGGCAATGTGAATATTAATTCAGTGTCGTTCAATCTCTTAAAGAATCGGAAAACAATGGTTATAATTTAGTTCAACTTTTCAAAATTACAAAAACAAAAATATTAAAAATAACACCACAAATCAATGATGACAATGACATTAAAGTGACAAAACAAGCGATAGTAATAGTAATATTATACACACATGTGACATGAAAATAAGCAGAATGAAATGGTACTCAACTCACTGGCTGCAAACATAGCCAGCGTGAACTCAGACGGAAAGTCGCAATATAGAGGCCGCCTATTGAAAGACACGAGGTCTTGTAGAGGTGGGGCGGACACTTTACGTGTGGAGAGAGAGGCATAAACACGGTCCATTCAACTGACGTCTGGATGGGAGAAGGGTTGTTGAAGGGGTAGAACATGGTGGAAAGTTGAAGCAGGCGGTTACATAAATAGTATATAAAGATGGTGGAAAAAAGATGAATGAAAAAAATGGGAACGTCAGAGGAGTTTATAATTTATGTATTCACAAAGTTCGTGTTTCAGAAATCTTGACTGCAGAACCGGTCATGCTATTGCATGTACCTTTTGTCTTAACTAACACAGGTCATTAGGTGAGTCGCCCAGTACAGAGAACGCCTCGGGGAACAACTTTATCTAATCAAATGGGAGAGTGAAAGCAGCCGGTATACTACTGGCCATGCACCACACCGTATGCCGCCTGGGCATCGAGCATGTGAGGCTAATACCAGCAGCACATTGTGCTTTAGATATGACTGTTGTCCAGGACTTTTTATATCGTCAAGGTTAGTTCGTGCTTGGTTCACTATTGCACACATTACAAGCTCAGCCGGACAGGAATACATGTTAAAACCCCTAGCTGTGATGCAACTTGTATTCCACCGATCACAGTTCTCCTGGACCTGCTCCGGCAATACACGGCCGAATACCCAATGTTAATATTTTTTTTTTTTTTTTCCCCCGCGTTTCCATCCTGTTTCAGGATATTGCGGTCAACACCAGCATCTTTCAGCTGTATGTTGATTCCTAGGCTAGATTACGCTCATCAGCACGCCACGACTTTCTGAGCGACCGGCTCCATACTCTCATAAGTCACTTTTGCGATTTGAACCACTGCTAATTCTCGTCGCGTCACGTGACGAGAGTATTCGGGGTTAGCGGAGAAAGCTGCTAACCCCTCGGCCATGGATCCGGCTAATCTGGTCTATTTACACTCATACAAACTGTAACAGTGGTGGGTTTTTGTCCAGTTACGATCTGTAACAACTTGCTGTCACACACAGTTAGCTCGCACTATCTTCATTGTCATTCAATACCTTAGCGTCTATTTCCCACTTTTTCCCAACAGAAACATTGAGGTTTCTTATGTGTAGTATGAAATGGAATGAACGTCTGTGTTATACATACACATAACAGTTGAATAATAATGATTATCTATACTTAACATTAGATACCGCTTTCT
>JACEFZ010001290.1:177500-282500 GCA_014155875.1 Cepaea nemoralis
GATTCCGGGCCGCGTCCTTCGGTTCACGAGTTAAATTTTTCGGAGACTCCTATGGGTCGTCGCAAGAGCTACGGAGTTCGTGCTTTGTGAGACTCTTTCCGCGCTGCGGAAAGAGACCGATCCATATGGGATAAAACCCGGTGCAATGAAGTCGACCCTGAGTAGTACCTTGGGAGATAAGGGGACCGTACATGAGGTTGGCAACCTCCGATAAATCCTTCTCCACTTGGTTATCCCACGACCTTGTTTCGTCACAAAAGCCAACCTCAATTGACCCAGATATTTGAATTTGGTGGATGTTTTGGTACTTCCGGTGTCTCTTCCAATGTCATTGGTACTTCCGGTTGACTACTTCCGGTCCATGGGTGGCATTGTCTCCCGCCCCCTAGGTGTCCCCACCAACCTCCCCCACTCCGACCCGACCTCCCCCAAGAATGCTCGAAGACAGTGAGGCAAGCCCCGGGCATGTGGATAAAAAGAACAAATATGCACCGGGCACCCGGATTTGAGTCCCAATGTGTGTGTGTGTGTGTGTGTGTGTGTGTGTGTGTGTGTGTGTGTGTGTGTGTACACGGGGTAGGCCGATGTGAGGGGCTCGAGGGAATGGGCCGTTTACCCCAGCTATTAGCCGTTGCTCCCCAGAGGGGGGGGGCATCAAACCGACACTGAGATGCGAAGTTTGATGGTCAGCGAGGCTCTGGCCAGACCAAGAGGCAATACTACACTTTGATTTTAGCCAAAGGACCGAAAAGATTTGAGCAATCTTAGTCCCCGGTACAACTTTAGGAAAAAGACTGAAGCGAATTATGCTTAAGAAGAACGAAAGTCAGAGGCGCGAAGATGATCAGATACCGTCGTAGTTTTGACAATAGACGATGTCCATGGTGGTTAGGCGTTGAGCCGTTAAGGCCTTTGGCGTGTTTTTGCTTGTGGCTACGGTTTGCAATCGCATTTTCCTCATGTTGGACTGGTAGTACATTGTTCCGTCGCTCTGCTACTGAGTTATTGCATGGGCGACACCGCGAGCTGTGAAATTCGCGTGGAATGCTTTTACATCTGTCCTGTACCGTGAACTGCATGTTCGGAACAATGGCTACCAGCGGTTGCTGAATTGACTGTTTGCCCTTTCGGTTCACGAGTGCATTTTTCGGGTGACTCCTGGGGGTCATCGCTGAAGCTGCATAGTTCGTGCTTTGTGCGACATTTTCGGCGGGTCGCCCTGCGGTAAGAGACCGAGCCATGTGAGAAAACCCGGGTCAATGAGGTCTTTCTGGTGACTGCCGAGTCCATCGACGATGAACTGTGATATTCGTGGATGAATTTTGTGTTGACATTCTGACGGCGGCGTTATGCACAATGTACCTGTGCGGGCTTGTTGGATTGCCGAGACTCCCGTCTATTCCACTTTTCACATTGGACAGTGGGGAGCATTTTGTGTGATATTCGCTGGCACGAGAATTTAGCATAATGGTGATGACCCGTTGCCGTGAAGTTGGAACCTCGACTAACTAACTAACTATCTATGCTTATTAAATCTATATATTATTAGATTACCACACACACAAATATGCTTAATAACATATAGAAGTGTTGTATTTCTACTGGGCTTAACATTAACTACTTATCTCATTAGTATACAATCAATCTAAATAACAAATCTAGTGAATTGTGTGTAATAAATATTCAGATTTAAAATCATTATAATAATGAGATTTTTTACTCTTTGCGTATTTTGGAATTAATTGTGTCCCTTGATACCGGCAAGCCCCGAGCATGTCTTCTGCTCTAAGTGTAATATCGCAGTGACCGATTAACGCACGATAGTGAAATTTTGAATATATATAAATGACGCTGAATCGATTAAGCACATCGCTGAAGAAGTAAACAGATATTCTATGGCACGTTGTTTGGGTGACAATGAAGTAATCACATGAAAATTTGGGTAAACGTTAACACAAAACTACAATTTATGTCAGAAATTGTACATCGCGAAAGGCAAAACCATTGTGAGTATGGATGAATGTTGAAAAATCTGCTTTAGTTTGCAATAATCTCGCAAAAGCGTTAAAAATTATGCAACCGATAATAATAAAGGAGATTTATTATACAGACATCAATGTTATCACACCTCCCGGGTGTCTTGTAAAAGTAAAAAGAGGTCTGACGTGCCTTTAATCACATGTGCGTGATTACATTCCAAGAGTTTGACATGAATATCACATATGTGTGAATGTTAGTAGTATGAAAGGGTGCTATCGATTCGTATAAACTTCACCTCTAAACCCGAAATACTTTCTTATATCGCTTATGTCGACACAACAAGCATTCATCATCATCAAGTGCCCTGCCAGCTGGCGTAGGCGTTCATGGCTCTCCATAGATCTCGGTCTTTGGTATTCTGGATCAACTCTGCTGCTGATATTCCTCCGTGCCACCATCTCAATCCATCCAGCATCATTTCTCTTGGTCTGCCTCTGCCTCTCTTCCCCTCGATCTTTCCAGTTGTCACGATGTTCTCCAATGCCTCTCTTCTCATTACATTACCAAAGAAAGCTGTTTGTCTCTTTCTTATTGTTGTATATAGTGTTCTAATTTCACTAGCCTGTTTCAGTCAGTCGTTGTTAGTTACTCTGGCAGTCCAAGGAATTCGCAACATTCGTCTCATGAACCACATCTCTGTTGCTAATTTCTTCTTAATTTGTTCATTTACGTTCCAAGATTCACTGCCATACAGCAAAACTGGTTCTACATACCACCAACAAGCATTAAGAAGCTGAATTTTCAAATCTCATGCGGTAGGGTACATAACTACTTCCGGTTTTGTGTAGTTAAACACCTAAAACTGTAATTGTTAAAAGTTATATTAAAACAGTATTTTTGATGTATGAAGTGAAAAGTAAAGATGTCAGCATGGGATGGGAGGTCTACCATTAACAATATCGATGCATATTTACGGATCCGATCTTCAGAAGACCTTGGCTTTTTCGTTATATATCTATTGTAAAGAAACCTACTATATATTATAATAGCGGTTATTACTGTCAGTAGTGGATGGGACTGTCATAATACCAATAGCAAAGTGGTAGAGACGCAAAACTCGACCTTGGGTGTGTGATGGTGTACAACCAGTCACATAGGCACGTATCTAATTAATACATCCGGACACGTGGTTAAAAACTACAGCCGAACCACATGGGGGTATTACATACACCGAATCACATGCGTAACGATACAGCCAAGACACGAGGGTAATGGCTACAAGCGGTCAAAGATGGTGTCACATCCGATCACACGTGGTAATTGCAACACAGACCACGTGATAACTGGCTAAAGCAGGTCAAAGATGGCGCTGCATCCGGCACACATTTGGCGCTGCTTTGGGTCGCATGTGTATTGACTACAACCAGACCACGTGCTCACTAGCTACGAGTGGTCAAAGATGGCGTCGCATTCGATCATATATGGTGATGGCAAAACAGACGTGCTCACTGGTTAAAGCCGATTAAAGATGGCGATGCATCCGATCACACGTGGGTAATTGTCACACCAAATCACTTATGGCGCTGCTTCCGGTCGCATGTGTAATGACTACAACCAGACCAAGTGCTCACTGTCTACGAGTGATCAGACATTGCGTCGCATCCGATCACACATGGTAATGGCAAAACCAGACCACGTGCTCACTGGCTAAAGCCGATCAAAGTTGGCGATGCATCTGATCACACGTGGGTAATGGTCACATCCGATCACATATGGCGCTGCTTCCGGTCGCATGTGTAATGACTACAACCAGACCTTGTGCTCACTGACTACGAGTGATCAAAAATGACGTCGCATCAGATCACACGTGGTGATGGTTAAACCAGACAACGTGCTCACTGGCTAAAGTCGATCAAAGTTGGCGATGCATCCAATCACAGGTGGGTAATGGTCACATCCGATCACATATGGCGCTGCTTCAGGTCGGATATGTAATAACTACAACCAGACCATGTGCTCACTGGCTACGAGTGGTCAAAGATGGCGTCGTATCCGATCACACGTGGTAATAGCATGCTCACGGGCTAAAGCCGGTCAAAGATGGCAGTGCTTCCTGTCACATGCATAAGGACACATCCAGACCACGTGGGTCATAGTTACAGCCGGCCAAAGAAGGCGTCGCAGCCGATCACATGTGTAATGGTACATCCGAGACACGGGCTCACTGGCTAAAACCAGTCGAACCTGGCCCTGCTTCCTGTCACATACATAAGGGTACAGCCAGTACATGTGACTAATGACTCAACCTGTCAAGGATGGCGATGCATCCAGTAACATTCATAACGATACACGTGGACCAAGTGGCTAATGACTCAACCAGTCAAAGATGGCCTCGCATCCGGTCACATGCGTAATGGTACATCCAAGACACGCTGTTAAGATGAATACTACAGAAAAAGAGTGTCCTGTCGGTTGTCGAGCCAGGGAACCTAACTCATGATGATCACTGTGTATGGGAGTGATTCCATGACATCGTCAACATTGCATCCAAAGGCTAAAATAGTCACCCTTCTCTCTCGCTCTCTCTCTCTTCTATATCCGTGTAGTTCTAGTGTCACAGAGTAACACCAAAGGATACCATGGCATCAGTACAACATAAAACGGTCTCGACAGCAGAATGCGCGCATGTTAATAAGTCCACACAGTGTCCGACTAAGCCTTTCTCATACTCATAGTGCAGAGATGTCACCACCGATGCTAGTCGAGGAAGTCGTATCTGTAGGTAAAAGCTATCGGGTCATACAATGACGAGTGGCTAGTGCATGTTAACAGATTATAATATTACACACGAGCACAACAAACTGTCCCGATTCAACCTTAGGCAACGCATGTAACATGACATGTCACGTGTCCGCTGTCATAACCAGCGACGTTATCACGTAGCAAGTTAGACATCTACACTTTCATTACCTCTCTATGTGTCCATATGGGTCTTTACATCTTTCTCCTGAAACCCATTTCCAAGACCAATATATGTTTTTCATTGTGCCTGCTCAGGGCCACACTTCACAGCCAGACAATAGTATACCTTCTATGTACCACTTCAATCGTCAAATAAAATATAATATATATAATATAAATATGTTAGACAAAGTATTAAAATTATTGGTCAAATTCAGGAATATCTCGTCCAAACTTGTAAAAGTAGGAACATTTATTAACCTATTGGAAAAAATATCAACCGAGTAGGAACATTTGTTCGTCAAATAGGAAAAATATTCACCACGTAACGAAATAGCTTGACCAAACTTATGGAAAATAGGAAAATTGTCAGCCAAATGGGGAAAAGTTAGACCAAATACAGAAATATCTCGGCAAATCTTAAGAAAGCTAGGAAACATTGTTACCCAAATTGGGAAAAAAAAAGATTGACCAAATACCGAATTATCTAGATAAAACGTATAAAAATAAGAAAATGTGTTAACCAAAAGCTTGGCCAAGTAAGATAATTTGTTAACCAAAATAATAAAAATATTGACCAAGTAACGAGATATATCCGCCAAATTAATGAAAAGTATAAAACTTTGTTAAGTAAGTATGAAAAATGTATCGGCCAAATAGAGAAATGTATCGGCCAAATAGAGAAATATCTCACCCAAACTTATAAAAAGTAGGAACATCTGTTATCCAAATGGGCAAAATATCGGCCAAATACAGAAATATCTCAACCAAACTTATAAAAAAAGAATTTTTGTTAGCCAAATTGGGAAAATATTGACCAAGTAACGAAATACACTGGCCAAAGTTAAGAAAAACTTTGTTAACCAAATGTGAAAAATATGGTACATGTAACAAAATATCTCGGCAAACTTATAAAAAGTTTGAAAATTTGTTAGCCACATGGGTAAAAAAATCTAGGTCAATTAGGGAAATGTGTTAACCAAATTGAAAAAAAAATATATTGCCCAAGTAACGAAATACATCGCTCAAATTTATGACAAAGTCGGAAACTTTGAAAAATATAGTACACGTAACGAAATATCTCGGCCAAACTTATGAAAAGTATGAAACATTTTCAGCCAAATGGAAGAAATCTAAGTCAAGTAGGGAAATGTGTTAACCAAATGGGGAAAATATGGTATACATAACGAAATATCTCGGTCAAACTTATTAAAAGTAGAAACATATATTAACCAAATGGGAAAATTCTTTGCAAATATGAAAATGTGTTAGCCAAATTGGAAAAAATATTGACAAAGTAACGAAATACATAGTTTAAACTTACGAAGAGTAGGAAACGTCGTTAACTAAATGTGAAAATGTTGGCCAAATTTCAAGCAAATGTATAAATATTTCAACTAAACTTATAAAAACTAGGAAAATGTGTCAACCAAATTACAAAGGTCGGCCAAATACAGAAATATCGCAACCAAACTTATTAAAAGAAAGAAAGAGATTGACCAAGTAACGAAATATATCGTCGAAACTTATAAAAAGTAGGAAACTTTGTTAACCAAATGTGAAAATGTTGGCCAAATTTCAACAAAACTTATAAAAGGTAGGAAAATTTGTTAACCAACTGTGAAAATATTGACCAAATTTCAACCAAATTTATAAAAATTGGAAACTTTGTTAACCAAATGTGAAAAGTTTGGGCAAATTTCAACCAAACTTGTAAATATTTCAACTAAACTTATAAAAATTAGGAAATTTGCCAACCAAATGGGAAAACGGTCGGCCAAATACAGAAATATCGCAACCAAACTTATAAAAAAAGGGAAAACATTGACCAAGTAACAAAGTATCTCGGCAAAACTTATAAAAAGTAGGAAACTTTGTTAACCAAAGCAACAAATGTTGGCCAAATTTCAACCAAACTTATAAAAAGTAGGAAAATTTGTTAACCAAATGTGAAAAGTTAGGCCAAATTTCAACCAAACATATAAATAGCTCCGAAATAAAAAACTTATTACAAGTAGGAACAATTGTTAACCATATGGAAATAATCTTGGCCATGTAAGAAAATTTGTTAGCCAAATGGGAAAAAAATATTGACCAAGTAACGAAATACATCTGCCAAACTTTTGAAAAGTATGAAACTTTGTCAACCAGTTGTGAAAAATGTTGGCCGAATTTCAACCAAAACTTATAAAAGGTAGGAAATATTGTTAATCAAATGTGAAAATATTGACCACATTTCGGTACTTTTGCTTTAATTCACCCCAAACAAACTTCGTGAGTTATATTTAGCGTCACCAGCTATATTTAGCGCCGACGGTGATCTCCCTGTGTTCGGCTGGAGTTCGTGTCAGTTCGTTTCAATTGTCCCACACCACAGTGTTGTTTCTTTGGGGCTGTGGCAACCCGTTTCTGTGTGAGTGTCTGTCTCCCTTCGATCCTCATTTGCATCGGTCCTGCAAATCACTTTCCGGTTAGGGTTAGGGTTAGGGTTGTGTGTACCCTACCCCTAACCCTAACCCTACCCCTAACCCTACCCCTACCCCTACCCCTAACCGGAAAGTGAAAGAATAGCGCACACGGCTGCATAGAATTGCGCACCGAGCTACGGCGCAACCCACGGAAACCCCCTAGATGTTCGGCGCAACACAGGGAAGCCCTGGATGTGACGTCATACCCTGGGATTCCCTTTTGTTTGGGGTGAATAAAAGCAAAAGTACCCACATTTCAACCAAATTTATAAAAAAAAAAAAAAAAAAAAAAAAGGAAACTTTGTTAACCAAATGTGAAAAGTTTGGCCAAATTTCAACCAAACTTATAAATATTTCAACTAAACTTATAAAAATTAGGAAAATTTGCAAACCAAATGGGAAACAGGTCTGGAAAATACAGAAATATCACAACCAAACTTATAATAAGACGGGAAATCATTGACTAAGTAACAAAATATCTCGTAAAAACTTATAAAATGTAGGAAACTTTGTTAACCAAAGCAAAAAATGTTGGCCAAATTTCAACCAAACTTATAAAAAGTAGGAAAATTTGTTAACCAGATGTGAAAAGCTTAACCAAATTTCAACCAAACAAATAAATAGCTATACCAAACTTATGAAAAGTAGAAACAGTTGTTAACCAAATGGGAAGATTCTTTGCCAAATTGGAAAATGTGTTAGCCAAATTGGAAAAAATATTGATTAAGTAACGAAATACATAGTTTAAACTTACGAAGAGTAGGAAACTTTGTTAACTAAATGTGAAAGTTTTGGCGAAATTTCAAGCAAATGTATAAATATTTCAACTAAACTTATAAAAACTAGGAAATGTGTCAACCAAATTAAAAAGGTCGGCAAAATACAGAAATATCGCAACCAACTTACAAAAAGAAAGAAAGAGATTGACCAAGTAACGAAATATATCGTTGAAACTTATAAAAAGTAGGAAAATTTGTTAACCAACTGTGAAAATATTGACAAAATTTCAACCAAATTTATAAAAAAAATTGGAAACGTTGTTAGCCAAATGTGAAAAGTTTGGCCAAATTTCAACAAACTTTTAAATATTTCAACTAAACTTATAAAAATTAGGAAATTTGCCAACCAAATGGGAAAACGGTCGGCCAAATACAGAAATATCGCTACCAAACTTATAAAAAAAAAAGGGAAAAATTAACCAAGTAACAAAGTATCTCGGCAAAACTTATAAAAAGTAGGAAACTTTGTTAACCAAAGTAAAAAATGTTGGCCAAATTTCAACCAAACTTATAAAAAGTAGGAAAATTTGTTCACCAAATGTGAAAAGTTTGGCCAAATTTCAACCAAACATATAAATAGCTCAACCAAACTTATTAAAAGTAGGAACAATTGTTAACCATATGGGAATAATCTTGGCCATGTAAGAAAATTTGTTAGCCAAAAGGAAAAAAATATTGACCAAGTAACGAAATACATCGGCCAACCTTTTGAAAAGTATGAAACTTTGTCAACCAGTTGTGAAAAATGTTGGCCGAATTTCAACCAAAACTTATAAAAGGTAGGAAATATTGTTAATCAATTGTGAAAATATTGACCATATTTCAACCAAATTTATTTTTAAAAAAATAGGAAACTTTGCTAACCAAATGTGAAACGTTTGGCCACATTTCAACCTAACTTATAAATATTTCAACTAAACTTATAAAAATTAGGAAAATTTGCAAACCAAATGGGGAAAAGGTCTGCCAAATACAGAAATATCACAACCAAACTTATAATAAGAAAGGAAATCATTGACCTAAGTAACAAAATATCTCGTCAAACCTTATAAAAGGTAGGAAACTTTGTTAACCAGATGTGAAAAGCTTAGCCAAATTTCAAC
Source organism: Cepaea nemoralis (assembly GCA_014155875.1). Classification (NCBI taxonomy): domain Eukaryota; kingdom Metazoa; phylum Mollusca; class Gastropoda; order Stylommatophora; family Helicidae; genus Cepaea; species Cepaea nemoralis. The sequence continues at coordinate 186,792 of JACEFZ010001290.1, forward strand.
CAAACAAATAAATAGCTATACCAAACTTATGAAAAGTAGAAACAATTGTTAACCATATGGGAAATATCTTGGCCATGTAAGAAAATTTGTTAGCCAAATGGGAATAAATATTGACCAAGTAATGAAATACATGGGCCAAATTTATGAAAAGCAGGAAACTTTGTCAACCAGATGTGAAAAATATTGGCCGAATTTCAACCAAAACTTATAAATATTGCAACCAAACTAATGAAAATTAGGAAACTTCGTTAACAAGATGTGAAAAATGTTGGTCAAGTAAAGAAATATTTAACCCAAATTTATAAAAAGTAGGAAACTGTGTTAACCAAATGTGAAAAGTTTGGCCAAATTTAAATCAAACTTAAAAATATCCTAGCCAAACGTATGAAAAGTAGGAAAATTTGTTAATGAAATGTGAAATTTTTTTGCCAAATTTCAGCGAAACTTATAAATATCGCAACCAAACTTATGAAACGTGGGAAAATTTGTTGACCAAATGGGAAAGAACGTCGGTCAAATACAGAAGTATCTCGATCAAACTTATAGAAAGCTCGAAAGCTCGTCCAAACTTAGGAAAAGTAAGAAACTTTGTTAACCAAAGTTGAAAAAAATAATGACCAAGTAAAGAAATTGCGCAGCTAAACTTATGAAACATAGGAAAAGTTGTTGACCAAATGGGAAAAATATCTCACGTTGTCATTTCACATATGCAGTAGTGTCAATTCTCCAACCATCAATAAGTGGCTGTTATGAAGTCGACCTTTTCTTGAAACCACGTCTGCCTTATTGACCCCTTGATTACAATCTACCTCATCTTCTAACCGACTTTCAACGTTTCGTACCACTTAACACTAACTTTCTCTTTGATTACACCACAACCGATTTTCTGCTGACTGGGCGAATTTCCAACCCGCTAGAGATAATCGTCTGTCCCCTAGGCAATCAACGGCTGTATTTCAGAAAATTAAAAGTATCTTATGCAATAAGTCACTATCTTTGAATGAAAAAAATAAAATTGTACAAAAATTAACAATTAAATTTATCTTTATTGTTTCCAAATTGAATGTTTCATGTAGAAATTTCATTGTTAATTTGTGAACAATTTTATTGTTGAAATTTTATTTTATCATTCAACGATAGTGACTTATTGCATTTTATAGCACTATTTCTATTTTTACCAGCAGTAGAATCGGTAGTGTTGGCTGATGCAGCGGTATTAAAGGAGGTCACCTCAGATACGTGCAATGCCCAGAACATTTTGGATGAAGACACAGTGACAGTGAAAGAAATCAAGGCTGTGCTTCGACGATCAAGTAACATCGCTCCACGGCCAGATGGCATAAGATATGACGACATCAATATGTGTACCGAAAACGACCTAAAGAAATTAGCAGACATGTACAACAACAGTACAGGGAGTGCTAGCATCAATGAGGAGTGGTTACACAGTTACCTGATTCCCTTGCTGAAGCCTAGCAAAGACCACACAAAAATTCAGGGATATCGAGTAATAACCATGCAGAATACAATAGGCAAGCTGCTGGAAATGTTAATTGCCAGAAACATATCAAGCCAACTAGAGAGGCAAAGTGTTTTCCCACCTAACCTGGGAGGGTACCATCCAAAAAGAGAAACCTGGACCAAGGCAGCAGCTTTTGCCCGTGGTGTCTATGAAGGTTTCCATTCAGGCATTGACACATTTGCTGCAGCGATTGAACTTGAGGACGCGTACAACAGAGTGCCATTGGATTTTCTAATGCTTCAGCTTCTTGAACTCAAGATAAGTCCGTTCCTCCTTAGCTGGATCGCTGCAGCTCTCTTCCAACGAAAAGTAGTCTTTAGATGTGGCCGTTGGACTTCAGAACCAACAACAATATATCCTGGCCTACGACGGGGATCACCATTATCTCCGGTGCTGTTCAACGCCTACACGGTGTGAATCACCAGCGAGCAAATCATAGGACCGGGGAGGACATTGTCGTATGCAGACGATGTTTTAGCATATCGTCAGGGCAAGGATAGATATCAGGTTGTTGTGGATCTACAAACTGAACTTAATCGCATAGGCACTTTGTGTGTTGAAGCTGGGGCAATGGTCAACCCGACAAAGGCAACTGTAACATTGTTCTCGTTAAATAACCATATTGTCAACACCCCAACGCCAACTTTAAATATGGGTTCAGAGGCAGTGGAAAGAACGCAGGCAATGAATTACCTGGGGATACGATTTGATCGAAGCCTAGCGTATACTGAGAATGTAGACCAGGTGATAACAAAGACCAAGCGAGGTTTGGCTGCGATGATGGTGACGGCGGCAGCAAACTGAGAGCAGCGCCATATATGTCTTCTTTACGAGAGTCTGGTCCTTTCTGTTTTGGAGCACGCGATGGCGATCTTGACTCTCAGCCATAAGCAGACAGAAAGGAAGGAAAGGATACAGAACGATGCTATGCGCACTATTCTTGGATGTTCAAGAGATACAACATGCAGGGCGATGCGCTACCTTCTTGATTTTCCAACCATGAGGGATAGAACACAATTTTGTCAAACATGTGCCTATCTCAGAGTCAACGCAAACACACAACATCAACTGCACAGCAAGATTAAGGAGGTAAAGGACAGCAGGTTAAAAAGAGGAAAGTCGTGGATGGGTCAAGCCGAAGACATTCTTCAGCAGGTGTGTTCAGTTAAGGACTTAGAACCTGGTGAGGAGTGGGCGCAAGTGCAAACAGAGTTCTGTACATCCTTTTCAGTCTGCATCCAACTAGACAAGATATGCAGACAAGAAAATCCAGCTGCTGTGGAGGCGGAAGTACAGGCTCTGATCTTCGAGGATTCATTAGAGGGTGATGCTGTAATTTACACGGATGGGTCGGTCGTCCGAGGAGTGAGAAGTTCATGGGCCTTTACGGCTTAGATTGGAGGGGAAGTGTGAAGGGAGAGTCTGGCGCATTTGCTTTGACCACAAGCAGCCTGACTATGGAAGTCATGACAGTAAGTAAAGCAATAATATGGCTCGAGACCCAGACATTCAATCAGGCATGTGTCCTTAGTGACTCAATGATTATGCTCAGAATGATAGAGATGAGGTGGGTCCGAAGAGAGTGGCTACTGTCTCTGGGGCGGTTTCGGCTGGCAAAGATTAGTTTCATCTTCGTACCAGGGCATACGGGTGTATAAGGGAATGAGCAGGCAACCAACAGGCTTGCAGGTAGGGCTACTGTGGAAGGCGGACGAATCATGGACCAGGCAGACATTCTGAATGCTCTACGATAAGTAAGTCGTTTACGAGAACCAAGCGATGACTGGGAATCTACAACCATGGTCAGGCTGCAAGAACAGCAAGTTAAAAGAGGCGTGGCCAAACAAGAAAACAACGCAGGAAGCCAAAGAAGAGTATTAAACCAACACAGAACTGGTGTCGTGAGCTCTACACGCTGCGGGATTTACTGAGGAGGGGATCCGAGCACTTATGGACTGAATGGTTCGATGTGCAATGAGGATGATCTGTCGAACTAACTAACTAACTAACTAACTAACTAACTAACTAACTAACTAACTAACTAACTAGCTAGTTAGCCTCAGTAGCAGGGAGGCGGAACATGCACTACCAGTTCAACATGATTTAATGCGTAAGCAAACCGTAGCCACAAGCATAAAAACTCCAGAGGCTTTAACAGCTAAAACGCCATCCTTCATACTGGATACCGGAAGTCAAGGTAGTAGTAGTAGTAGCAGTAGTAGTAGTAGTAGTAGTAGTAGTAGTAAGTAGTAGTAGTAGTAGTAGTAGTAGTAGTAGTAGTAGTAGTAGTAGTAGTAGTAGTAGTAGTAGTAGTAGTAATTGTTGTAGAAGATGAAATAGTAGTAGTAGTAGTAGCTGCAGCAGCAGCAGCAGCAGTAGTAGTAGTAGTAGTAGTAGTAGTAGTAGTAGTAGTAGTAGTAGTAGTAGTAGTAGTAGTAGTCGTTGTAGTAGTAGTAGTAGTAGTAGTAGTAGTAGTAGTAGTAGCAGCAGCAGCAGCAGCAGCAGCAGCAGCAGCAGCAGTAGTAGTAGTAGTAGTAGTAGTAGTAGTAGTAGTAGTAGTAGTAGCAGCAGCAGCAGCAGCAGCAGCAGTAGTAGTAGTAGTAGTAGTAGTAGCAGCAGCAGCAGCAGCAGCAGCAGCAGCAGCAGCAGCAGCATTGAATACTGGATTTACGAATGGTCTAGTTCTCTAATCTCTATTTATTTATTATACTTCTGTGAGTGCCAATCAATACGTTTGAATGTGGTTATAGTCATCCTTTTAGCCCGTATCTAAAATATACCATGGCCCAGAGAGTTCCTAGCACCAAGCTCTTCCCCCTCCCACCCGGCCTCTTTGTGTGTGTCTCATGACGTCAGCGTCTGCACGTGTTTTTTCAACGTGAGCACTTTAATTACAGAGTCGCTTTGCAACCACAGAACTCAATGCTTTCTTTACTCTATATCCAAGTCTTGTATTTGTTTTCCATTCGGTTAAATCAATTTTTTTTCTAGCTTGTTCTATTTACTTTTACAACAATAAGCACTCACATTTATTAGTAACATTGACATATGTCTCTGCCATATATATTTATTTGCCTGCCTGCCTGCCTCCCTGTTTGTCTGTCCACATGTTTAAGGTTTCTGTTCAGTTGTCTGATAATTTTCCAAGCTTCTCATCCATACATAAATTGTCAATATCATCATCATTACGTGCCGTGCTGATTAATGTAATAGACCATAACCCACCATTTCACACGATCACTAAAGTCATGCATCAGATCTTTGTCCTTGTCCAGCTTTTTCAGAATCGTCGTGGTATTTATGTCTTCGTATGCTGCCATACTATTTGCCAGTTGTCACTTTTTTTTTAAAGTGTTGTTCTCATACATAGTAGGCAACATAAATATTAACTATCTAATTTCTCTATGTGAATGCCTAATGCGCAGTGGCGCCGTTCGACTGTTATCTGTCTCGACAAAACATATAAACATCCGCGGAAAACTGCCTGATAACTCAGTCTTCAATTTAAGAACCAACCATTTCAAGTCTCTCACGTATAATTACTGATAAATGTTTAAAGTATATAACTCATCTCATCATGTCCCTCTGGTACCTTACGGTGTCGAAGTGAAGCATAAACAGCGGGAGAGTGCCCAATTATGGGCTTCATGTATCGATATTCCCATGGACTCTGTTATTCCCTGCGTCCATCGTTTATGTGGTCGGCCTCTTCCTCTGCTTCTCTCTGATCTGTACATCATTGATTGTTGCGGTATACTGTTAGTTGGTAACCTACTTGCATGGCCAAACCATTTGACGTGCTGCCTTCTAATAAAATCTAGTGTAGCTATAACCCCCAATAAACAAACAAATGAACAGGCAGACAGATTAGCTGGCTCTGCAAAACTTGGTGGAGTACTGATGCATGATAAGGCAGACGTGGTTGCGGCCTTGTGGGAGCACGTGTAAACCTCGGAGGAGCAAATGGATCACCATGGTCTGGCAAGAATGCGACAGCATGGTGTGACGAGGGGATCTGGCCGATGCTCGACGCTTAGAGGAAAGACGAGACGGACTTATAATTAGATTGCTACTGGTACTGTTGGGGTTGGAACTTTTCGCTGGCTGCTGAGGATGGGGACGGAGCGCTTGTGGGCATGCCCCGAATGCTGTGATGTCGGTTCCTAAATCAATCAATCAAACAAACAAAGATAGAGAATATCTATTAGCTTTTTCCCCATGCCAGGCTGGTGACTGGTGTGTTAGAAAACTAGCAGATGAACAGATTGGCTGGGTGTGCACCACTCGGTGGGCTCTTGGTGCATGATTGTTGTTACCCCGCTCGCTTTGAGCTCAAACATAGTCCATACACGCGTTACTACTTCTAGTGCACTGAACTGATTTTTGAGTGTGGATTAGCTTTTCCTATTGCCAGTGTCTCTCACCATCAGGCAAACCCACAATGACTTCAGATGTTTAAAGTTTGTTGCATGTCCTTTACTGGACGTAGCAGTCGACCCCAGCATGTTTTGGCTGTTCTTGATTCCAGTGCAAGTTTACGTTCAGTAGTTTGCCATTGCTTTTCAGATGTACTTATATATAATTTATGTTCCCAAGTCAAGGACAAGAAGAGTCAATAATTTAGTCCAACTGATTGGTGTAAGGGTTGAACCCGTTACCTCGGCATCAGCACATCGGAGGTTTAAGAATGTCGCTCTTATCCATATGATAAGGCAAATAATGAAATATCTTGGCATTTAGTGTGAAAGAACACATACCATCATTGCCTGGAGAGAATGCCGCTGCAGTGAGTGACCAGAGGATCTAGCAGACACTCAGTGCCCTGAGGAAAGATCAGACATCCACATAATCAGATTGCAGCTGATGCCATTCGTATTGGGATTCTTCTCTGGTTGTTGAAGAGCACGTATGGTAATGCCACTAGTGCTGAGGTGTCGGCTCTTAACTCAACTCAATGATTGTTGATGGCTACAAACGGTCGAGTTGATTTCACTTGTGGGCGTCGCTGCGTGTACCAGGAGAAGACCTGTCCTGTACCAAGTCTGACTACTACTAGCTACTACAGCGGGTGTTTACAACATAGATAGGAAGGTCAACTACCGACACACAAGTATTGAAACAACGCAACCGGAGAGTTGTAAGTAAATATTAATTTACATTTTAAAAAGTAAAGAAATATCGCTTTCATACAACGGGGGAAACAGAAGGTTGAGAAGGTCCTCTCCTCCCCCCTCGTCAAACACCGGCTGTATCTGTTAAATTGATAAAATTGGAAACTGACATCCAACAAGAAGACGTCCAGTAAATTGTTAACTCGTAACTGCCATAAGTGTTAGTGTAAATGATATTCACTGAGGCACAACTAAATAACTAACTAACTTGGTTAGTTTAATAGTATAAGTTTAGGAGTTAAGTATAATAATAATAAGTTACACACACACACACACACTAACTTACCGGTCAAGATCACGTGACCTGGCGGCCATGGTGCTTGCTCCCGAACCTTCGGTCAAATTCCGAATGTGGTCTCTTTTTTTTAAAATTCCGAATACAGTGTGATTTTGACTGGCTATAATAAATAGACCGGCACTCTTCCGAATTCCGGTCCCAAATAGTTCCGCAGTGAATGTAGTGAATAAGAATCCCTTACAGGACCTCATTGTGTGATTACTTCCGTTTTGACTACTTCCTTAGTTACATATAAATAAATACGGAGATACCGATACTGATACAGAGGCTTTCAATACACTTGTTTCTACTTGATGTAAAGAAATATTATACTGCCAGGCAGACCATCTGCTCGGGTAGAGTGTTACAACTGGATGCTGCGTAACAATCCATTGTTGGGAGGATTTGATGCTCAGGGACAGTCAGTGGTCGTTGAAGCTGACGAGAGCTACTTTTTCCACCGAAAGTACCGCCGTGGTCACTTTCGTCGTGGTCAATGGGTAGTTGGCCTGGTTGAACGTGGTAGTGGTGGTCGTTGCTGGTTGGAAGTTGTGGAAAGGCGAGATGCGACAACACTGGAACGCATTATAAGTGATCACGTCTTACCAGGAACGACCATTGTCACCGATGCCTGGCGAGGCTACAACAACGTAGGTCAACTAAACCATGGCATCTACGATCATACAGTTGTTGTTCATGCCAATAACTTTGTTGACCCTGTACACAGTGACATTCACACCCAAACAATTGAAGGGTTGTGGATGCAAGTAAAAAGGAAACAAAGATACCAAGGTGGCACTAGTCGTACAGTGTTTAACACTTATTTAGCAGAATTTCAGTGGCGCCACAGTCACAAAGTACATGTTTTCGGACAATATTTACAACTTTTGTGCCACAATTTCGAGATATAATTTCATATATTGATGCAGGCTGCTGTAGGTTTGATTGATCATTATCATTGTCACCAGGCTGCTGTGGGTCTGATTGATCATTATCATTGTCAGCAGGCTACTGTGGGTCTGATTGATCATTATCATTGTCACCAGCCTGCTGTGGGTCTGATTGATCATTATCATTGTCACCAGGCTGCTGTGGGTCTGATTGATCATTATCATTGTCACCAGGCTGCTGTGGGTTTGATTGATCATTATCATTGTCAGCAGGCTGCTGTGGGTCTGATTGATCATTATCATTGTCACCAGGCTGCTGTGGGTTTGATTGATCATTATCATTGTCACCAGGCTGCTGTGGGTCTGATTGATCATTATCATTGTCACCAGGCTGCTGTGGGTCTGATTGATCATTAGCATTGTCAGCAGGCTGCTGTGGGTCTGATTGATCATTATCATTGTCACCAGGCTGCTGTGGGTCTGATTGATCATTATCATTGTCACCAGGCTGCTGTGGGTCTGATTGATCATTATCATTGTCACCAGGCTGCTGTGGGTCTGATTGATCATTAGCATTGTCAGCAGGCTGCTGTGGGTCTGATTGATCATTATCATTGTCACCAGGCTGCTGTGGGTCTGATTGATCATTATCATTGTCAGCAGGCTGCTGTGGGTTTGATTGATCATTATCATTGTCAGCAGGCTGCTGTGGGTCTGATTGATCATTATCATTGTCAGCAGGCTGCTGTGGGTCTGATTGATCATTATCATTGTCAGCAGGCTGCTGTGGGTCTGATTGATCATTATCATTGTCAGCAGGCTGCTGTGGGTCTGATTGATCATTATCATTGTCAGCAGGCTGCTGTGGGTCTGATTGATCATTATCATTGTCAGCAGGCTGCTGTGGGTCTGATTGATCATTATCATTGTCACCAGGCTGCTGTGGGTCTGATTGATCATTATCATTGTCACCAGGCTGCTGTGGGTCTGATTGAACATTCTCTGAAGCATGATTTTTATTTGCGCTCCCTTGCTTTGAACTCAAGCGTAGTCTATACGCAATACATATTCATGCATTGGACTGAACTTTGAACTCAAGTGTAGTCCATACACAATACATATTCATGCATTGGACTGAACTTTGAACTCAAGCGTAGTCCATACACAATACATATTCATGCATTGGACTGAACTTTGAACTCAAGTGTAGTGCATACACAATACATATTCATGCATTGGACTGAACGTTGAACTCAAGCGTAGTCCATACACAATACATATTCATGCATTGGACTGAACTTTGAACTCAAGCGTAGTCCATACACACTATTTCAAGTAATGCTGGAATGAACTTTGCATGTGGATTAGCTTCCCCTATTAACAGTGTCCCTTGCCATCAAGTGAATGCACTCCGACTTCAGAGGTACTTGTAATTTACATCTCCAAGCAAGGACGATAGGTCAGCATTTTGGTCAAACTGCCCGGTGTAGGGGTTGAGCCCCTTACCTCGGCATCAGCACACCGGATGTTTAAGAACACGTGTTCTTATCCATTCGGCCATGCTGACCTACAAGTATGGAGTTGAACCCAGGGATCTGAGTCAGAGACCAAATATAACTAGAGAACATTGTCAAATGAATTTTGTAAACATAAACAATACATATTACCATGTTATGAGACACATCCACCACCCACCCACACATCCCCCATTCACCCCAACTCCCCCACCCAACCACACACACAACCCAGATACACATACATGCCTCCACCCATCCACCACATTGTGTGTGTAAGTGTGCATGCATGCAGTGTATGCGAGGGAGTGTATCTTCGGGTGTTATGTGAGTACGTGTGCGTAAGTATATGGATGTGTGTAGGTGTGTGTATGTGCGTGGGTATATGTGTGTATTTGCGTGTGTATTTTGTATGTGAATGTGTGTATGTACATGTGTGAGAGAGAGAGAGAGAGAGAGAGAGAGAGAGAGAGAGAGAGAGAGAGAGAGAGAGAGAGAGAGAGAGAGAGAGAGAGAGAGAGAGAGAGAGAGAGAGAGAGAGAGAGAGTTCAATTGCATCACTAAAGTTTACGCTACATAATGTATATGTAAAATTATTTCTCCACTTCTTGCAATTGCGAGAATTCTCACGACAATCGTCATTGTCTCAATTGTGTGTAAAGTGTGGGAGTTTGTTCTTATTAGTTTCAGTGATCATGTGAGGCATCATGTATGTGTCTAGATGTGAGGATGTGTGTATGAGTGTGTATGTGAGGGATATGGGTGTGTGTGGGGATGTGGGGAATGTATGTGTGGAGGGGTTGTATGTGGGGGATGTGTATGGGTTAATGGGTGATGTGTGGATGTGTGAAGGGATTTGTAGTCGGTGTTGGATGTATGTGTATGTGAGGGATATGTGTGTGTGTGGGGGGGGGGGGAGGGATATTTGAGAGGATAGTTGGAAGTATGTGGGTGTTGGTGGGTTGGGAGGGGTGTGGGTAGGGAGTGTGTGTTTGGGTGGGTGAATGGGTGTGTAGGAGATTGTGTGGGTTGAGGGATGGGTGTGTAATCGGTGTGAGGGGTGTCTGTGAATGGGATATGTCTGTGTGGGTGGGAGTGTGTGAGTGTGGATGGGGTAAATGTGAGTAGGTGCAGGATGTATGTGTGGGTGGTGAGGATGTTTGTAGGTGGAGGATGTGTGAGTGGGTGGGGAGATGTGTGGGCGGAGATGTGTATGGGGAATGTATGTGGGGGATGTGTGTGTGGGGGGAATGTGTTTATGGGTGGAGTTTTGTGTGGGAGGGGAGATGTGGGGGATATGTGGGATGTGCAGGTGATTGAAGGATGAATGCGAGGATGGGGGATGTGTGTTTGGCTGGGTGGTTGGGGTATGTGTGGGTGGGAGGGTAGACGAGAGATGCATGTGTTGATGGGCACGTGGGTGATGTGTGTGTGTGAGTGGTTGATGGATGTGTACGTGAGTGGGTGGATGTGTGTGAGAGATGAGTGTATGGGTGGGGGAGGTGTGTAATTGTGAGAAGATGTGTGTGAGCGGCGGATGTGTGTTTGTGGGGTATATGTGGGTGGCGGGGTGTGTGTGGGTGGGAGGTGTGTGATTTTGGGTTATGGGTGGGGGATATGTGTGGGCAGGTGGGGAGATGTGTTTATGGGTGGGGATGTGTGTATAGGTGGGGATGTGTAGTTGAGAGATGGCAAATATTGGGTGGGTGGGTGTAGGTTGGCTGATGTGTGTGTGGGTGGGTGGGTGGGGAAAATTGTGAGAGTGCGGGATATGTGTGTGGATAGGTGCAGGATGTGTGGGTATGTGTGTGTGGTTTCTTCTTCTTCTTCTTCTTCTTCTTCTTCTTCTTCTTCTTCTTCTTCTTCTTCTTCTTCTTCTTCTTCTTCTTCTTCTTCTTCTTCTTCTTCTTCTTCTTCTTCTTCTTCTTCTTCTTCTTCTTCTTCTTCTTCTTCTTCCTTCTTCTTCTTCTTCTTCTTCTTCTTCTTCTTCTTCTTCTTCTTCTTCTTCTTCTTCTTCTTCTTCTTCTTCTTCTTCTTCTTCTTCTTCTTCTTCTTCTTCTTCCTTCTTCTTCTTCTTCTCTTCTTCTTCTTCTTCTTCTTCTTCTTCTTCTTCTTCTTCTTCTTCTTCTTCTTCTTCTTCTTCTTCTTCTTCTTCTTCTTCTTCTTCTTCTTCTTCTTCTTCTTCTTCTTCTTCTTCTTCTTCTTCTTCTTCTTCTTCTTCTTCTTCTTCTTCTTCTTCTTCTTCTTCCTTCTTCTTCTTCCTCTTCTTCTTCTTCCTTCTTCTTCTTCCTCTTCTTCTTCTTCTTCTTCTTCTTCTTCTTCTTCCTCTTCTTCTTCTTCCTTCTTCTTCTTCTTCCTTCTTCTTCTTCTTCTTCTTCTTCTTCTTCTTCTTCTTCTTCTTCTTCTTCTTCTTCTTCTTCTTCTTCTTCTTCTTCTTCTTCTTCTTGGGGAAATGTGTGTGGGTGGGGGATCAGTGGATATGTGGCGGCATGTATGTTCGCCTCGTTCTGTGTGAGTGTGTGGAGGTATGTGTGGGTAGGTGGGGGAGGTTTGGTGGGTCGGGGATGTGTTGGTGGCTGCGGGATATGAGGGTGGATGGGGGATGTGTCTCACAACATGGCAATATGCACTGTTTATGGTTACAGCTTTCATTTGATAATGTTTTTTTTCCTCATGTGAATGTATCATGCGTAATATGCATTGTTAATGCTTACAAACTCCATTTGACAATGTTTTTTCCCCTATGTTAATGTAACATGCACATTTGATGAATGAAAGATGAGTGATTGAAAGGGCCGAATGTAAGACGGGCCTGCGTGCCCAATTTGTTACCCTTTTAAAATAAAGTTTGTTCGTTCGTTCGTTCGTTCCTCCTCCCTCATCGTCCTCCCTCCTCCCTCCCCCTCCTCCTCCTAATCCCTCCTCCTCCCTCCTACTCCTGTCTCCTCCTCCTCCCTCCGCCTCCCTCTTCTTCCCTCCTCCTCCCTCCTCCACCTCCCTCTTCCTCCTCCTTCCTCTACTCCTCCTTTTTCTTCTTCTACTGCTGCTGCTGCCGCCGCTCCATTTACCCAAGTTAATTGTTGGGGGAAGATGTAAAGATCTTTCAAGTGCTCTTTCTAATACTTTTTGTAAGTTGGTCTTCGTTTACCTAAGGTTGTTCTAACTGCAACCAATAAATGATTAGACAGACAGGCAGACAGACAGACAGACAGACAGACAGACAGACAGACAGACAGACAGACAGACAGATAGTCTTGAACGGGAACTTCTATGACTACTTATATGAATTAAATGAGATGCTCCCACCAGGGTCTGGGAGAAGCCGGGCCGGGTCAGACAGACAGACAGACAGACAGACATATCTCCGCCAGGGTCTGGGCGAAGCCGGGCCGGGTCAGCTAGTATATATATATATATATAAGTCAGGCTGAAAAACATCTGATGGCTGTAGAGATGTGGTTTCTGAGGAAAATGCAAAGAATACCATGGACAGCCAGAAAGACCAATGAACAAGTCCTTCAAGAAACAAATGAAGATCGTAAACTGATCAGAGACATTAGACGTAGACAGTCACAATTTTTTGGGCATGTTATGAGAAGAAATGATTTGGAGAACTTGGTTACAACTGGTAAGATCGAGGGGAACAGACCAAGGGGAAGACCTAGAAACAAGTATCTGGATGGCTTGGCCTTGTGGCATGGTCGAGACAGAAACACGGAACTGATCCACGACTCTGTTGATCGAGTGAGATGGCAGAACATGACCGCCCACGCTTACCGGCATGGCACATGATGGATGGATGGATTGGTAGCACCTTTGGTAAGGATGGCTCTCATGTCCTTTCAGGACCCATCCCCCACTGGTCCAAGTCTGACACCCAGCTCGTGCCTGTAGCTCCTAGTAGCTGTCAGCATGCGACAGCGGCCACCCCCCGGGCAACAGCTGTGAGAGGCTGGCTAAACCAGGAATGGGTATCCGATTTGGTGTCAAACCAAGAGGTAAACTAGGGTATGCCTACCCAGCATGTGAAGACAGGATTCGGCAGACTGCGCAGAAGAAATCATTCCTGATTCAACGGGCAAGACGGCGTTTACCTGCAAAGCGTTGTGGAACGTAATGAGCACGGCAAGGCACGTAGAGCGCCCTGGTCATCCACTGCACCTGTATTCGTCTCCAATCGTCTCGACTTGTCTTGCCACTGGACTCAGATGGACTCAGGCGAGAGAGTGAGGTCGACGAATTGCGCAACTCTTCCTCACTTTAATCCAAGTCATCGCGCAAGTCATTCTTCATCCAACGTCACATATCACCTTCAAGCCCTGTGGCGATGGGCGAGCGGCAAAGCGGCAGGCGTGGGTACGCTGGCAGCCGTAGTCGCAGACCTGTACACAGGCGGCTCAGGCCATATGGTCGTCTTCTACTGACCGGAGCAGCAGTGGGATTCGGCAGCCCCCTGAGCGACTGAGCAGCCCTCTATAGGAACACACTGCTCACCTCCATAGCATGAGGGAGGGGCTAGAAAAGGTGCCCTAAACATTGTCTGCTTCATCACTACCTAACCAGCTAGCCGCGGTTGGTGGGTACCCTAACTGCGGTCGACATACAAAGAAAGATAAAACAAGCAAAGCTAAAAGAGTAAACCATATTCCTTTAACAATTGGAACTTAGAATGTACGCACCCTACTTGACAGAGACGGCGCGTCGGGTCCAGAGAGACGAACAGCACTGATTGGGAGAGAGCTGGGCAGGTACAACATCGACATTGCAGCCTTGAGCGAGACACGACTTGCAGAAGAAGCCCAAATCTGTGAAATTGGTGCCGGCTACACATTTTTCTGGAGTGGAAGGAAAAGCGAGGAAAGACGCCAATCCGGTGTGGGATTTGCCATTAAGTCGGCCCTGGTCGGCAAATTAGCTGGATTTCCAAAGGCTATAAACGACAGGCTCATGACCATGAAGTTGCCTCTGCTGAATGGAAGGAAGCACGCAACCATTGTGAGTGTCTACGCACCAACTATGACCAACGAAGATGATGTCAAGAACAAGTTCTATGAGGACCTGCACAATGTATTAACATCTGTTCCCAAAGGAGACAAACTTATACTCCTTGGGGAGTTCAATGCCAGAGTAGGCACGGACACCACCTCTTGGAGTGGCATTATTGGAAAGCATGGAGTCGGAAATTGTAACAGCAATGGACTCCGCCTCCTTCAGACATGTGCCGAACATGATCTCCTGATTACGAACACAATTTTCCGTCTCCCCATGAGAAATAGGACATCGTGGATGCACCCTCGCTCGAAACACTGGCACCTCATTGACTATGTCATCGTCAGGAGCAGTGACAGACAAGACGTTCGAGTGACAAAATCCATGTGTGGTGCCGAATGTTGGACAGACCATCGTCTCATTGTCTCGAAAATGAACATCCACATCAGGCCACCACGGCGTCCTCAAGGGGCGAAAATGCAAACAAAGCTAAATGTCACCCGCCTAAACAGCAAGAAAATGCAGCAGTCGTTTGAAAATATGCTGGAAGACCGCCTCAAGCCCAATGCTGAAGCTAAACAGGATACAGAAACAGAATGGAGAGCCCTAAAGGACACAATTTACAACACTGCTATGGAAATCCTGGGTCCAGCCCCCCGAAAGCATAAAGACTGGTTTGATGAAAATTCCGAAGACATCAACCAATTGCTGGCCGAGAAACATCTTCTCCTCAAGGCACATTTGAATGACCCAAAGTCAACATCAAAAAAAGATGCTTTCAAGAACATTCAGAGAGTAGTGCAGCAGAAACTTCGGCACATGCGGGACTCCTGGCTGAGCAGCAAAGCTGATGAAATTCAGGGCTTTGCTGACAGACACGATATGAAAAACTTCTATGACTCACTGAAAGCGGTCTATGGTCCTTCATCACCAGGCATAGTTCCCCTCCTCAGTGCAGATGGGGGAACATTGGTCACCGATAAGAAAGAAATCCTCCAACGCTGGGCAGAGCATTTCAGCAAAATCTTAAATGCAACTTCCTTCTTCGATGATGAAACCATCAACTGCCTTCCTCAAGTTCCCACCAATGAGACTCTTGATGACCTGCCAACCATAGTGGAAATAAACAAAGCCATCCAGCAACTCTCCAGCGGCAAGGCACCTGGTCCTGACTCCATCCCAGCAGAGATATACAAGGCAGGTGGGCCGGTCCTAACAGAGCAGCTTCACCAAGTCTTCACAAACATATGGATGAACGAGACCATGCCACAAGATTTTAAGGACGCGTCAATAGTCCACCTTTACAAACGTAAAGGAAACCGCCAATCCTGTGACAACCACCGAGGCATCTCCTTGCTTTCAATTGCAGGGAAGATACTCGCCAGAATTCTTCTCAATCGCCTCACAGCCCATCTCGATCAAGGTCTTCTTCCTGAGAGTCAATGTGGCTTCAGAAAAGAACGTGGAACTGTTGACATGATTTTCGCTGCAAGGCAGCTGCAAGATAAATGTCAGGAACAGAACTGCGAAATGTTCTCCACTTTCATTGACCTTACCAAGGCTTTTGATACAGTCAGCAGAGAAGGACTGTGGAAGATTATGGCAAAATATGGCTGTCCACGAAAGTTTGTCCAAATAGTGCGGCTATTTCATGACGGCGTGCAAGCAAGAGTACAGGAAAATGGTGAACTGTCTGAACCCTTTCCTGTCACCAATGGAGTGAAGCAAGGATGTGTCCTGGCACCAACACTGTTCAGCCTCATGTTTTCAGCCATGTTGATAAATGCCTCCGAGAACGACGACATTGGAATAGACATCAACTACCGTATGGATGGAAAGTTATTCAATCTCAGAAGGCTGAAAGCTAAAACCAAAATTAACAGCGGCACCGTCAGAGAGCTCCTGTTTGCTGATGATTGCGCTCTATACGCCAACTCAGAGGCGGACATGCAACATAATGTTTCAGCTTTCTCACATGCCTGTGCCAACTTTGGGCTCAATATCAACTTGGAGAAGACTGTAGTTATGTACCAGCCAGCTCCAGGGAATAATCACACTGTGCCGAATATCAAAGTGAATGATCATAGACTAAGTGTTGTGGACAAATTCACCTATCTTGGCAGCACCGTGTCACAAGCTGCCACAATCGATGACGAAGTGAATGCAAGAATCTCCAAGGCCAGTGCAGCCTTTGGCAGACTGTACAAGAATGTATGGGACAGAACTAGAATAAGCCTGCAAACAAAGCTAAAAGTCTACAAAGCAGTTGTATTATCCACACTGCTATATGCTTGTGAAACCTGGACTGTTTATCAGCGACACGCTAGGAAATTAAACCACTTCCACACAGTCTGCCTAAGGAAGCTACTTAAGATTAAATGGCAAGACAAGATTCCAGACACTGAAGTCCTAGAAAGAGCATCCATGCCCAGTATCCACACTCTACTGATGAAGAATCAGATTCGCTGGGCTGGTCACTTGACTCGCATGCCAGATCACAGGCTCCCTAAACGAATTTTTTACAGCGAACTGCGTTGTGGTAAACGCTCCCAAGGTGGCCAGAGGAAACGTTTTAAAGACACTCTGAAAATTTCACTGAATGCTTTTGGAATTCATCATGACACCTGGGAGGCTGCAGCCAGAGACCGAAATTCGTGGCGTGCATCATTGCGCAAAGGTGCAGTCATATGTGAGGCAACCAGGACTGGAAGAGCTGTGAAGAAAAGGCAGGACAGAAAAACCACTGCAGGAAATCCTCCTCCAGTGACGTCAAGCATTCTTTGCCCACATTGTCAAAGAACATTTCGAGCCAAAATAGGCCTTATCAGCCATCTTAGAACCCACGGCTCCACACCTTCAACCCCACTGGATGAAATGAATGGTCATCATCATTCTTGATGGACAAACAACATATATATATATATATATATATATATATATATATAATCTCATTGGCACCTTACCGTCTTGACAGACGATAGTTTGTGCTTTAAAAAGGCATAATAACTTTTACCTAAGGCTGTATCGCATGTGACTGATAAGGCCAATTTGCGCTGCAAATGTCCGTTCACAGTGGCTGCATGTGAACACGTTCCATAGCACAACGCCTGGGCTAAAATATAGAGATCATGTGTTGCCCATGCAGCATGATCCATCTCTCGGCCTGCCTAGTTCACTCCAGAGGAAAGGTAACACCCCTACATCTGGAACAAGACAAGCTGCAGAAGCTGCCGGATCAGCAAAGCAATGCTCTAACTGTCCGCCTGTCGGAGCTACGATCCTAGACCAGCTGCCAACCAAGGCTTAGGACCTGGTCTGCCCTGCCATGACATTTTGTCTTTAGCTTGCATTTCCTCGCACCAGGGTAAGGCTTGTACCCTCCCAATTGCGCTCTTCCGCCCGAAGCCATTGGCACAATGTGGGGTGTCGGGTTTGGTAAGCGCCGCCCAACGATCGAGGCTAACAGAAATGATGTTGGATGGACTGGTGCGGTGGTGTCGAGCGAATATCATCAGCAAAATAAGCGTTTAAAAG
Source organism: Cepaea nemoralis (assembly GCA_014155875.1). Classification (NCBI taxonomy): domain Eukaryota; kingdom Metazoa; phylum Mollusca; class Gastropoda; order Stylommatophora; family Helicidae; genus Cepaea; species Cepaea nemoralis. The sequence continues at coordinate 204,689 of JACEFZ010001290.1, forward strand.
GCTTTAAAAAAAAGTCGCTTAAAAGTCGACAAGGTCGACTTCATTGCACCGGGTTTATCCCATATGGCTCGGTCTCTTCCCGCAGCGCGGAAAGCGTCGCACAAAGCACGAACGCCGTAGCTTTTTTTAGCGACGACCCACAGGAGTCTCTGAATCATTTAACTCGTAAACCGAAGGGCGCGGCCCGGAATCGAACCCACAACCTTCGAAGCACGAGTCAAACGGCTTGATCACTTCACCACAGAGACTCCCACAGAGACAAAAAAATAAAGTAACGTAAACAAAACGATATAAAGGATCTCTTCATTGAGTAAAATCTTCTAACAATATAAAATAAAATTGATATTAAAAAAAGGCAATCAAAAGTTAGCTAATTTTGTCAATATGCCGAATAACTGTCTGTGTACTTAGTTATCTTGTCGCTTTCGCTTAATTAATTTATGAAAATTGAAAAAAAAAAAATTACCACATTTCGCCTGTGGGGAATCGAACCACGGTCTCCTGCGTTACAGGCGGAGATACTTACCGCTATGCCACTGAGAACACGACGAAAGTTTAACAAAAATATGTCATGTAGTCAGTCCCGATGACATCACGTAGATTTGCCTTTGACCCATTGCCTTTGACCCATTACCTTTGACCCATTGAGGCTCTGTAAGATATACTAAATCACGTATTCACTGCGGAACTATTTGGGACCGCAATTCGGAAGAGTGCCAATAGACCAGTACTGTGAAGCCATGTAGTTTCAGCACATGTGCTCAGAAGGCTATTCGTTGATGACTATCAGTCACTGCATGTGTATTTTCAAATATTGATTGAGGTAGGTTCACCTGTGTACAGATTGTTGCTTAAGTCGTATTTAGATTAATGTTAGTAATAATTGAATTCTCCATCCACTTTTATATCTTTGTTGAAAATTTCATTACTTCAAATGAACGGTATGATTTATAGTAGCTGTTTGAAGTGAATCACGTCAGCTAGTCTGAAGCGAAAAAATTGGCAGCCATCTTGCCTTTTCTAAGATAGGACATGTCATTGTTTACACTGCTTATTTATTGAACAGTTCGTTGCTAAAGGCATATTTAGATTTTTTTTTTTTTTTTTTTTAGCGTATCCTTTACAGGACTTAGCTGTCAACACCAGCATCTTTCAACTGTATGTTGATCTCTTGGCAAGATTACGCTCAGTAGTTTGCCATTGCTTTCTGAGCGGCCGGCTCAGTATCCCGCAAGTCACGAGCGGGGGTCGAACCTACTCAGTTCTCGCTCCACTACGAGACTCTGCGTGATAAACGGGATTACAGAGAGAAAGTGTTGTAAGCCCCTCAGCCAGAGAGACCGGCATATTTAGATTAATGTTAGTAATAATTGAATTCTCCATCCACTTTTATATCATTGTTGAAAATTTTATTACTTCAAATGAACGGCGTGATTTATAGTAAGTAGCTGTTTGAAATGGATCACGTCAGCCGGTCTCAAGTGAAAAAATTGGCAGCCATTGTTTAAGCCCGTTATTTATTGAAAAGTTCATAGCTAAAGTCATATTTAGATTAATATTTGTAATAATTGAATTCTTTATCCACTTTTATATCTCTGTGTAAAATGTCATTATTTGGAATGACTGGCATAATTTACAGCAGCTGTTTGAAGTGAGTCACATCAGCCGGTGTCAAGTGAAAAAAAATCTGCAGCCATCTTGCCTTATTATTTGCCTTCATTAATTCATTTAATCAGATATTTCGCTTGTGATTGTTTACACCAGTTATTTATTTAACAGTTCGTTGTTAAAGCCACAATGTGGTTAATATTAATAATAATTTAATTCTCCATCCATTTCTATATCTCTGTGTAAAATAGCCTGATTAATGAATAAATATGACCCTATTAATTTAATTATATCTCTCCCCTACCCCTCCCCTTTTTTCTTTTTTATTTTTCTTTCTTCCTCTCTCCCTTCCCCATTCCCTCCCTTTTCTCTCCTGTTCACTCCCTCTCTCCCTTCCCCTCCCTCTCTCTCCCTTACCTCCCTCTCTATCCCTTCCCTCCCTCTCTCTCCCTCTCTCTTCCCCCCCCCCCCTCCCTCCAACTTCATGCCACTGAAATTATTTTAGAACAATCCCCCCCCCCCCCCCCCCCCCCCCCCAGTTCTCAAGTTCATCATCATCAACATGGAGAAGAAAACTGCAAGTGACATGAGACTGCTTCTGTCAAGCTTTGAACCTGAGTATCCAGTTATTAAGAAGGGCTACATAGCTCGGCTGATTGTGAATGAGAAACTGTCTGTTCTTGAGATTGCCAGAAAAATCATTGACATTGTTAAGGCAGCAGAACCAGACCGGCAAATACATGAACGCAATCTGCATTCTAGCATCGCAAATTTGAAAAGAACAGCTACAAGAAAAGTTGATTACACTGCTGCGTGGACAAACATTTTGAATTTACACAACCAGACATTTAACATACCATGTAAAAGTCAAATAGTTGCATGCACACAAATGCCCATTCAAGAGAACACTCCTGAAATACCAGCAGCTACGGACTTAACCCCAGAAACTACTAATGAACTATTGCCTGTGTTAGTACTTTCAGGTCCACCATCTCCCAAGAGACTGAGAAGGGACTGTGACAACTGTGCAGCAAAGCAGCGGACATGTATAAATATGCAAACGGAGAACAAACGCTTGCGCCTGAAGTTGAAAGAACAAAAGATGTGTTATAAACAGGAAAGGAAGATGTTTTCTCTGAAAACACTGAATGAAAAAATTAGGAGAAAAACACAATCAGCCAATCTGTGGAGAACCAAGTGTTCCGTGTTGAAGAATCAACTTATGGACACGCAGAAAGAAAAGGAAATGCTTCAAAAGTCAGAGAACAAGTTGATGACAACAGAGGAACTTCTTAAATCATGTGTGGAGGAAAACAAGATATTGAGAGGGACCATTGACATATGTGAACGGAAGCTTAAGAAATCTGAGAAAGCAAAAGAAAACTTGGAAAAGAGTTATCATCAGTATGTTGAGGAGTCTAAGATTAAAATGCAGCAGATTCGGGCTGAACTGAATAAGGATAAAGACAAATGTTCCTCGTTTGAAGATTATTCAGCCAGAATGGAAGAAAGGGAAGAGGATAAGATCATTGTGACAATGGATGATGAAGGGAAATATGATTACAAGTTCCGTAGCTGTTTGTTGATGAACGTAAGTGTGGCAAATGTTTCTCGTTTGTTGTCTTCTATATCAGACAACTGTAGCCAAAAGAAATTTAGTAATTTGCCATGTGTATCAACAGTAGCACAGATGAGTTACGAACTTGGGGTCCTTGCCAATATACAGGTGGGACAAATGTTGCATGAGTGTGATGTTGCAACTCTGGCTTGGGATGCCACAACTTACCGGGAACCCATATCAACCAAGTAAGCATGTCTCTTTCAACATCAACTTGGCAGATATTCGCTAACTTTTAAGTATCAGACAAATTTCTGGTGGAGCGACAGACCAGATATACCAGCATGTCATGGAGGGTCTATCCGATGTCATTGATGTGTACTTTGATGTGTTCAGGCTATCACCTCTGGCTTTCATAGAAGTGGTCAAAAGCAAACTTCACAGCACTATGAACGACCGAGCTCCTGCCAACCGCTGCGTTTCTCAAAAGCTGCAGGAGGATTTTGGCAATTTGGCGGACCTGAAGTATCTGGTGCATCCATTGGATGGCCTTGCCAAGGCTGCTCGTGAAGTTTTGCGTACGCTGGAGCCAATAGTCAACGCTACAGATGAAGACAGACAGGCAGATGAAGACAGACAGGCAGATGAAGACAGACAGGCAGATGAAGACAGACAGGCATATGAAGACAGACAGACAAATGAAGACAGACAGAAGAAGAAGAGTCCGAGTCCCTTATTCATCAAATTTCCAAACTCAGAAACTAAAAAAGACTTAATGACAGTTAGTTAGTTATTTATTTAGTAACTAAATAACTAACTGTCATTAAAGTTTTTTTTAGTGTAAGGTGGTGTAACTTATACTAAAGTTATAGTCTTATACAAAGTGAGACAATGAGACCATTGCCATTGTGTATGAGGGACCTACCATAGACTGTTCTAACTGACTGTTGTTAAGTGTTAGTGTAACTTTATATTGGCTATGGCCAGGACAACAATGTGTATGAGGGACACACTATAGATAGCTTATTCTAAGTTCCAACTAACTCTGTCAATAATTGTTATTGTAACTTAAATTGACTGTGGCAATGATATCATTGTGTATGAGGGAACGACCATAGACTGTTCTAAGTGACTGTTGTTGCGTTTTAGTGTAACTTTATATTGAATGTGGCCAGAACAACATTGTGTATGAGGGACTTACCATAGCTTCTTCTTTTCATATCTTGATGCTGAGAGGTGGAAAGGAAAAGAAGCAGAAGAATATTGTTCAAGCGAGAAAAGTCATCTGATGAGAATTGTGAGAAATGCATTTGACATTTCTACTTTCTAGCTTAGCTTTGCACAGGTCTGCCTGGTCTAGGGGTTACACGACTTTCTCCATACTCCTGTATACTATCATGAGTAACATGATATGCATGAGAATCGGTAGCGGTTATCTCTGCGTCTGTAACTTATGGGGTATGTGAGCCGGTTGCTCATAAAGCAATGGCAAACTACTGAGCGTAATCTTGCCAAGAAATCAACAATCAGCTGAAAGATATGTATATATTTGTATATATGCGAACAAAAAAAAAAAATGGGCAGCCAGTAATCATGGCTGTAATGGCTGGTAACTTTCATGTGTTCCATTTTATGTTTCCTGTATTATGTTTTGTCTCATCAAATAAAGTTAATAAAACAAACTTGTGGACATAACTAACTATAAACTGTACCCCCCCCCCCCCCCCCCCCCCCCCCCCCCCAAAAAAAAACAACAACAACACACAGGCAGAAAAATCCTGTTCTGAACAACTGGGAACTCCCATTCCTTTAAGAGTGATGGACACTTCTTGTATCATGGGATGGAATAATCTTAGTTTTTGAGTTGATAAATAGGGATAGAGTATGGGAATTGTGGATAATAATGTTGGCTTGTCCTGTTAATGTAAAACCGTCAATTCATTTAATGGTTTAACGAATGTCATCCACAGAGTATGGCCAAGCAGACTGAACAGACTGACCATCGCAGTCTGTACCCACCCATAGAGCCATATGATACGGGCTTCCTCAAGGTTACTGACATACACACTCTGTATTATGAGCAATCTGGGAATGCTACAGGCAACCCTGTCTTGTTTGTGTAAGATTTATAACATACTTGTTTGTGTCAGATTTATAACATACTTGTTTGTGTCAGATTTTATTATAACATACTTGTTTGTATAAGAATTTATAACATATTTGTTTGTGTCAGATTTTATTATAACATACTTGTTTGTGTCAGATTTTATTATAACATACTTGTTTGTGTCAGATTTTATTATAACATACTTGTTTGTGTCAGATTTTATTATAACATATTTGTTTGTGTCAGATTTTATTATAACATATTTGTTTGTGTCAGATTTTATTATAACATACTTGTTTATGTCAGATTTTATTATAACATACTTGTTTGTGTCAGATTTTATTATAACATACTTGTTTGTATAAGAATTTATAACATATTTGTTTGTGTCAGATTTTATTATAACATACTTGTTTGTGTCAGATTTTATTATAACATACTTGTTTGTGTCAGATTTTATTATAACATACTTGTTTGTGTCAGATTTTATTATAACATACTTGTTTGTATAAGAATTTATTATAACATACTTGTTTGTGTCAGATTTTATTATAACATACTTGTTTGTATAAGAATTTATTATAACATACTTGTTTGTGTCAGATTTTATTATAACATACTTGTTTGTGTCAGATTTTATTATAACATACTTGTTTGTGTCAGATTTTATTATAACATACTTGTTTGTATAAGAATTTATTATAACATACTTGTTTGTGTCAGATTTTATTATAACATACTTGTTTGTATAAGAATTTATTATAACATACTTGTTTGTGTCAGATTTTATTATAACATACTTGTTTGTATAAGAATTTATTATAACATACTTGTTTGTGTCAGATTTTATTATAACATACTTGTTTGTATAAGAATTTATTATAACATACTTGTTTGTGTCAGATTTTATTATAACATACTTGTTTGTGTCAGATTTTATTATAACATACTTGTTTGTATAAGAATTTATTATAACATACATGTTTGTGTCAGATTTTATTATAACATACTTGTTTGTGTCAGATTTTATTATAACATACTTGTTTGTGTCAGATTTTATTATAACATACTTGTTTGTATAAGAATTTATTATAACATACTTGTTTGTGTCAGATTTTATTATAACATACTTGTTTGTGTCAGATTTTATTATAACATACTTGTTTGTATAAGAATTTATTATAACATACTTGTTTGTGTCAGATTTTATTATAACATACTTGTTTGTATAAGAATTTATTATAACATACTTGTTTGTGTCAGATTTTATTATAACATACTTGTTTGTATAAGAATTTATAACACTTGTTTGTGTCAGATTTTATTATAACATACTTGTTTGTGTCAGATTTTATTATAATATTCTTGTTTGTGTCAGATTTTATTATAACATACTTGTTTGTGTCAGATTTTATTATAACATACTTGTTTGTGTCAGATTTTATTATAACATACTTGTTTGTGTCAGATTGTATAACATACTTGTTTGTGTCAGATTGTATAACATACTTTTCAATATGACTTTTACACAGGTCTGTTAATAGACAAGATATCAGTATTTACAATGTTAATAGAGACAATATCTGTATTCACAATGTTAATAAACAAGATATCAATATTCACAATGTTAATAGAGAAGATGTCAGTATTCACTAAAATATCTTCTGCTTAAAATGATCAATGTGCCTTCTTCTTCAGCTGCTTTTCATTTATCTCCCAATAAAGCATAATTCCCCCCCCCCCCTTTTTTCCCTCCACCCTGCAGTCAGCTCATGCCATATCCCTGTGTAGGCTCCTTCTTTATTTTGTTGGGATTTGCAGCTGAAGTTGTCTACTAGATGATGTGCCAACCCTCCTTGGTTGCTGTGTATGACATACATGGCAGGTTACAGTGTTGTTATACTTTGCTTCTCTTATGGGCCCTGGTGACACCTGGGTGGGGGTGATCATGAAATAAAGACAAAAGTAGTCACATGGTATACTAGAAAGTTGGAAAGAATACTGGACAGAGATGTACGGAGAAATGACAATGAGCCCTTTAATTAATCTAATCTTTATTAGAGGAAGTAAGGTCAGCAATACGGTCTTAATGACGGAATGACCATCACTTTGACAGTATGCCAAAAGAATGGAGTGCGTGCTCTGTGCTCGATGTCATCTTCAACAGTCAGTGAAAAGAAAGTGAAGAAAATAAGATGAGGAAATGATGAGAGGAGTGCACAAGGGACACATTAATGTGTATGTGATACATCCTAGTCCTACACATGATTGAGGACAGACTGAAGGTACCACTGGTACCTTTAGTATTGGGACTCTTCTCTGACTGTTGTAGATGAGGAGGGAGCACATATAGGAATGCTCTGAGTACTGTGATGTCGGTTCTTGACTCAGCTCAAGTCAACTGGAGAACTAATCAAGGCAGGAGGATTAGCTAACATCCATTTATCATGGACTATGTGTGAAAATCTGGCATATTGCTTTTGCCTATAGCATGAAGGAGAGCAATCTACATTTCTCTTCCAAAGAAAGAAGATTTAAAACTGTGTCCCAACTATTGTACTAATCAATCATGCTAACAAAATCCTCCTGAGTCTTACCATGAAGATGATGAAAGCACAGAAGAAAAGGAGTTACAAGAAGTACTGTAGGTTTTAAACAGAAATATCAATTGGGGAACCAATTAGTTTAATATTTAGTTGGTTATGCATCGAAGTAGTTCCTGCAATGAGGCACTGTTGTCATTTGGAGGTGATTGGTTTGAATCACGGTCAGTAACCATAGATGTCAATTTTTATTGTGTCTATTGCATCTTCTTCTTTTGTCAGGTCTTAGTCAGATATGACTGAGCTACCGTATAACAGTAGACGGTACTACCTGCTTTCTGTTAGCGCCGAACATTGGACGGCGCTTACCAAACCCGATACCCCACATTGTGCCAACGGCTTCAGGCGGAAGAGCGCAATTGGGAGGGTACAAGCCTTACCCTGGTGCGAAGAAATGCAACCTAAAGACAAAGGGTCATGGCAGGGCAGACCAGGTCCTAAGCCTTGGTTGGTGGCTGGTCTAGGATCAAAGCTCCGACAGGCGGACAATTAGAGCATTGCTTTGCTGATCCGGCAGCTTCTGCAGCTTGTCTTGTTCCAGATGTAGGGGTTACCTTTCCTCTGGAGTGAATTAGGCAGGCCGAGAGAGGGATCATGCTGCATGGGCAACACATGATCTCTATATTTTAGCCCAGGCTTTGTGCTATGGAGAGGCAATAACTCCATCCCTTACAAACTATCGTCTGTCAAGACGGCAAGGTGCCAATGATAGCATCTTCTAGTTTCTAGTTCTTTTTCTACTTCTATGAGTGCCAAACAATACATGTGAGAAACCAAGAACCATATCTTCAACATGAGAACCAACTTTGAACTATCTTCTACATGTTCTTATTTCTATCTTATTTAGACAATATGTTTTTTTAAAATTTAGTCTATAATATTTCTTTGATTTATTTTCTTGCTATTCTATTCTAATTTGCTAGCTATATAACCAGATTTCAAAACTTTCAGTTTTACCCTTCCATGTTTCTGCACCATACATCAATGTATAGTAAATGTAACACTTGATCACTCTTTGTTGTAATTCACAACTTAGTCACGTTTCTCCTTCACTTAATTTAATAATACCTGTAAACAATGTTTTGTTAGCCATGGTGGACCAGGCGGAGGTACATCACCAAATGACCGCTGCTTCTTTGACCCTGCAGTCTACCGCATCATTCTGTTTGATCAGCGAGGCAGTGGAAAATCCACCCCTGCAGCAGAGTTAAAGGTAGCCTTTTTTATTCCATAATATATCTGGGCTGAATTTCAGAACATGGTACAGCAGTTAATCTATTTATGGCACTCAGCATGCAATATGGTTGTAAAAAATGGTAAAAAGTGTGGGACCTGTTTCCATATCTTGAAGAATATTCAATTTGTGGGTTAAAATAGCAGTAAACAATCCATTTCCACACTTTGAGTTGTAATGGGTATAAAGTTGACTGTATGTCCAACGCATGGTACACAACTGTACAAATGACAGTCGGTGAAGATTAACATCAACTAAGAACTGCTTGTATGTATTTTATGTAGTTGTATCAGTGTGCAGGCTCAATGGCGAATGGGTTACAAACGCAGTTCATAATCCCGCATACCACGTTTGAAACACAGCGGGGGCGATTGGCAGCAAACCGCCTTACGTTGGATTTTTTAAAATGGTATGTGTGCCGATCTTCCAGAAATAATGGCAAACTACTGAACGCAAACTTGCCCAGGAATCACAAACAGCCAAAAATGCTGGGGTTGACTGCTACGTCCTGTAAAGGACATGCAACCAACTTTTTGTAGCAGTGTATGCTTATTGTGTGTTTGCTGATGAAGGCTTTAGCCGCAGCGCCCATTTTGTTACTTGTAGTTGTTTCTCCAGTAAAGCTTACCAATTCTACTGCGCATGTTCATTGAAGTACTGATGATGTCCATCTTCAGGCAAGTTGACCCCTCCACTTCTTCCAGGCACCACGCCTTCCATCACCGGTCTCTCCCAGCCCCTGTGACCTTTGACATGGCCAGTGTTTCAGTTTCTGAGACATGAAGCAGTTTCTGAGACATGAAGCAGTTTATGAGACATGAAGCATTTTCTGAGACATGAAGCAGTTTATGAACCAGTTTTCTTCCATGTTCAGATCTGGTGGATTGTCATAATTTTTATTATTCTCGGTTCATGATATTCTATGAAATTTTCTGTAACATGTTAGTTCAGAAGTACTAATTTTCTTCTTTACAGATTGTAAAATTGTCCATGATTCACATCCATATGATAGCAGAGGAAAGATGCATGTTCTGAAACATGTTACTTTATATCTGTTTGCTTGTGTTGTGCCTTGGGCTCTTAATACTTTTTCACCTCTGCATTGCTAGATGCAGGGAGCCGCAGTAGCATTGTGACTAGACACTTGCCTGTTGACTCAGTGGTCCTGGGTTCAATACATAGCTGTGCAAATTAGGATTTTTAAAATAGATTTGGGCTTCCAGATAATCCAGTCTAACATAGAGTTAAAAAATGGCTTGGGAGGTAATGGCCACTGGTGTGATACTGACCAGAGCAGCCACTGAGTGCCGGTTGGTCTATATAAATATGGGTCTAGGGCCTGATGCGCCTTAAGTCATTAAGAGTCCTTTACTTACTTGACTTACTACTGTAGCCAGCCTACATGTGACTTCTGGACAGTCCCTAAAATTACTGCTTGTTTCTTTATTATGGTTTTACATTTCACTTCTTCTGGACAGTCCCTAAGATTACTGCTTGTCTCTTTCTGATGGTTCTACATCTGACTATTTCTGAACAGTCCCTAGAGATAAAAACTCTGCCACGGAGCAAACACGGCATGGGGCTCCTGATCATCAGAAGGGTAACCCCTTCCCCAAGAGTTTCGGACCATTATCCTCTTAACACTCTCTACGGGCGGTCCCGTCCGGATCATGACTTCTGGCGTCTTTCCCCTGCCGTGGGGACGTTCAGTCACTTTTGCTATTCTTGTTATGCTTTCCCTTAGCTGTTAGTACGTCTACTCTCAAGCCTCTCCTCCCTCAGTGAGGCAAGTCTGTGCAGCTTGTGCTTGCCCCTTAGCACCTGTGGTCATGGGGAGCCTCCTTCTTCCTCAGCCATGGCCTCCATCGCCTCCATCCGTTTTCTTTGTCGTGTTCCTTCCTCGCACCCCACACTCTCCTAGGAAGCCGGTTCTTTCTTTACATTTCTGGACCCACCTCTTGGTCTCTGCAGTTGAGTGAGTGCGACTTACAGACGATTACCGCTATGTTATGGAGGTTGGACTTCGGCAGACATTTGCATGATTTGACTGCACTCAGATTCACTACCCACACTTGGAGGAAAGGCTAAAGAGCTGACACAAGACATTGTAAGTTTGGGAGATTGTTGGGTGTTTTGCAGTTAGCGCTTCTAACCATACTAGTTCCAAGACACGTCCCACTTCAGGTTCAGACAATTCCATAGCCAGCATGAGGCCTTTTCGGCTGACTCACACAGTTGTTTTTGGCTAAAGTTCTTGCTCGTCCTTTAATGCGCATTTTTTTTAGCACATCATGCACGGAGTGGGAGACTAGACCTCTGGCACCTACCTCTACGGTGAAATACCTGACGGTGTACTCTTCCAGCCTAAGACTTGCAACCATGTCATCATACTTCGCTGTCTTGTGCGTTTGCTGCTCAATATTGGACTCGTAAGGGACAGTCAGCTCAATCAGCATTAGCTGCTTGTCTAATTCTTATGCTTGTACATCTGCTTATTCTTATGCTTGTACATCTGACTTCTTCTGAACAGTACTAAAATTACTGCTTGTCTCTTTCTTATTGTTGGATGTAATGTTCTATTTTCATAAGCAACTTCAGGCAGTTCAAGGTATCGCAGCATACATCTCAGGAACCACATCTCCATTGCTTCCAAGTTTTTCCTAAATTGTTCATTAACGTTCCATGATTCACTGCCATACAGCAAAACAGGTTCTTTATAGAATTTTAGTGCTGTCATTCTTAAATTCAGTGATAATGACTTATTGCATTTTTGATTGTGACTTGATGAACATTAATTTTCATTATAAGCAACACCTTCATTTACCAATGCAGGATAATACTACATGGAATTTAGTGGAGGACATTGAGACACTAAGGAAACAACTGGCAATAGAAAAATGGGTGGTATTTGGTGGCAGCTGGGGCTCAACTCTGTCATTAGCTTATGCTGAGACTCATCCCAGTAGAGTGAAAGCCCTTGTTCTTAGAGGCATGTTTACACTACGCAGGTAAGAGATGTATTAACTTGATTTTACCTCAGCCTCAAGCTACGCACCATGTGTGATTGGCTATTCTTCATGTGTACTAATCAACATGTCATGCGTGATTGGCTATTTTTCATGTGTACCAATCAACATATCATGTGTGATTGGCTATTCTTCATGTGTGCCACTTAACATATCATGTGTGATTGGCTATTCTTCAGGTGTGCCAATTAACATATCATGTGTGATTGGCTATTCTTTAGGTGTGCCAATTAACATATCATGTGTGATTGGCTATTCATCACGTGTATCTATCAAAATATCATGTGTGATTGGCTGTTCTTCATGTGTGCCAATTAAAACATCATGTGTGATAGTACTTCTTACAATTAGATAGGGCACACAAAAGAAATAGTTTGAAATCAAGAGTGGAGTTAAGCAATGTTATGAATTTGGTTTAACTGTTAGTAAAAAGTCACAGATTATAACACAAGGTGCCATTGGGGGTACCATCAATCTGTATAGATGATGCAGAGCTGGAGATAGTAGACCATTTAATATATCTGGGATTAGAGGTAAACAATAAAGTATCCATAGATCAGAAAATCAACATCAGAATTGGTAAGGCAGCAACAGTGAACACGTTAACAAAGAGAATCTGGAAGAACAAGAAGCTTACTGCCAAAACAAAAGTCCTGCTCTATCAAGCCTTTATCCTTAGTACTCTCCTTTATGACAGGTCAACTTGCCTGGTCAACTTACACCAAGAGAAACGTTTAAACAGCAGCTGTCTGTGAAGAATACTTGATATTAAGTGGTAAGATAAAATCACAAATACTGAAGTATTGGAAGGGTTAGGTTGTGTGACGGTGTATTCCATGCTCGGTCTTCATTGACTTAGACAAATTAGGATAATGGATGATGGTAGAATACAAAGGGCATTATTTTTGGTGAATTACACATGTGTAAAAGATCTAGGGGATGACTTCTATTATGGTACAAAGATCACATATAATTATTGCATGTAGGTCACACACTTAGCGTGTGAGATGTCAGATAGCGCATGATAATAGAAGTGACCATGTATTCACATGCATCCATTGTGGACAAACATTTACCCAACAAATTGGTCTGATCAGTAACATTCGCTGCCACCATAGGTTGTAGTTATTAAACCTATTTTTGAAGCACAATGTAACGAATTGTTGTCAAGGTGGCAGAGCTAAAGAAATCTATACTTAAAAAATCCACCTTTCAACGAATTGAACAGATTGTATTTTAAATAATTGCATTAGACTAATCAAATACAACTTATATTGACTTTGTTTTATAGCTTTAGGAAAATACCCCAGGTATTGATAGGCACTCAAAGAAGTAGGCAAAATAAGCTGAGATTTAAGGACACAATTTGAGCGCAATCTGTTCCAACAAACTGAGGATAGGAGGCACAAGCAAAACACGCAGTCAATTGCTGCAAGACCTGCCTCGTCTTACAGATGCGGAAACTGTGACAGAGACTGTCACTCTCGCATTGGACTATACAGTCTCCAGTGGTGCTGTCAGGCACCTCCCCAGCGGCACATCTCTATAGTCCTACAGGACTGAAAGAGGCCTACTACTACTGAGGACACACTACACCATACAAAAATTATTAGCTATAGTGACCAAACCAGGATTCAAACCTGTCTCCTGCAAATGTTGACATTTGATTGCAGGGAAAATATCTAGGGTGGCAATTTCTGTGGCCAAGTTTTGACAGCTCACACTAGTGGATAGTAAGTTGTATTGATTTCCATGGCTGCTGATATCTAATGTGGTAGGTAATGTATTTTTAAAATGCCGCAACATGCAGCAATCCTCCTCCTCCTCCTCCTCATGTTTGTTGTTTGTTTTATCATTTCTGTACTTAACTGTCTGACAATAGGAAAGAGCTGGAATGGTTTTATGAGGGCAAAGGAGCAGACATGATGTTTCCAGACTACTGGGAAGACTACATCAATTTTATTCCAGAGGTAAATAGATTATGAACTCCTGTGATCAACTTGTATATTGTATTTATGATATGAACTTGTATATTCTGTCTGTGATATGAACTTGTATATTCTAGCCGTTCGCAAGATAGAAAACATACTGATCAATAAAAAGATGTTAATTGTAGTGAGAAATAGAGTGTTGAAGTGCTACATAGAACCTATACTTTTGTATAGTTGTGAGACATGGACAATGAGCAGACAAGCTGGAAAACCTCAAATGGCAGTGGAAAAGTAGTTACTGGGGAAAATGTAAAGAATACCATGGACAGACAGATAAAGCAATGAGCAAGCCATATAAGAAGCAGATGAAAACACTAAACTGATTAAAGAAATTAGATGTAGACAGTCACCATTGTTTGGAGCCATTATGAGGAGAAATAAATTGGAGAACTTGGTGACAACTAGCAAGAATGAGGGGAAAAGAACAAGGAGAAGCCAGAGAAGTAAATATCTGGATGGCTTGGCCACGTTGCATGGTTGAGACAAGAACACAGAGCTGATCCACGACTTGGGTGATCTTGTGAGATGACGAAACATGAGCGCCAAAATATCATTACCTCTGGTCAGTAATGCATGCCATTTCAAGTGTCTTGTAATGTGCTGAGAATTAAAATATAGAGCATTTGTTGTTCACCAGGTCGAGCGTGGGGCCGTGATGGATGCCTACTACCGTCGACTAACATCAGATGATGAGGCCACCCGTATCGAAGCGGCTCGGCGCTGGAGTACCTGGGAAATGGCAACTTCACATCTTTTTATTAATGAAGAAAAAGTTAAAAAGGCCGAAAAGGAAGCTGTCTGGGCTCAGCAGTTCGCTCGCATTGAATGGTAATTATTCTGTTTGTTCTCATTGAATGGTGATTATTCTATTTTCCCTCATTTAATGGTAATTATTCTGTTGCTCGCATTGAATGGTAATTATTCTGTTTGTCATTTCTTTGAGTATTGTTTACATTAATCAATTTTATATTAGATTCATTAACTCTTTTCAAGACCAGGGTATCTGTATGTTCTTTCTGGTCCACTGTAGTGTTAAATACAGCCAAGATATTTCAGATATGCTGCTGTATATGGGTCAGTTTTCTTCAGTGGTGAGCATATCTTTGCCAATGTAGTTCCAGGTTGGAGGTCAGCATGGCTGAATGGGTAAGAGCGCTTGCTGTTAAACTTCTATTGTGCTGAGGGAGCAGGTTTAACACCTTCATGGTCAATTGGACTAAAATGTTGACTTCATGTTCTTGACTTAGGGATAAACATTACAATTACCTCGGAAGTTGGAGTAAATTCGCCTAATGGCGAAGGACACTGGTAATAGGGAAAGCTAATTCACACGCCATAATCAGCCAAGTGCACTAAAAAGTACTAGGATGTTTGTGGACTATGCTTGAATTCAAACCAAGTGAATACAAAAACAAAAACAACAACAAAAATTCCCAGGCCATACAACCACTATACTTAAGTCTTCCAAAGAAATATTGTTCTAGACATTACAGCACACTACGCTCATGTGGTTTAGGATGATGAGGCAGTGATTATGAGTTATGAGCTAAGAACCTACATCACTGCACTCAGGACATTCCCACACGTGCTTCGTCCCCTCGTTCAACAGCCTGATGATACTGATTGTTCCATCCACCATCTGATTGAAAGTTCTTCTGGTCTTCCCTCTCAGTTTTGAGATTCACCCAGGACCTCAGCCAATCCCCACCATACCATCCGCTCCACTTACGGGTTCTCAGTCTGTTCCACCGCTTTCTCCATCCGGCCCCACAGGCAGTGATTAAAAGACAATGCAGAATTTATAATCTGTTAAGATAAATCACTGCTGAGGATTGTATCTTTTGTTTGTGATGTAATATATTTTAACATATTGTGTGAGTTAACTTTTATGTTGCAAATGTGACCAAGGTTGGGAAAAACAAGTAGGAAGCAATGCATGAAACAATTTTAGTTGTTACGGGGGTTGCTATTTGTATTTCAGCCATTGCTGTATTTGCTGTTTATATTTCAGCCACTACTATGTTTGCTGTTAGTATTTCAGCCATTACTGTGTTTGCTGTTTGTATTTCAGCCATTACTGTGTTTGTTGTTAGTATTTCAGCCAGTACGATGTTTGTTGTTTGTATTTCAGTTATTACTGTGTTTGCTGTTTGTATTTCAGCCATTACTGTGTTTGCTGTTTGTATTTCAGTCTTTACTGTGTTTGCTGTTTGTATTTCAGCCATTACTATGTTTGCTGTTAGTATTTCAGCCAATATGATGTTTGCTGTTTGTATTTCAGTCATTACTATGTTTGCTGTTAGTATTTCAGCCATTACTATGTTTGCTGTTAGTATTTCAGCCAATATGATGTTTGCTGTTTGTATTTCAGTCATTACTATGTTTGCTGTTAGTATTTCAGCCATTACTATGTTTGCTGTTAGTATTTCAGCCAATACAATGTTTGTTGTTTGTATTTCAGCCATTACTGTGTTTGCTGTTTGTATTTCAGTCATTACTGTGTTTGCTGTTTGTATTTCAGCCATTTCTTTGTTAAGAGTGTCTTCTGCTAATAATTGTTAATAATAAAAAGGTGAACAAAATTAAACACGACCACCATCAACATCTTCCACTTTTGTCGTCAAGCATCATGGGGAGGAATAGTTAATGTTCCAGTACCCAATGGGTGACAGTGGATAATGTCATTCCGTGTGATTACAATATATTTGATTTTGTCAATCCATTTTCTTTTCAGACGGCCTCTTGCTCTCGAATCATATATTCTATGGTGTAGTGCCAATGTCATTAATTGACGGTACTGCATTCTAGTGAGATGGCCAAACTATTTCTGCCTTTCATTGTATATGACACAAGGTGTAGACTTGTCTTTAACCTTCCCACCTATTTCAGTTTTATGACAAGTGTGAATAGATAGAAAAAAGATTCATTAATGTGTAAACATTCGGTGTATTATTGCTTTTTGTATTTCAGCCACTACTTTGTTAATGGAGGATTTTTTAAGTCAGCAAGTCAGCTAATTGATGATGTTGATAAAATTAGACACATCCCTGCCACCATAGTTCAGGGCCGATATGATATTGTTTGCCCAATGGACACTGCTTGGCAGTTGCATAAGGTATTTATGAACAACAAGTGAACATATTTAATTTTTTTAAGTTTGAAGCCTTACAAGTTTGTTACCTAAACATACAGACTACACATATGCCAGCAAAACAAAAGGTTTGCATCTGCAAATTCGTCTGGACCATGCTGTGCCAGGATGTGCTGGGGGGATGTGTATCGGCCAGTAAAACATATCATTTGCCGGAACAATTCCAATAAGGAGATTGTGCAATAAAATGTTTCACAGTCAGCCACTATCTCTGTCATATACTGCCTATAGTACGTTGTGGTGTATGACAGGGAGGAGGAGCCTTTAGCCTGGCTGGTGCAGTCACCATGAACTCCGTGGCGAGGTGGTCAAGCTGTCTGACTCAGGCTCCGGAGGTTATGGGTTCGATTCCGGGCTGTATCCTTCGGTTCACGAGTGCATTTTTCGGGAGACTCCTGAGGGTCAGTGCTGGAGCTACGAAGTTTGTGCTTTGTGCGACGCTTTCCACACTGCGGAAAAAGTCTGAGCCATATGGTATAAATACCCATGCAATGAAGTCGACCCTGTCAACGTTTAAGCGACTTTTTGTGTAAATCGCCATGAACTGTGCATGTTAGGGTTTTCTTTTTTCCTCTGACATAAAAATATCCACACCTTACCAAGGATTCTAACCAGGGTCTCCTGAAGGAGAATCTGGCATTCTAGCCACTCGGCCATCCACTATCTCTGTTATTTGTTTACATCCTGGGGAACTTTTCGTATCATAACTAATGAACCATCATATTAAACATCACCGAGACCTATAGAAGGTCCAGAGCACCCAACAATAAAACGCTGTCAATCACAATATGAAAATGGGATGGTTAATTGATATATGGCTGTTGTGTGGACACCTAGACAATAAACAGACAAGCTGAGAATTATCTGATGGTTTCTACAAAGAATACACTGAGGTATAACAAAATTAATGAATAGTCCTTCAAGAAGAGGGTGAAAACTACAAATTGTTTAGAGAAATTGCGTGTAGATGGTAGACAGTGAAATTAATACAAGAGACAACATTGCAGATATAGGCAAATTTCAAGCAAACGGAAGAGAAGAAGGGTGGGTGGTGAAGGTTTTTTTTAGTGGCATCTTATGAAAAGCAGTATACTTGAAAAGTAATGACAGCTACTAAATTTGATGGAAACATAGCAAGAGCTTACAAAGACATAAATACCCTAATGGTTGGCCAGATGGCATAATGAGGACAAGAACACCAACCTGATCTGAGACTTGGATGATCATGGGAGATGGCGAAGTATTATCATCTGCACATTGCAGCATCTGTTGATGTTTGGTTGAGTTCTGTTCAGTTGATCATCACTGTACTCCAGACACATGCATAAGCACTCTGATCTTCTCTGTATTAAATCTACATCTGTAAAGCAACTAACCAAGCCAGTCCAGTGTTGATTAGCAAACCTGCTTGCACGCTTTTTGCCTGGCCACAGATCTTCGGTCCGAACACTTGTCTTCTAACTAATGATGCTCATTTCTTCTTCTTCTTCGTTCATCTGGAGTTTTTTTTTTTCGGATGTGATTGCGTTGTGCCTGTTTACAGCAGAGCTGCGTTCTTGCACCGTTAGGCCGACACATCCGACTTCTGCGGGCATTTGTTGACCGGGTTAACCTTCCCGGGGGTTTCTTAGGACGTTTGACTCTCACTGTTGTGGTGTTATCCCCCATCCCAGCTGGTCCATATAGAACAGCCAAAGATCCTGGTCAGCCCTCAAGGGAAGGCAGGGGCAGACCATGGGCATTCCCCGCCATCCAAGGAGGCTTCCATACTTGCAGAGCCGATACATAGCACTCTGGTACTGGGCTCACCCAAGGAATCGTCATGTCCTGCACATGGCTGCTTAGCCTCACTTCCGTATATTGGGCCTTCCGTTCACCATAGGCTGTTCTTCCAGAAACCAGAAGTATGCAGTCTGCAGATGACATCCACACAGTGAGCTTTCGATTCGGACTTTCCACGTAATGGATTTGCTATCCAAGCAATATTCCATTTCATGCCACTAGGACACTTTTCCACCTTTTATGAAGCCCACACAATGGGCTTTTGATTCGGACTTTCCACTTAATGGATTTGCTATCAAGCAATATTCCATTTCGTGCCACTAGGACACTTTTCCACCTTTTATGAAGCCCACACAGCGAGCTTTCGATTTGGACTTTCCACATAATGGATTTGCTATCCAAGCAATATTTCATTTCATGCCTCTGGGTCTTCATGCACCTTTAAATGTCAACCTGTATGTAGTTAAAGTAAGCTGCGGTCAACTTGAGCTTGTTGATATCTCCATAGAGCTTGTCCTCAAATGAAGCAGGTGTGGGCCAAAATATCTTTCTCTGTTCTGCATACGTTGGGCAATCCTGCAGCAAATGTTTTGCTGTCATTTTTCCAGTTCTACAATTACATTCATCAGTATCTCCTATCTTTAGTTTATTGAACAAGTGGTATTTCAGCCTGTTATGTCCTGTGCGGAGTCTGAAGATTGCTACTTGTTCTCTTCGGTCGAGTTTGTAATATGCATCATCCTTCTGATGGCCTGGATGCTCAGATTCCCATTTGGTTCTATAAGTGCTTTTTATCAACCTCTTTGCCTCATTATAGGTTATGTCTATGTCAGGCTGTGGTAGTCGTCCGCCCTCTTTTGCCAGTCTGTCAGCCTCTTCGTTTCCAGGTATACTGCAATGTGATGGGATCCACTGTATTACAACTTTTTTGGATTTCTGGCATAGACCATGGAGTGCTGCTCTTAGGTCAGTTAGTTCTGTGCTGTTATTGCTCTTGAGTATTGAGACAGCTGACTTTGCATCTGTGAAGATAGCTATTTGCTTCTCTTTATTTTCCTCCATCAGGAGCATTTCTGCTGCAGTTTTCAAAGCCTCTACCTCCGCTTTGAAGTTACTTGAAAATTTTCCAGTTGCCATTGAATGTGTTTTTTTCACTCCATTTTTTAAATTTAGGAGAATTCCTCCTCCTCTATTCTCTATTGAATTTTTGGCTGATCCATCTGTATATGCATGGGTCCAATTCCTGCTTGGGTAATGTTCTTTTATGTAGTTTAGGGTTATTTCTCTTCTTTCGGTTTCATGCTGAGTGTTCTTTTTCTCAATACCAGGAATGTTTTCTATCATCTCAGGCAGTTGCTGCTGTCTCCAAGCTGGGAAGTTGTGTGCATTGTGTATGGGCTTGACTGTTGATATGTTAAGTATAGGATCTGCCCTAATCCTTCGTTTTGCAGTTTCTACAAAGTTGCTACGCTTCAGTCTTCCCTTTCCAAAACCATTAAATCTGTTGTACATAGGGTGGTCTGTCAATCTTCTAAATTTTTCTGCTTGTTGCTGGGCTCTGCTATCTCTTCTATCCTGCATTGGTTGTAAACAAGTGATCTTTTCTAGTTCATTAATAGGCGTTGTCTTCAGGCTTCGAGTTATGATTCGCATTCCTTGGTTTTGGACTCTACTTATTTTGTTAAAGTTTGACTTAGCTGCTGTTGCCCAAGCTGCAATGCCATATTCCAGTACTGGCCTCACCCGTCCAGTATATAACTTCTTGAGAACTTTCTCATCTGCTCCCCACGTTGTACCAGCAAGCTTTTTCATGATTGCCATTCTCTGCCTTGCTCTTGTTCGATTTTTCTCAACCTGTGTCTTCCATGTCAGGCGACGATCAAAGGTGACTCCTAGATAGTTTGGATTTTCTTCATGGCGCAATATTTTTCCATTCAATACCAGCTTAGGTTGCTGAGTTTTATTTGAGAGGGAGAACACTGTGCATGTTGTTTTCTCCTCACTTATCTTCACTAGCCATGATTTTGACCAGTCCTCTAGCACTAATAAGGCTTGCTGTATTCTGCTGTTAGCTGTACTAATATATTCTTCAGATGTCCATATGGCTAGGTCATCTGCAAAGGAGGATGTGTGTACTCTGGCTGGAAAATTTTCTGTGATGTCATTTATATATGCTAGGAATAATGTTGGTGAAAGAACTCCTCCTTGGGGGACACCTTGCTCCAGCAGCATCATTTTGCTTGTCTGTCCTTGTACTTTTGTCCTGGCAGTTCTGTTCTCAAGGTAGTGGCTGATCCATTTATACATTTTTCCACAAACATGCATGTTTTGCAGTTTTACTTTCAGTCCTTCCTTCCATACTTTATCAAATGCTTTTTCTAAATCTATCCAGACTGCTAGTGTGTGCTTTTTCTCTTGGAAGGCATCCTCTATTTACTGAGCTATATAGGTTATTTGATCTTCAGTGGATCTGTATTTTCTGAATCCTGCTTGGTGTGGTGTTAAGAGTTTGTTTTCTTCCAGATGCCATGTTAGCCTGCCATTGATAATGCGTTCCATTAATTTTCCTACACAGCTCAGTAGACTGATAGGTCGATAGCCATTTGGTTCTTCCAGGTCTTTTCCTTTCTTTGGGACTGGTATTAGTATAGCTTCCTTCCATGCCTGTGGGACTATTCCTCTCTTCCAGCTGTTATTTAGGACTGCTAGTAGTTTCTTCTTTGCCTTGGTGCCTAGTCCTATTAGCATTTCATTTGTGATTCCATCCTTTCCTGGTGATTTCTTCTTTTTTAGGGTATTCATTGCCTGTTCCATTTCTTCCATTGTTAGATTTGCCATCATATATTCTGCTGCTGTCTCTGTATTTCTATGATGTATCTGTTTGTCTTTGATTGCTTTCTTCTGTTCGGTTGTAATATCATTGTGGTTTGCATTTGCATAGTGTTCCATTAGTGCATTTGCAGCCTTTTTGCCTGTAAGCAAGGCATTTCCTTGTTTAATTGTTATTTGTTTGTTTCTAGGTCCTTCATTGTTCATGGCTTTCACTAGTTTCCATAGTTTGTTTCCATCCCTGTCAAAATTCAGGTTTTCTGTTTTTTCCCTCCAACAATCTCTTGTTGTTTGATTTACTGTTCTTTTATATTTTGCTGAGATGGCTTTGAGAGAGATGTTTGCTTCAATTGTTTGTTCTCTCTCTGCTGTCTTCCTGGCATCTTCAACTTTGTCCTCCAAACTTTGTAGTTCTTCAGTCCAGTATGGTTTGTAATTTTTCCTCGCTCCTCTTGGAATGGACTCAGTGGCTGCCTGTATTATCGCTCTGTTTAGACTTTCCACCATTTGCTGTATGTTGCCATATCGTGTATTTATGTTTTCACAATATTTGTCTGTTAGTATGGCAAATCTGTCCCAATCTGCTCGTTTGTAATTCCAGCGGGGCAAGGGCTTTTGCTCCTGTGGAACATACTCCATATTCATTTCAAGCTTGATTGGTCTGTGGTCACTACCTGCTAATTGGTCCAGCACATGGCGATCGATTTTGTGGAGGATGTCTCCTGTGCAGAAAGCTAAGTCTGGAGTAGAAGTGGTAAGCCATCTTCTGGAGTAGAAGCTCGGTGTGTCATCCGCTTTGTTGAGTAGATGGAGATTTGAGTCTATTTCCCAGTCCTCCAATTCATCTCCTCTTTTGTCAGTATCTGGGTATCCCCATCTTTCTGAACGGCTATTAAAGTCTCCGACAATAATGCAGTTTGTGTCAGTTATTTTCATGTTTGAGAGTGTAAGGTCCTTATCTGCTGGGCTATACAGATTGTAGATTCTTATTTTCACGTCCTTTATCATTATATCAACACCTATAATTTCCGTTTGGTTGTCAGAGATCACAGATACTTCGCTGCAAGGTATTGTATTTCGTGTAAGTATTAGAACAACTCCTTTGTGTCCTTCGCGGTCGAAACGTGTGGCCTGATATCCTCTGACTGAGAATTTGTGATTGGCGTTGAGGTGTGTCTCTTGAATGCATGCCACATCTATTCTATCTTTATGAAGACGCTGTGTTAGGGAGTCTTTCTTCTTGTAAACTCCTTCGGCATTCCACTGTAGTATGTTGAGTGTCCGGGGTATTTGGTCAATAGCTCTTAACCTACTCCTCTGTGCCTTGACTCCACAGCACAGGGGAAGGTGACCACCAGTAGTCATGGGTGGACCCCCTCGAGGCAGGGGGCCCGGCACTATCACCGCCTGATGGGACTTCACGGGATTAGCACCATATCGATTAATTTTGATTTGTGACATCATGAATTAAGTTACGTTGCACTGCTTTGTCAAGCCTGTGGCTCAGTACATCCGATTTCGACAAGCATTTATTCGGGATGCTTTCCCTAGCCTTTGACTGTCCCCAGTCTACCTACAAGGCAGCAGGTTTCACGTTGCACTGCTTTGTCAAGCCTGTGGCTCAGTACATCCGATTTCGACAAGCATGTATTTGGGGTGCTTTCCCTAGCCTTTGACTGTCCCCAGTCTACCTACAAGGCAGCAGGTTTGTGTGTCTCTTCGTCTGGTCCCTCTCCCTTGACCTGTCCGACATGGGTGGCCCTACCAGTAGCTGTGCTACCGTCGGCATAGCTCTTGGGGTCATTGGGACGCACAAGCCCCTCTACCTCGTCACGGTGGACACACAGCAGAGGGGTGATGCTCATTTATTCAGTTAAAAGTGTTTTGGCTGAATTTCCAAATGGTTCATAATATCAACTGAATCCATGTGTTGATCCTTTGATATCGTAGCTGTGCCAGTTGACTTATCTACTCTTTCATTGCCCAGAACACCTATGTGTTCTAGTATGAAGATTAACAGCTTTACAATTTATTGATCTCTGCTTTTTATTTTATTAACAGACGCAACACATTTCACTCCAGGTAAATTATGTAATGCTCTGCTTCCCATGCAATATGAAAAGATACGTAGGAGAATTTGTCCAGTGGCACTGTTGTTATGTTTGTTGACATGACATCCTACAGCTAGAATTGTTTGCTTTTATCTGCAGAGATGGCCAGAAGCAGAGTTCCACATCACTCCAGATGCTGGACACAATGCCCAAGAACCTGCCACCCGGTCAAGATTACTTGATGCTGCAGATAAATACAAAAATCTTTAGATCATTTAAGATTTATCTGCAAATTATTAATTATTTATAGGTCACAGCATTTTATATCCAGTTTTACCAGAGTTTTGTTTTTCATCATCCTCATCTTCCACATTTGCAATCAAGTGTTGTGAAAAAGAATTGATGTTCCAGTGCTGATGGGTGGCACTGGATAATGTCATTCCATGTGATTACAATGTCTTTGATGTGATCTGTTCATTTTCTTCTTGTGCTTCCTCTTGCTCTTGTATCAGACTGTTTTTTTTTTTACTTTAAAACATAAACACGTATAACATTCATTGTGTGTTTCAGGACCCCAAAATGACAAAAACAAAAGTGAGATAAACTACCAGAAGAAAGAGAATGTTAATGTGTATATGATGACAGGGTAAACCCTGAAGGAAAATATTACCAGTATATATCTGGCAACTTGTAACATTTAGTTCTATGTTATAAGGATTTTCAAATTATCTCCAACTTTGCATAAAGTTTATGGATTTTTTTACATGCAAATGTTTATTATTTTCTTTAAAATTGTTCTTATCATAACATTTGTCTACTCGTTTCCTGGAAAACAATAACCAGTCCAGCTCCACCGGCCCCAAATGTGAACAGCAGAAATGTAAGTGCATATGTCCAGCCCTTCATCTGGTGTTTGTTGTATTCTTGTTACATATCTGATCGTGAGCCACAGAAACGCAGTGGCTAGCATGTTTATCTGCTGGCCTGTGGTGTTATGTTCAAATCTCCACCAGGTAGGGATATCCTTTTAATTGATCCTAGCTGTCAGGTCGGCCAGCTTAAAATGGATACTAGAAAATGCTGTGGGAAGTCAAGGTGACACAGGATATTGACTCTTGGACTTAGATAGATAGGACACGTTAGGAGGATGGATGATGGTAGAATACCAAAGGACTTCATTTTTGGTGAATTACAGATGGGTAAGAGATCACAGGATATTGACTCTGACACTTAGAAGGATAGGACACGTTAGGAGGATGGATGATGGTAGAATACAAAAGGACATCTTTATTGGTGAATTACAGATGGATAAGAGATCACAGGATCGGCCTCTACTATGATTCAAAGATGTGTGTAAGCGGGACATGATTCATACAGGCATTGATAATGCACATTGGGAGCAAGTTGCTGCTGAACATGTTGCATGGAGGGCACATATCAGAAATTGAATAAAGACAAAGGAGAAAATGACTGCAGATAGGTCACCCACAGAAAGTTTGAGACTTAAGATGGTACGTGATGGTGAAAATTACCATGTGTTCACATGCATCCACTGTAGACGAACATTTACAGCGCAAATTGGCCTTATCAATCACATTCGCTACCGCCATGGGTTGTAGTTATTATGCCTTTTTGAAGCACCGTGTAACAAACTATCGTCTGTCAAGACGGCAAGGTGCCAATGTATTGATCGCATCGCCCATATACTGCTGATTGATCTATAAAACTATGGGTGTAGCACCATATACCTAATACACTCCAAGGCATGGAAATGGGTCCTTCACTTTATCTGTACATACATGTCTTAATTCCTTCACTTTATCCGTATATACATGATATGCTTGTCTTAACTCCTTCTATCTCATAGAGTTGTTACATTAGTCTACACTGTCCCACTTGTTACTTAAACTCCTTTTGTTACACATTTTAATGTTTGTAGACTGATGTTTATTACTTTAAAGTATAATGAGATAGAAAGAGTTAAAGCAGGAACTGTTTGAGATGCAAAGAGTCAATACAGTGGAGATGGCTATTGACTCTGGTGTGTTCTTTTTGAAACCAGACAATGTGACTGGTTGTTTTGTTTGTTTTAATGCTAAGATTATTAATGTTGTCATTTACTTTTGGTTGAGAAATCTTGATAAATTGTTTGGCCAGTTGCTCCAGTTACTAGCTGTATCATAGTCATTAAGTGCCTTGCCAATTGGGTGATCATGTGTCTCTACAATTATCATGTGTCTCTACAATTATCATGTGTCTCTACAATTATCATGTGTCTCTACAATTATCATGTGTCTCTACATCTCATGGTCTCCAAGAGACTGTGTCAATATGTTTGCTGACATTTGTCCATGCTATAATGAAAAACTGTCAAGAAGAATTCCTTCTTTTACGTTTGCTCACTTTGGACTCAAGCGTAGTTCTTCCATGCACTACTACTTCTAGTTCACTGGACTGATTTATGCGTGTGGATAATTTCTGTTTAATAATTGTCCAGGGTTCACAATCATATGTACAGATTGATTCTATGTAACATGCAAGAATTCATTTGTCAACTTCCTATGGCACAACTGATACAATACTTGCTATATACATTTACAGTTTTCCAATGTAAACATAAGAAATAGGCAAGAAATATGCAAGATTGTTAGCTGATAATATTTGAAGATATGCTGAAACATGTTATTTTTCTCTATAATTGTTTCGCAAAGCTCTGCACTAATATTCCAGATAAGTCATTTCTTTGTAATGTATTGCCTTACACATATTTGGTTTTCATATATTTATTTCTGTAATTTCTTACATTAAACAAATAATTTTCACAAGTCAATGTCTGTTTGCTTTATTGCATGTATGCTAAGTTCCATCCATCATCATGTGCCATGCCGATAAGTGTGGGCAGTCATGTTTTTCCATCTCGCTCGATCACCAGAGTCATGGATCAGCTGTGTGTTTGTGTCTTGACCATGCCACATGGCCGAGCCATCCAGGTATTTACTTCTTGGTCTTCCCCTTGGTCTCTTCCCTTCAATCTTGCCAGATGTCACCAAGTTCTCCGATTGATTTCTTCTCATTACATGCCCAAACAATTTTGACTATCTACGTCTAATGACTCTAATCAGTTTACGATCTTCATTTGTTTCTTGAAGGACTTGTTCATTGGTTTTTCTGTCTATCCATGGTATTCTTTGCATTTTCCTCAGAAATCACATTTCCACAGCCATCAGATGTTTTTCACCTTGCCTGCTCATTGTCCACGCTTCACATCCATACAAAAGTATAGGTTCTATGTAGCACTTCAACACTCTTTTTCTCGTTTTAGTTGATATCTTTTTATTGGTCAGCATGTTTTTCATCTTGCAAAAGGCTACCTTCGCAATGGCAATTCTTGTTCTAATCTCTTCAAGGCATCTCCCATCAGATGTTATGACTGTTGCGAGATAACTGTACCGATTAACTTGTTTAAGAATATGCACATTTACTCATATATCACATTTGGTATTTACTTCTTCCCAGTGATGACCATAATCTGTGTCTTCTAACTATTCAATTCTAACCCTAGTTGTTCACTGTGTGCAACAACCGCATCTACTAAATGTCGCAGGGCCTGTTCATTGTCTGCTATCAAGACTGTATCATCTGCGTATCTAATGTTATTGATGTATCTTCCCCCAATGTTGATTCCTTTCATATCTTCTATATTTCTGAAAATATTTTCACTGTACAAAGAAAAAAGATCTTTAGACATTACACATCCTTGTCTCACACCTCTTTTAATAGACTGATATTGACCTACATCATTATCACATCTGATGGTAGCTTGTTGTTTCCAAAATATGTATTTTACAAGTCTAAGGTCGTTTCCATCAATTTGTAGATCTTCAAGCATCCTTATACCTGTGTTCTATAGGTATGTAATAAGAAGAGAAACGTTGGAGTTGGTTGTCATAACCGTAAGGTTGGAGGGGGAAATAAGCAGGGGAAGACCGAGAGAGAAATGCTGGACAGTTTGACATCATGGCGTGGAGGAACGTCAGTATTAAAAATAATTTTTAGCACAAGATACAGAAGGCTGTTGGCAAACGTGAACGCCAACGCCACGCGTCGTTGGTTATAAGATTGACAGTACACGAGACAGAAGGATGTAGGCAGCCATGATCACCAACGCCACGCAGCATGGTATAAGACGATTGGCAGTACACGAGACAGAAGACTGTGGGCAGACATCACTAACGCCATGCTGCACAGGCTATAAGAAGATGGACGGTATACGAGACAGAAGACTGGGGAGATATGCGCACCAATGCCATGCGGCATGGGCTATAAAAATATTGACAGTACAAGAGACACAAGGCTGTGGGCAGACGTGATCGCCAACGCCACATGGCAAGGGCTATAAAAGAAGATAGGTGTGAAGCTGATGAGACCACCTACATGTATGTCTACTCGGAGTCAGCAAGTCTCGCAGATATAAATGTGCTGATAAAATCCCAGTGAGCTTGATGATGTACAGGCCAGGACCGACTGTTGGCTTAGGCCCCACAAGCAATGATGGGCCAGGGGGTGGCTATGTCACTGATGAATGTCACCCTGACTTGACCTCCTAGTGTTTGGCGATAAGACCTGACCAGTTCCCGAATGGGAGAAATATATAGCTCTACTGGCAGGTCGTAAGTTGTCACTAGAGATGGAGACACTTAAGTCAGTGTCCAGTATTTTTTCTTTAAAATGATTGATTGATTGATTGATTGATTGATCTAGGAACCGACATCACAGCATTCGGGACATTCCCATAAGCGCTCCGTCTCCATCCTCAGCAGCCAGCGAAGAGTTCCAACACTAATAGTTCCAGTAGCACTCTGATTATATGATTAAAATGAATAACCAGCCATCAAGTTTACCTCTTCTCCCTTATACTTTTCTTATGAGAAGGCACGAATCCACTTACCCACCCATTATCAACACCAACAGTCAGTGGTGAGAAACAGACGTAGTGGTTGGAGTTTTATTGCAAAGGCTAACGGACGAGTCTCGAAAAAAAGAGTCTGGCATGTGAGACTACGACCTCTAACATGAAAATGGCAGTGGAAGCAGTAACAGCGGCATTCCGTTGGCTAGAGGAGACTACTGCAACACACGTTGTATTCATTACGGATTCAAAGAGGATGCTAAGTAAGGTAGACAAAGGAATGTTTCGTGTGGAATGGCTATTGTCGGTTCAGAGGTCACAGGTTGTGAGAATTGTATGGATATTTTGTCCTAGCCATGCGGGGGTGAGGGGGAAAGAACAGGCTAATAGGCTTTCGGGGAATGCACCTCTTGGTGGTAGATTGTCTATGGACAAGCGGGAAGTGGTCGTGCGCTTGTGGGACCAGGTTGAGAAGGCGGGGAACAGATTTAGAACCTGTAAGTGGAAAGAATGAGATTGCGGGAGATCGGCAGGGGCTCTGGAAAAATCTCAAAACTGAGAGGGAAGGCTAGGATAACTTTAAATCAATAGCGACGGGAACGATTAGTAGTATGACTCTTCGCTGGCTGTTGAACGAGGGGACGGAGCACGTATGGGAATGTCCTGAGTGCAGTGATGTCGGTTCTTAACTGAACTGAACTCATCTCAACACCAACAGCATTTCACAAGACGACGAATATTCTCTGCAACATATCCTTGTCAATATAAGTGAGGGATATTATATTTCTTCAGAACTATATTCAGCCAATCCTAATGTTAGGAAGCTATTAATGGACGATTAGCAGACAAGTAAGAAATTCAAAACAATGTTTTCTCGTAGTGAATTTGAATAACGAAGACACAAACAATAGATTGCACGATGTATTGCCTGACATATTTAGCTGCATCTCGTCAGGTACATACTGGATACAAGATACTACACACAGAAGATGGTAGCCTAGACAGGCCGACACACCGGAACAGTCCTGCTTCATCGGTCGCGAGACAGATGCTCGAGAGTGGTCATGTGGTTGAAAGAGACAGTGCCTTCCGTGTGTTGTTCAACACACAGAGTAGTCGGTTGTTAAGGTTTGCTGAAGCCATAGTGACCAACCTGCGTAAGCCGGCCTTGTGCAAGCAGAAAGACGTTAGTCAGTTTAAAATTACCGTGGTAGACAATCGACATTACTGTGCGAATATGTGTATATTTCAGATTGAAGGATTTATCTAGTTATTTCACTTTACGTTGTGTGATTTCTGCAGTATGTACCTGACGAGATGCAGCGAAATATGCCAGGCAATAAATCGCTTACACTCAGGAAATAAATGACCGTAGACTCCGAGGTAGACCAAGAAGACGGTGGAGAGATAATACATGTACAGACCTACAAGCACTTGGAATCAACGACTGGCAAGAGAAGGTCCACTAGAGAGACGAATGGAGACGGATTGTATTTGCAGCAAAGAACCTCAATGGCTCGGAAGGCTGAAGAAGAAGAAGAAAAATTTATTGTTTGTGTCTTCGTTATTCGGTACTTTTGCCTTAATTCACCCCAAACAAACGGAATCCCAGGGTATGACGTCACATCCAGGGTTTCCCTGTGTTGCGCCGTATCTCGGTGCGCAATTTTATCGGCGTGCAACTGTTTCTCTCGGCGACATCCCCCCAACTGTAACTGGCAAAATGAAATGCTTGTCAACTCTTGAGACCAGCAGTATACGAAAAGAATGATGATGATCTGTCTGTACGGGAGACGCGAGACTTGCAGCCATGTGCGCCTTGTCTCAGAGGGAGGATGTCCTGCCGAAATACATGGTGAATGTCGTAGTCGTCGTCGGCATCTCCCATCTGCCCTGACGCTCAGTCAGCGATAGCACCATGATGACATGATTATGAGAACAGAGTCTAGCAGAATGTCAGATGCCATGATGCTGCTGCAGAAAAGGCAACGCTACGCTGGCTTGTCGTGGACAGCTGCTGCCTGTTGCCAGTTCCAGAAAACTCATGATGAGACAGACAGACAGAGACACACACACACACACACTCACACAGAAACGGTGGCCAAAGCCCAAAGAAACATTGTGGGGCAATTGAAACGCACCAACACGAACTGTACCCGAACACAGAGGAGATCACCGTCAGTGCTAAATATAGCTGGTGACGTTTGTTTGGGGTGAATTAAGGCAAAAGTACCCATTATTCAAAGAAATTATGTGGAAGCTGTGGGATGTGGTTTTGTAGAAGAATAATGAGAACAACAAGGATGGTTAAAAGTGTATTGAAGATATCTTACAAGTAACGGACCCACAAAGGGAACTGGTTACTGGCACCAGAAGAACACAGTGCACATTCTTCGGGCATGTCACGAGAAGAGGAAAAGCTGAAGAACCCCATGACAACAGCCATGTTCGAAGGGAGGAGATCAAGATAGAAGATGCTGGGCATCATGGCGTGGAGGACATCAGTGTCAGAAATAATTGGCAATAGAGTTCAATAGACGAGACAGAAGGACACGGACACTTATGAACACCGTCGTCCAACGGATTGTTACAAAAATGTACATTATACACACTATATTTTGTATTTCCTATTGTTTTTTTGGTCCGCGCCTGTGAGTTAGGGATTAATGAAAGGCAGCTACACAAATCCTCGACATACCGAGTCGAGGGTTAGAAATCAACCGCGATAGCTTTTGAAGCTGCGGCTTTGTGCTGATTTTGATGGTATGAGGCTTCGGCTATTCAGAAAGCAACCTTTAAGGAGAGTTGGCATGAGATTGATTGATTGATTGATTGATTGATCTAGGAACCGACATCACAGCATTCGGGACATTCCCATAAGCGCTCCGTCTCCATCCTTAGCAGCCAGCGAAGAGTTCCAACACTAATAGTTCCAGTAGCAATCTGATTATATGTCCGTCTCGCCTTTCCTCCGAGCGCCGAGCGTCGGCCAGAACCCCTCGTCACACCTCGTTGTCTCATTCTTACCAGACCATGGTGCTCCATCTGCTCCTCCGAGGTGTACACGTGCTCCCACAAGGCCGCAACCACGTCTGCCTTGTCCTGCATCAATACTCCACCAAATTTTGCCGAGCCAGCCAATCTGTCCGCCTGTTCATTCCCCAGCACACCGGCATGCCCAGGAGAAAAGATCCAGGTGATGCTTACTACCCGTGACCTCCGAAGCGAAGCAAGCCACTCTGCACGAAGCCTACCTGTTCTCACCCTTCTCAGCATGCTTTCTGAGTCAGTTACAATCACAATGTGTGTATGTATCGTGTTTTCTATCCAGCGGAAAGCTGCACTGACCGCCTCCACCTCCATTCTTAAGCTAGATGTAGTGTTATCATACGCCAGGCTCTCCTGCACCAAACGCCGACCATTAGTTTTTGCCAAGAACCCCCAGGCACTTCTCCTACCTCTCAACACTGACCCATCCGTGTAGATAATCACATCACCCGGGCGAGAATTTTCATGAATTAGTTGCTGAATTTCCACTTCCGTGGCCCCTGCTGGCCACTCCCTGCACTCCCGGTTCAATGTTATTACAACTCTGCACAAGTCTGACTGCACGGCTGGCACTCTGACCCACTCCTCTCCTCGCCTGATGTTCTCCAAGGGGCACACCTGTCTGATCGTATCCTCCGCCTGAGCCATCCATGATTTCCCTCTTATCAGTCTCTGACCCTTAACTACGTCCAGCGCCTCATGCAACGGGTGATCTGTGTCTGCAGCTACTCTGAGGTATGCCTTCGCTTGCATCACCTTGTGCCTACTAGCAACAGTAGGAAGACCAAGGATGTAACGCATACACACTACTGGAGTGTCTCTGGTGCATCCCAGAATGACCCGCATCGCTTCATTCTGTATGCGCTCTAATTTCACCAGCTGACTCTTTGAGACAGTAAGCATTCCTAGTCCATAATCAATCACTGAGAGGATCAAGTTCAAGAGCATGAGAAAGACCGTCTTGTCCGTAGAAAGCTTCAACTGCAAAATCTAACCAATTCTGAACAAGTCTACAAAAGGCTTAGGGTGAATTGATAGAGAGCCGCAGCTTAACTGAGTGACAAAAGGCTGGAGAGAGAGAGAGAGAGAGAGAGAGAGAGAGAGAGAGAGAGAGAGAGAGAGACAGAAAGAGAGAGTCAGAGAGAGAGAGAGAGAGAGAGAGAGAGAGAGAGAGAGAGAGAGAGAGAGAGTGACTTAGTCCCTCATGCGATTCAACGTCTTTAACTTTAAGATAATCAATTCATTGGCTGAGAGAACTTAGCTTTAACAACCACAGATGTCCTTATAGCACGTTCTTCCTGGCAAAATGGTCAAGTTGTCTGGCTCGGGCTCCAAAGGTTGTGTGTTCGATTCCGGGCCACGTCCTTCGGTTCACAAGTGCATTTTTTTCGGAGACTCCAGGGGGTCGTTGTTGGAGCTACAGAGTTTGTGCTTTGTGCGACGCTTTCGGAAGTTCGCTGCAGAAAGAGACAGAGCCCCATATTGGATAAAACCCGGTGCAATGAAGTCGATCCTGTCGACTTTTAAGCGAAATGGACAAACCAGGACACGTTTTGGTGTTTCACTACTTACAATAGTGGGTCACTATATTTATTATAGTATTCATGGCCACAGGTTCTTTATAATTATCCTTACGTTAAGGGAATTTATATTATGTTCTCTGAACGAAATCTATCTATAGAAGTATCCATTTGATTTCCAAAACTTGGATTGAACACTAGTCCTGAAGTAGGCATAGGATCATCACCTTTTATAGGCCTGCGTGCTCGGGAAAATTGTTGGCAAATCTTTTCCTTACTTAAGAGACGACTAGCCCAGGCGTGGGACCCTTGTCGAACCACTCTCATAACATTATCAGCCAAACCTCATACCATTACAATAACGCTGCCGCTGGATCGCAAACACGAATATAAAATCGCAACCGGCAACCGTACAGATATAACCGGAAGCTGAATCCCTGGCTTCACTATTTTCTTGTGTTTGTGAGAAGTTTAGGGGAAGGTGACAACCACGGCTTGCTAGACGTTTTTCGGGGAGTTCTACGTTTATCATTTTAGCGAAGGTGTAGCTGCTATATATTTCAACATCTAGATGGATAATATTAATATAATGAATCCTCTTGCTCAACAGCAGGTATTGTTGCGATTTTAACTGTAGTTTTACTTTTACCTTTCTTAGTTAGCCATTTTACTCAGTTTAGTTTTAGTTTTAGTTTAGTAACATATTCTAAATTGCTTTTTCATTATGCAACCTGCATAGTTGGATACCTCTTTAAAAACCAAATCCAACGATACCTTATTCAAGTCTATAGGTCAATTCTAAGCTGAGATATTAATGTTTGTGTGCCAATTTATCATGTGAGGCACTATTCGCAATGGAATTGCGAATAGACAGAACTTGAAATTATATTCGCAATCGAATTGCGGGAAGTAACAAACATGGCACAGCGTCTGCTCACTAGTCAATTTTAGTTTGGACCATTAAGAAGTCTAAGAAGGTTGTTAATTTAAATAGGAATGTTCATTGTTGCGATTTTAATTCTGCTGATTTCTCCGTAATTTTTAATGAATCACTCTTCTTCTTACTTCTGTCCGTTCTTTTGGCATCTCGTTTTATTTTTACATTATGTTAGTCCTGTTTAAATATCAAGAATAATTTTTCAGAACAGGTATCCCTAATACAAATAACGATCCCTACAAATAATGTCCCCAGGCGAGTTCAAGAATTGTTAACTTTCGTTTCTGTACACTTACTGTTACCAGGCATCCATGTTTGTTTACATTACCTGTCCTACTATTTATGTCCTGATAATATCGCAGCAGTGATGATTCTCTTAATTTGACACTTTCTATGGCCTCCATTGCATTCTCTCTGAGTGACTCTTTTGGTCCAAGCTGACAGCAATATGCTTCGCCTCAGCGAGACATGATTAGGCAATTCAAGCACCAGGCTTTCGATTGACTGGCCTCATTAATTAATAAATAAACAAGGAAAAGGAAATGCAGGAAAACCCGGTATATCTGAAGCAGGTGGAAAAGAGGAGAGAGATAGATAACGAAGTTAGTGTGAGAGTCAGAGATATGAGAAAGATGTATTGAAAGACAATAAAGAGTTGTAAAGACAAGAAAGGGAGAGGTGGGAGATCGAGACTTAGAGCAAGCAAGCGAGAGAGAGAGAGAGAGAGAGAACTCGTGTTCGGGTGGCTAAGCTCCTTTCCCAAGACAACAAAAGTAGAGGACAGATAAGAACAGAAAGACAAGTGTGCAGGTTCTTGCGGAGCAAGATAAACAACACCTAATACACAAAATCCGTAGAAAACATATGCCTAAAGCAAAATCATCAGACTAGCATTGGTGTCACCTAATTCCTGAAAATAGAAAAAAAAAATGTCGCCTCCCCGGCTGGGAATCGAACCTTGAACTCCCGTGTACCAGACGGAGACACTAACCACTATGCTACTGAGGACACGTTAACAGATCAACAAAATATTGTAATATGGACACACGCTTAGGAATAATCACGTGATCTACTTCGATTGCGAATATAATTTTTCTCTATTCACAATTCCATTGTGAATATAATTTTTTTCTATTGGTTTGATATTGATTAAATCTGGACAGCTGAATAGGACCTGCAAAATTATTTCCAAAGGTACCTCATTCAAGTCTATATGTTGATTGTAAGCCGAGATATCCAGATTTGTGTGTAAAATTATGTCATAAAACTAATAAAAGGAACATAGAGGAAAATACTGATTTAGCTGATTTTGACTTGCTGCCCAGAAACAACAATTGTTTACAATGTGTTTACAACTGCTACAACTTTTTTAATTTTGAGAAAACTCCTTAGCAACTATATATTTTCACATTCAGAACTGTGAGGCCTAACTGCCTAAGTAGAACATTTTTGATGTTATGCAATATCAACTCATTAAAATTCAAAATGGCCACTAATTAATTATTTTATAATTATTAAACTTGGCTAACAAACCTGGAAATGCTAATTATGAATATTTTCCCCTTCAGTTTGATAAAATAAATAAAAAGACCATGTTGTGATGTTGTAAATATGTTTTGTTACTAATTTAAATTCAAAATGGCTGCCAATTAATTTATTAATAATTAATTAAAATATTTCAGTTATCAGTTGGGGCATCTTCATTGCACTCCGGACAGGTCCATAGGTGCTCAGATCCTCTCTCCCCTCCCCCCCCCAGCATATGCATCAGTGTTCGGTGGCTAATAGTGCCAGTTCTGTGTTGGTTAATGAGGCACCTCATTTTCCCGATGTACCTCTCGTGTCTGGCCGTGCCAATTCTTACTCCCAAGTCTTTCATCCTGGACAGCGATGTAGATTCATTGATGTCAAAGTCTTCTGTTCTCGACATGTCTTTAAGGACATTAATAACATCGGCACGATCTATGGGCTGGCCATCAGCAGGGGGTGCAGAGCCAGCCAGTCTATCAGCTCGTTCATTTCCCTCGACTCCCACATGTTCTGGGACAAAGATGAAGGTGACTTTACGGACAACAGACTTCCTAAGCGACTCAGTCCACTGTCTACGTACAGATCCAGCTTTGAACTTCCGAATCATGCTCATTGAATCACTTAGTACACACATGTTGGTATAATGCTGTGATTCTAGCCATAGGAAAGCCTGTGTTACTGCCATCACCTACATCGTCATGCTGCCCGTGGGCATAGTGTGGGCACCACTGGATTCTTGGACGGTTCGGCCCGCTGAACGGGCTGTAAATGTCCATGCAGTTCTCTGCGTCTTTACAACAGATCTATCTGTATAGATGAGCACTTCGGGGTTAGGTTGTCTGCGTGTTCATTGATGAGCGCGTTGACCTCTGCATTGACAGTGACAGGGTTCTGTTCTCTGCACCGTCTGCCAAGTGTGATAATGCAGGAGAAGGTGCACTTAAAAGCTGGAGGCACAGGCACCCATTCCTTGCCGAGGTTGATACTGGTAGGACTGCAGACCTGCTGATGATATCTTCCACCCGACAAATCCATGATTTGCCCCTCTTTGTTGCCCTTTTCTCTGAATATAGTATCATGCAGAGGGTGCTGCTCATCCGCACTTATTTTCAAGTATGCACGAGCTCTCCAGATCTTGATCCTGTGGTTCACTGTCGGGAAGTCAAGGAGGTATCTCATCACTAAGTCTATGGCGGCCGCACATGTCTCTTCTCTGACCTGAAATCCTTCGTAAACATCTTGAGCAAAGAATGCCGCATTCAGCCATGCCTCTTTGTTACGTCTGTATCCTTAAAGTGTGGGCGGGAATTAAAAAAATTAACTTTTGCTAACGAGCCTTGAAACACCAATTATGTATCTCTGAAGTTGTAGTGGGTTCGCCTTATGGCAAGGGACACTGGCAATAGGGGAAGCAAGCAAGCACCCAAAAAAAATTATGTAACCCCCCCCCCCCCCCCCCCCCTTTCCACGCTCTCTCTCTCTCTCTCTCTCTCTCTCTCTCTCTCTCTCTCTCTCTCTCTCTCTCTCTCTCTCTCTCTCTCTCTCTCTCTCTCTATCTCTCTCTCTCTCTCCCTCTCCCTCTCTCTCTCCCTCTCCCTCTCTCTCTCTCTCTCCCCCACCTTCCATTTGATAAATATTTTAGAAATCAATACTGAACAGGGTAGATGGTCACTCAGCTGATCACCCAGGACAGTCCATTTTACATAGGATACAACTGACTGGGTAGCTGATGTCAGGTCAGTAGCTGTGTCTGCATCACCAGGCTTTGTCCCCATTCTCGTTGACGTCCCATCATTTATACAGATTACTTCTGGATGAAAGCTTCCGGTCACAAACATGGATGATAGGCAGTGAAACGGTTAGGGCCTCTGGAGTGTTTATGCTCGTGGCCACTGTTTGCATTTACATTTTCCTCATGTTGGACTGGTGGTTTATTGTTCCGTCGCCCTGCTACTGAGTTGGGTGCGTGGTGTGACGCTGTGAGCTGTGAATTTCGTGTGAAATGCTTTTAAATCTACCCGAATTTGTGGATCATGAACTGCATGTTCAGAGCAATGGCAGCTGGCTATGTCCCAGAATTGACCGGTTTTTGTGCCGTATGCAGAAATGTGTGACTGCTGGTCTTCTGGTTGACTGCCGTTTCCTTTGACCATGAACTGTGCTTCGCGGAGACTTGTTTTGGCGTTCTGGAGACGGCATTATGTATAGTGAAATGTTTTTTTTTAACATCTGTTTGAGGTGTTGTGGTGTGAACTGCATGCTTGGAAAATGGCGTAGCTGGCTAAAAAAACATCTAGAAATGGAACAACAACATCTAGAAATATCTGCATGCATGGCGGCTGGTTGTGACGCAGAAGTGACTGGTTGTTTGCCTTGTTTTCTAATGACTGCCGTTTCCATCGATGATGAACTGTATTTTCATAGAGGACTTTTTTGTGTTGGCATTCTGGCAACGGCATTATGTCCAGTGAAATGTTTTTTTTTTACATCTGTTTGAAGTTGTTTTGTTGCATGAACTTCATTTCAGAGAAAAAATGGCGTGGCTGGCTAGAAAACATCTAGAAACGGAACAACAACACCTAGAAATATTGTGACTTTGTAGATGAATATCTCGTTGGGAATGTAGCGGCTACTTCCATCAAGGATGAATGGGATGGTTTGTGGAGGACTTTTGTGGTGACATTCTGGTGGCGGCATTATGCACAATGTTCCTGAGTGGGCTGTTGTTTGTCGAGACTCCTGTCTTTTCCACTTTTCACATTGCTCAGTGAGGAACATTTTATGTGATATTCACTGGCACAGGAACGGAGCATAATAGGGATGACCCATTGCTGTGATGTTGGAACCGTGACTGAACTGAACTTATGGATCCACCATGGCTTCTGCAAACGCATTTCCCTGTCAGTTTCCCCTATTATTCTCACATTCTCTGTTTCGTGCATTGAAGTCCCCACGGATGAGACACGAACTGCCTGGGAACTCCTCCAGCTCCTTAAGCCAGTACCCTCGTTCCTTTGTAAGAAAAGAATCTACTGCTACATATACATTCCAGCTTAGACCCCTAATCTCTATCTTTATATGCTGCACCTTTCTTGTATTGTTATTCCACTGACTTAGGTCTAGAACCTCATGTTTTAATCCCTTATTCACTAGCAAATCCTGCCCATGTCTCTCCTATCCAGGGACAAGATGTCTCTCCTGTCCAGGGACAAGATGTCTCTCATATCCAGGGACAAGATGTCTCTCCTGTCCAGGGACAAGATGTCTCTCCTATCCAGGGACAAGATGTCTCTCCTATCCAGGGACAAGATGTCCATCACCCAAAGCACCGCCCTTGCAACAGCTTGACTGCCTCCGTTGACTGTGCTCCCCACAGCCATGCGGTTCCTCGGCACGCAGGATACACCTTGAACTTGGGACATAACCCTGATCAGGGGACTAAACAGGTACCCCACCTTGCCCAAGGGTGTCCTGTAGGCTAGCGGAGGGAAGGAAGCACCTTACTTCTCCTAGACATTGTGAAAGACTTACAGGGGGAGGGTGGGGGGAGTTCTGTACAGGAGAAGCCAGGTGATGATGATGATTTTTCTTATATTAGTGTCTGTACATTAACCAAGATATTTCCACATAACCTTTCTAAAATAATGTTTATCAATCTTGTGTTTCAGAGAGCTATGATTCCACAACCTCCTATGCAAGTGGACAGAGAAAGAATATATCAGTGGATAAATGATCTCTCCTCACCAGAAACCCGAGACAATGCATTACTAGAACTTAGGTAACTAATTTGTGCAATCACTAATTCTTCTACTTTCACCTTTTATCACTCCATTGGTGCATAGGCCCCCCAACCAATTCACTCCCAGACCTTCTATCATTAGCTATCCCCTCACTCCCAGCCCTTCTATCATTAGCTATCCCCTCACTCCCTGCCCTTCTATCATTAGCTAGCCCCTCACTCCCAGCCCTTCTATCATTAGCTAGCCCCCCACTCCCAGCCCTTCTATCATTAGCTATCCCCTCACTCCCAGCCCTTCTATCATTAGCTATCCCCTCACTCCCAGCCCTTCTATCATTATCTAGCCCCTCACTCCCAGCCCTTCTATCATTAGCTATCCCCTCACTCCCAGTCCTTCTATCATTAGCCAGCCCCCCACTCCCAGCCCTTCTATCATTAGCTATCTCCTCACTCCCAGACCTTCTATCATTAGCTATCTCTTCACTCCCAGACCTTCTATCATTAGCTATCCCCTCACTCCCAGCTCTTCTATCATTAGCCAGCCCCCACTCCCATCCCTTCTATCATTAGCTAGAACCTCACTCCCAGCCCTTCTATCATTAGCTATCTCCTCACTCCCAGACCTTCTATCATTAGCTATCCCCTCACTCCCAGCTCTTCTATCATTAGCTAGCCCATCACTCCCAGCCCTTCCATCATTAGCTAGCCCATCACTCCCAGCCCTTCTATCATTAGCTATCCCCTCACTCCCAGCTCTTCTATCATTAGCTAGCCCATCACTCCCAGCCCTTCCATCATTAGCTAGCCCATCACTCCCAGCCCTTCCATCATTAGCTAGCCCCTCACTCCCAGCCCTTCTATCATTAGCTATCCTCCCACTCCCAGCCCTTCTATCATTAGCTATCCCCTCACTCCCAGCTCTTCTATCATTAGCTAGCCCATCACTCCCAGCCTTTCCATCATTAGCTATCTCCTCACTCCCAGACCTTCTATCATTAGCTATCCCCTCACTCCCAGACCTTCTATCATTAGCTATCCCCTCACTCCCAGCCCTTCTATCATTAGCTATCCTCTCACTCCCAGCCCTTCTATCATTAGCTAGCCCAGGCAGCTCCATCCATCACATCCTCATGTTATTCCTTTCTCTTTCTACTTTCCTCCATGCGTTTGTAAGTCTTCCTCTTATTTCTTGTGAGCTGTGGAGTTCAAGCTAAGATCTTTCTAATTATAGTGTTTTCTGGTCTTCACCTCTCGAATCACTGCTATTTGTCTAGTTCTCTCCTTGAGAAGATTGGTTAATTCATTTATTAGTTTTCCATACTATATCAGACTGTTCAGTGTCTTTCCTCTCTGCCATCCAAATCTCTGTATTGTTAATCTTACAAGCTGTTAGGTAATTGCCAGTTCAATTTTCTTGTGACATTACAATTTGTAAAGTTGGCTGCCTTCCATCTGTGGTGGTTTTCTTTGTGCATTGATTCAGGTAATTTGCATTTTCAAAGTCATTAACTCAACATCGGAAAACGGCAGAACTAATGATATCAGAGAAGTATTTTCTCTCATTCTGTATACCGGTCTCCATGGTAAAGGAGTTATGGACGCAGTTCTTAATCCTGCATACCCACGCTTGAAACACAGCTGCTGGCGATTTAGCAGCAGACTGCCTTGCGTTGATGTTTTACTAAATGGTATGGGTGCCTTTTGTTCAGAAAGCAAAGGCAAACTACTGAACATAAACTTGCCAAGAGATCACAACAGCAAAAAATGCTGGTGTTGACTGCAACGACCTGTAAAGGATTTAAAAAAAAAAACTTAAACTAAATAAAAACTGTATGCATACGAGAGAAATTTAGCAAATTATATCACACCGCTTATGTTTCTTTGGCTGGATTTATCTTTATCATCAAACCATTGTTTCCTGTGGAATTGTTGCTGCTTCAGTTGCTCATTGTTGATCTCTATTTACTCTATGCCGTCTTCATCAGTTGTGCCCACTTTGCTCATGTGCATCCTCTTTATTCTCAAAATTCTCCACTCTTTTCTTTCCATATACAGCCATCATCAACATTCAGGTTAGTTATGTCAAAAGTGGGTAAATATTAAAACTGCACTGCCAGATGCTGTCTCACTCTGACAGACTGCTTTTCTTCCCTCTTTTGCTATCTTCTCACTTGTTTTGCTATCTCTTGCCTGCCTTTGACTTTGCCATCCAGTATAGTGTTTAGATGCTCTTATTTTATCAGGGTTCAAAAGGGAAGCAAAATCTGGCTGCAAAATTCAACCTATCAATTACTAAGGACTTTGTGTGAAAACAAAAGTGTTGTGGCAACTAAGGAAGGTTGGCCTGAGCGTGACAACCTCATCCTGTAGACAGCTTTAGTTGTAAGCTCAAGCAATCATGAACACATCTGCAGAAAAGACAATTCATCTAACCTAGATAGGAGTAATATGGAAAGGGCGTGGAGAAAGCTACATGAGATAGCCAATGTGAGGAGGACTTGTGAGTTTGTTGAGTGCCTCATGTCCACAAGGAAATGAAATGCTTAAGAAGAAAGAATGGTTTTTATGACATAAGAAGAAAGAATGGTTTTTAATTAGTAGAAAGAATGGTTTTTAATGACATGAGAAGAATGAATAGTTTTTATGACAGAGGAAAGAATGGTTTTGACATAAGAAGAAAGAATGGTTTTTATGACATGAAGAAGAAAGAATACTGCGTAAGTCTTTTAATCAGGCCAAAATATTTTAATTAAAACAAGTTGTTTCCTGTTCTAATCTTTGGTATTATAACTACACATGTAGAAGTGTGGTTTATAGGTGAGTTGTCTGTCCCTTAACTCGAGCAGATCTCATTTTAGAGGTATGGGTTGTTATGAAATAAGAAATCTAAGGATGGTATACCCCCTCTTTGATCCTGGAATAGTGGATTGAATGAGCGGGCTGACAAGCTCGCAGGTAAAGCTAAGGTGGAGGGCGGACGCGCCATGGACCAGGCTGACATTCTGAATGCTCTACGAGAAGTAAGACTTGCGAGAACCAAGTGATGACTGCGAATCTACAACCATGGTCAGACTGCGAGAACAGCAAATCATAAGAGGGGTGGCCAAACAAGAACACTACGCAGGAAGCCAAAGAAGATTGATAAACCAACACAGAACTGGTGTCGTTAGCCGCTATACACTGCAGGATTTGCTTAGGAGGGGATCCGAGCACTTATGGACTGAATGGTTCGATGTGCAGTGAGGATGATCTGTCGACTAACTAACTAACATCTAGCCTTCATGGATAAAGACCATAAAAAAAACAAACAACAAGAACTAAAAGCCTTATATGCATGTTGCACATGAACAAACTTTCTCAGCAATTGTATACTGAAAAGTGATGGCCAAATTAGCGCTGGCCTGGCTAACAGGCTGTATCTTAAATAATAAAACTTGCCCACAAAAGAACACCCATGGCATGTATAATTCAGGCACTTACATGCCTTGAGATAGCTTGCAGTTTATGCCAAAACACCGTGTCTGTTTGACACGTGGTCAACTTGGTGTAGTACAACTTGATTGGGCCACAAGTTTAACAACAAAAGTACGTGTGGCACGCCAGTCCACATTGGACACATGGGAATAAACTTCAGACCTGACGAGGTCATCCTGACTGATGTGACAACATTAATAAATTTCTTTGTTTGAAGCATTTACATATTTTACTAACATTACTGTTTCTTCTTTCACATAGCAAGAAACGAGAGATTGTCCCTGACCTGGCTCCATTGTTGTGGCACTCCTTTGGTACAATAGCAGCACTTTTGCAAGAGATCATTCAGATATATCCATTAATCCTTCCTCCTGTATTAACAGTAAGTAAAGTTCTGGTCATGTAAATATAATGTGCAAATGAAGCCATTTGTCTGTAAAAATTAACATGCAATCTTGTCTAACATGCATGTCAATATTCTTGATTTAATGTTATTTTATAGTTGGGATTTCTATCATTTATGCCAATTTTATACAGTAATACATTTGACACACATTCGTT
Organism: Cepaea nemoralis; assembly: GCA_014155875.1. Lineage (NCBI taxonomy): Eukaryota > Metazoa > Mollusca > Gastropoda > Stylommatophora > Helicidae > Cepaea > Cepaea nemoralis. Next base: position 248,347 of record JACEFZ010001290.1, read on the forward strand.
TGTTATAGATAATAATAAATAAAACCTAAGTTTTACAAGTGTTGTATTGCCAGGTAACTCTCTAACACTAGCCATATTTAATATTGAATTAACATTTGACTAGAAAGGGGGGGGACTTCCGGTCGCCAACATGGCAGTTAGGCATTGAACTGTTAAGGCCTGTGGCGTGTTTATGCTTGCAGCTATGGTTTGTAATCGCATTTTCCTCATGTTGAACTGGTAGTACATGGCTCTGTCGCCCTACTACTGAGTGAGTGCGTGGGCGACACTGAACTGTGAAATTCACGGGGAATGCTTTTACATCTGTCCTGTACAGTGACCTGCATGGTCGGAACAATGGCTACCAGCTGTTGCTGAATTGACTGAGTTGCTTTTTCGGTCCATGAGTGCATTTTTCATGAGACTCCCGGGAGTCGGCGCTGAAGCTGCGGAGTTCATGCTTTATGCGACGCTTTTGGCAGGTCGCCCTGTGGTAAGAGACCGAGCCATGTGAGAAAACCCGGGTCAATGAGGTCTTTCTGGTGACTGCCGAGTCCATCGATGATGAACTGTGGTTTTCGTGGATTAATTTTGTGTTGGCATTATGCACAGTGTACCTGTGCGGGCTGTTGGCTTGCCGAGACTCCTGCCTATTCCACTTTTCACATTGGACAGTGGGGAGCATTTTGTGTGATATTCACTGGCACAGGAAAGGAGCATAATGGGGACGACCCGTTGCCGTGAAGTTGGAACCTCAACTAACTAACTAACTAACTTCACTAGAAAGGGGGTTGAAATCAGCCACACACAAACGATTTGGAAGCAGACTACCTGGCATTGATGTCGATGGCATAAGATGTTGGTAATTCAGACAGTGATGGCAAATTACAGAACGTAAAAATTACCTGTAAAAGACATGCAGCTAACATGAATGATATCATAGTTAGAAAGTCAGCATAGTTACATTTTATGACAATTGTAGATGCTATGGAAGGAAAAACAAAACACACAAAAGGAAATGCTAGAGTATTTTATAAATGATGTCAGAGCCTATGTCACAACAACAGCAAACAAATGAAAGCATACATTTTCAGGACATGCAGCTTTATTCTGGCAACATATAGATGCCAATCATTTGCAACTATGAAGAGCACAGTCAAGACTTTTGAACTGAAATGGTACATAAAAATTGTTACAAAACCAATTTACAACATGTGAACTTCAAGGAAAACTGATCGTAATCAGCATGTCTCAGAAACTGTAATACTTTGGCCATGTAAATTGGCAAGAACTTGGCAAGTACTTAAAGGCATCGTTTCCAGATGAAGGGCCAGTGGTTGACCTCTGTGGTGATGGACAAGAAATGATACCTGGATGTGAACATGCAGGAATCAGAACTTTAAAAAAAAGTTTTTCTTTTAAAAGCGACTTTTTTGTGATGAGATCGATGTTCTAGGACCTGCTGCATGATGACGGTGTCAGTAATTAAATATCAGTACACAATATGTAGAAACTTCTGTAAACTGAAATGAAGTTGTGCCCCTTACTTGCTTCTACACTGTGCCTCGTAAATAGTATCCACAAGGAACATAAAGTGAAGACAAATAATTTATATGCCAAAACATACAACACACAACAATCTAAGTTATAATGTTTGATCCAGAGTAATTTTATGAACATTGACTTCCAAGAGCTAAAGATTAAAACTTCTATAAACCAAGGCTGTTTCTACAAATTCACTTTATTGTCAGGACACAAGGTTAGTAGTTACGTGTGGATTACATATGTCAAGCTGTGGATTACATATGTCAAGCTATAGATTACATATGTCAAGCTGTAGATTACATATGTCAAGCTGTAGATTACATATGTCAAACTGTAGAGCAATGCTACAATGGTTTCAGTACACAAAACAATAAAAATAAGCCTGCTGTAGTATTGAAACTATGCAATATCATCATAATGTGTGACCAATAACTTGATCTAAATAAATAATTGATTACAAACTCCGAAACTCATTAGTAACAAGAGTAGAAAATCCAGCACATAAGTCGCTATGGCACATGGGCATTTCTTAGCTCTTATTTGCAAAAATAAAATAAAAATGATGGCTCCTGAAAAAAAAAAATGGACGGCCCCTGAATGTCTAGATTTTTCTGTGTTCCTTACTTTACTGACCTGACTGATCAAAATCTGTATTGCTGTGGTTAAGCGCCCTCTATAATGTTTTATTTCACGCTGTGCAACAAACTTCTATCAGGCGACAGACTGGTTCTGCTAAACACAAGTCTAGCTACTACATCTAGCACAAAAATAATTTTTACACGACAGTATGTCCCGTTTGTTGTACAGAGGCAAGCAGATAGCCATTAGAGAGGCCAGGTGTTTTTTTTAGTATTTTATGTTTAAAATATAAAAATGTTAAAGAAAAAAAAATATTCACTGACTGGAATTCACTGGGGAAAATATTATATATCAAGCAGTCCCTGGACTGGAGCAGTTAAATTCAATCCTGGGTCGATTTAATTATGATACTTATAGTGTCCTATTTGTTTTTTGCATGCCACAGGCTTCAAGGTCAAATAGAGTGTGCAATGCACTGGCTTTGCTACAGTCTGTTGCATCGCACCCAGAAACAAGATCAGCATTTCTTGCAGGTAAATGACCACCGTGTAAATAATACCACCACCCTCATCATCATCATCATCATCATCATCCAGTGGCTTGTTCTGTTTAGAACATTGGCTGCATGTCTGTCAAAGTTTCTCTCTATCATAAGTCAGCTGTCCTGTCTCTTCCACTATCATAAATTATATATCACATATTGAATCCATCTGCATTGTGGGCTTTCACCACAATAGGGTTCTTGTCATCTGTAAAGAATGTCATTTGGCATTGTTTTCCTTTTTGGCAGCGACTGTACTGATCGGTGATAATAATCATTGTCTGTATAAAAAGATCATCTGCCTCGCGAATTTGTAGCCAAAACTGATTGCCTATTGGCTGCTCTCGAGAACACTTTGCCTCTTAAGCGTACCAGCAACAGAGATTCTCAGTAACAGAAGAAAACCAGATAATTCTAGGCCATAGATAGCCTTCTCAGTATATTGTGATCCTTTTGTGGCCACAGAAAAATAAGTGATCACAGATGTAGCATCATGAAAGAAAACCAGATAATCCTAGGCCATAGATAGCATTTTCAATACTCTGTGATACAAAGTAATGTCTTGAAAGGGCCACAGGAAAAAAAGTGATTACTAATGTAGCATTGTGATTCAACTGAGCAAAGATTAATAACACAATACCAGAGTAGCAACAGAAATACTTAGGCCATTTTAAATGTCATAATGGTTTGGAAAGGATGCTGATGGAGGTAGGGTTGCTGGAAGAAGAGGCAAGAAAATGGACACAATACTTTGAAGAACCTTTGTTACAACAGTGCAAGAAACTGACAAAGAATTGAGAATGTTTTCAGCAGACTGATAAGAGATGTTCTACAGAAGACCTGCTATGTGACTGTCAGCAGAGCAGCCTGTGACCCCCCGAGAAAACATTGTCTCAACATTCTGGGATGGATGTCATAGAAGACAGAAATAGTTCTTTGGTCACAGAAGTTGCTGTGATGAGAAGGTGGATTAAATGTTGTGGAAAATTGTTCAGTACTAAATACTGTCACTGGCACCTTGTCTTGACAGACAATAGTTTGTTACATTGTGCTTAAAAAAAACGGCATAATAATCTCTCCATAGCCTGGGCTGAATTGTAGAGACCATGTGTTGCCCATGCAGCTTGATCTTTCTTTCTGCCTGCCCAGTTTACTCCATAGGAAAGGTGATACCAATACATCTGGAACAAAACAAACTGCAGAAGCCGCCAGATCAGCAAAGAAATCCTCTGTTTGCCTTTCGGAGCTTTGGTCCTAGACCATCGCCGACCAAGGCATATGATCTGGTCTGTCCTGCCATGAAATAGTCTTTAGGTTGCATTTTCTTGCACCAGGATAAGGCTCCCAATTGCGCTTCTTTGTGGTGTTAAATATTATCCTGATGATAAGTAATATGAAATGTCCAATACAGAACCAGGAAATGGAAACTGTTCAGGGAAGGGTGACAGAGAGGCTTCTTCAGGTGCCAGGTCTAGGGCGGACATTGGTGATCATCACTGTCTTTCTGCTGTCTGCTTTAATGAAGTGGATGTTGATTAACAGTTTGCATCAGGAGAAGAGTCCAAATATTAATCGGGCATGTCCTGAACGAACAAACTTTATTTTCAAAGGGTCACAAATTGGGCATGCAGGCCCATCTTACATTCGGCCCTTTCAATCACTGATCTTTTGTTCTTCTTCTTTTCGTTCATCCGGTGTGTTTTTTCAGATGTGATTGCGGTGTGTCAGTTATGCGCCCTTGGGCTGAAACCCGTAGGCCAACACATCCGGCTACAGCGTGCTTTTTTGACCAGGTAGCATTCCCGGGAGACTCACTTTTGTGGTGCCATCTACAGCCCAGCTGGCCAAGGTTGAACGGTCGAAGACAAAGGTCATCCCTCAAAGAAAGGCAGGGACAGTCCATAGCATTTTCCGCCATCCAAGGTTGCTTCCATAGTTGCAGGGCCGACACATAGCACCCTGATTCTGGGCTCACCGAGGGAAATCGTCACGTCCTGCTCATGGCTGCTTTAAATCCTCACTTCAATATATTGGTCATTTCGTTTGCCCCGGGCCATTCCTGCACAAACCAGACAAGTTTGCAGACGGTATCCACTCAGTGAGTTTTCGGGCATGTGCTTGTCGTTGTGCCCGTCAGAGCTGTTCCAGGCACGACAGACATTCTGAAAACTACCTAGTCAGAGCTGTTCCGAACAAGAGTGGCATTCGGAAACTAGGTAGTCAGAGCTGTTCCTAACACGAGAGATATTCGGACGAGACATTTCACTCGGGCGTAATTGCATAGTGTCAATTTTTAGTTTGCCACCCGTAGGACGACACTTCCGGCGGGCATTTTTTAATGAGGTTAGCCGTCCTCTGGTTTCGAGGCACGTTAGACTGTTGTGATGTCGCTCTCATCTCAGCTGGTCAAGATAGAATGATCAACGACATTGCGGTCGGCCCTCAAGGGAAGGCAGGGGCAGACCATGGGCATTCCCTCGCTATCCAGGGAGGCCATAATTGCAGAGCCGGCACATATTGCTCTGAGACTGGGCTGACCCGAGGAGTTGCCACGTCCTGCTCATGGCTGCTTTAGTTCCTCACTTCCATGTGTTGGGCATATCGCTTGCCACTTGTCGCTCAAGCACACACCAGAAGCGGTCAGACTGCGAGCGACATCCACTCGGTAAGCTTTTGCTTTTGACTTCGGACCACGCAATAGGTTCGCTCGCCGTGCGTTCCATTTCGTGTCATTGAGACGTTCTTCCACTTTTGTCTACACTCTCTATGAGTTAGATACAGACAGTTTTCGTAACCATTTCCTTCGACTGGGGCACTTTTCTGACTTTTTGTACTCGCTCACGAGGTAGGCTACATGTGCTGCTGGCTCAGCACCTTACCTTCGTGCAGCAGTGAACGAGAAACGGCCTGGTCCTCTCATCCGGGAATCTCTCATATCCCCCAGCTGAGAGCCTTCGAACATGTATCAGACCTGAGCATGTAGCTTGCTCAGTATCACGCCTCTATTTTTGGGCGTTCAGCCACAGCCCTCGACGGGGAGCCTTAAGAGTTTTGTCCGGACCAAGAACTTCTGCCTTCGTGCGCCTGATTTAAATTTTTGACTGCTATCCTCAGTCTCACCTGCAGAGCAGCAGGTTGTGTCTCTCTTAGTCTGGTCCCTATCCCATAAGCTGTCCGATATGTAGTTTTTCATCCATCAGCAAGCAAATGGGGTCGATAGGACACGCAAGCTCCCCCACCACGTCAAGGTGGAGACACATCGGAGAGGATCTTTTGTTCATTTTTGTTCAAATGAATGTGTAAACTTAAGGAATGCATATTACCATGTTATCAGACAGGTAGGCAGGCAGGCAGACACACGTACACACGCACATTCATAAACCCATACACACAAACCTACATAATACTTACATCATTTAGAAAGTTGGGAGGGAGGAGAAGCAGGGGGAGAGAAGAGAAGATCAATAGGTTGCCTGGCATATTTTGCTGCATCTGGCCAGGTGCTTACTGCAGAGTTATGTCGTATGAAGTGAATAAATTAATTATACTTTGGCCGAAATACTTAAAACACATAGTCGCTGATAGTTTTTTAATGTGGAGCAATTGTTATTCCCACAGTAATAGCAATGTAAAGAAATATCTTTCTGTCTCTACAAAAATTGTTTCGAACTGCCTAATTACACCAAGTTGGCAGCTGATGGTAAGACATCGTAGAGGAATCCGACGACGAAACTTAAGCGCAGTGGTGCCATATGCAATATTTCATTCCAGGTAAGGGACCTCTGCCTGTGGTGATGGCGTTTGCGGACGTGATTCATAATGCCGCTTACCCGCGTTCGAATCAGCGGTGACCGATTTGGCAGCATATCTCGCTGGTTTTAACGTGTTGGTATGGGATCGGGTCGTTCAGAAAGCAATGGCAAACTACTGAAAGTAAAACTTGCCAAGACATCAACAGCAGTAAAATGCTGGTGTTGACTGAAACGTCCTGTAAAGGATATGCAACTTTAAAATAAAAAAATTGCTGTTGCTTCTTTATATATTAGCATTTGTTTATTGCTCATCGAATACAACATAAAAAAATGCCCATTCTTTGTTAAATTTATGGCTGCAGTTTAGCAGATGTTAAGAGATGGCAGAACTTGGTTATATAGCCTCTTGACTGCACAGGGATCTCTGAAGATTACTTCTCTTCTCTCTCATAATGTTATACACATATACAATCACTCGAGTGAAAGCTTGACACCATGGTATGGAGGAACTTCAGTATTATCAGAAATTATATGGCATGGGATGGTGAATTTATAACCACAATAGTGAAATGTTTTTCATCTTTCAATTTCAGCAGTTTATTGTAGCCCTTACAGTAAGTTTTATAACCATCACAGTAAGTAAAATGTTAGTAATTTATGACACGCACTATTTGCAGTTGCTGCTGGAGTAATTAACGACTGTCTGAAAGAGGGTAATGAAACTAGACCATTGTATTCAACAATAATAATGAGACAAACAGCTTTCTTTGGTCATGTGATGAGAAGAGAGGCATTGGAGAACAACAGGACGACTGGAGAGATCAAGGGGCAGAGAGGCAGGGTGAAATCATGATGGATGGATTGAAAAGGTTGCGTGGAGGAATATCAGCAGAGTTCATCCAGAAAACCAAAGACTGAGATCTGCAGAGAAAGGTGAATGCAGAAGCCAGCTAGCAAGGCACTTGATGATGATGACTACTTGTGTACTGAGTACTCTTGTTTCTGTCATCTGCAGCACACATCCCTCTGTTCCTGTACCCATTTCTGCATACGGTCAGCAAGACCCGGCCATTTGAATACCTTCGTCTAACAAGCCTTGGGGTCATTGGTGCTCTAGTCAAGGTATGTATACTGCTGGGTTGTCTGCCCATTTATTTGTTTCTTTCAGCTCTGTGGCAAAGAGGTAATGAATGCAATTGATAATCCTTCATCCTGCGTTCAAACACAGCTGCAGACGATTTGGCAGCAGACCGTCTTGCGTTGTTTTCCCATACAAAGGTATGGGTGCTGGTCGTTCAGCAGACCGTGACAAACTACTGAATGTAAACTTACCAAGAAAGGGTTGACTGTAGTGTACTATAAAAAATGTGCAGGATATGCAACTAACTTCTTTCATGACCATTATCATCAGGTTGCTCAGTCTGTTGTTGAAGTCATTTGATCGTCATTCCACCATCCAATGTTCTTAGTTTTCTTCACCTCTGGATGAATCTGAACCATGCTCTTGCATGCCTGTGTGATGATCTCTGCCTTGGATATGCTTATTTCCTGTTCCCTGGTTTTACTGTAAAAAAATGTAGATTTGCATTTCTTGGATATTTTGACCAACCCGTGACAAGTTACTTTTGTGTATGCTTTTCTGTGAAGAAAGGGTTGCAATTGCAGTTCGTAATCCCGCAAACTGAGATCGAAGCACAGCTGCGGGCGATTTGGAAGCAGACTGCCTTGCATTGCTTTTCATGAAATGGTATGAGTGCCGGTCGTTCAGAAAGTAACGGCAAACTACTGAACATAAACTTGGCAAGAAACCACGATGTTTCCTGTTCAACTATACAACAGCATTTCAAAAGTTTCAATATTGCCCTCACTCAATATGGCCTGTTGTCGCCCTCACACTGTGTATTCATCCGTGTTTCTACATCACACTGTGTTTGAATGTATAACTTCTTTGCATAGATGTCTGAAGCTGTTTCATATTGTCAATGATGTATCATTGTCAATTCCCATTTTCTTATTTCTGCCTCACTCTGAAAAACCATTTACTTGTTAAAAATCTTTCCGTTCACTGTCATTTTAAACCAAGGCTTTGTAGGATTCTTTTTTTTTCCAAATATTTTTTACAATAGTAGGTTTTGTCTTTATATTTATGCTCCAAAATAAAAACCACAAACAGCCAAAAAATGCTTGGGTTGACTGTGACATCCTGTAAAGGATATGCAAATAACTTTTTTTCTTTTCCTTTTATAGTTGTCAATTCACCACTAAGTCTGTAAAAACACATTGTATCTCATTTTTGTGTTTGTCTCTGTTGGCTCCACATTTTGCATCCTGCAGTAGTTACATCTCAGAAACATCTCAAATTAGTTCAATCAATCAATCAATCATGTGCCATGCCGGAAAGCGTGGGCGGTCATGACTCGCCATTTCACTCGATCACCAGAGTTGTGGATCAGCTCAGTGTTCCTGTCTCGTCCATGCCATGTGGCCAAGCCATCCAGGTATTTTCCTCTCGGTCTTCCTCTTGGTCTGTTCCCCTCGATCTTGCCAGTTGTCACTAAGTTCTCCAATCCATTTCTTCTCATAACATGTCCACAAAATTTTGATTGTCTACATCTAATTTCTCTAATCAGTTTACAATTGTCATTTGTCTCCTGTAATTAGTTCATCCTGGTTAATTCAGAGTTATTGTTTTAGAGTTGTGTAGTGCTACAGACCATGTGTCATGGGTTACTTGGCTGTTACAAAAGGGGGTTGCAGCATGCAACAGGTTGAGAAACACTGCTCTAGCCAGTAATTATAGTTAGTTTAATAAATTCAAGCCTACACCATACATTGCTTTTTCAAGTCACCATAGCAGACAGTGAATGTTGTCACCAAGAACCATTGAACTGCAGTTAGTCTTCCCATCTCCCATTTATGCCCCATTGCCCTTTGCAACCTGCTATCTATGTGTTTTTGGATCTTATATCTTCATGTGTGTGCGAGGCAGCAGGGCAGTGTTATCAGTGAAGTCCAGATCATCGAGCTGCTTTGTCAGAAGAGTCCATCAAATTCCATTTCTGGCAGTGCTTGTTGTTGTCTTCTGTCCAGTATATGGCACAGACACATACCTGTCTCACTCCTCTTCTTATTTCCAATGCTTCTGTTAAGTTTTCATTCATGGAGAAATCAGCACCTCATGTGGCAGTATGTTGCCGTTATTAATTTGTGGGATTCCGTAATGCCTTAGTCATCTCCAAAGAGATTCCCTATCAATACTGTCAAAGGCCTTATCGTAGTGCACAAATCGATTATAAAGTGGTGAGTTCACTTAAACTTTAAGGCTGCTATAACTGGTTGAACAAGGTGGAACGCCCCTCCCCCCCCAACACACACACACACCCCCCCACCCCCACCCCCACCCCCACCCCACACACACATATTGGAGATTAAACTTTGCTCACAGTTAGGGAACTTTGAGCAAAATTATCTAGAAACTGGTTGTGGACAAAATTATTGTTATCTGGAACCTTGTTATTAACACAACTATTATCTCGAACCTGGTTATTGACAAAATTATTATCTAGAACCTTGTTATTGACACAACTATTGTTATCTAGAACCTTGCTATTGACACAATTATTGTTATCTAGAACCTTATTATCGTTGATTTGTGTTGTGTTGAACAGAATTACACCATGCACTGAGGGTTGCCTGGGTGCGTCCAAAATGTCAAATGTCATTTGCTGCAACAAAATGGTGCTCTCACATCCCTTAGCCATGCATGTCACATTTGATCATTCATTCTGGTTAAGCATGGGCCTGTTGTCGCTATTGTTACTTTGCTAGGAAGACACTACCTCTATTCTCTTGTCTTTGTCTTCAGCATGTTAGCTTGAGTTTTGTGTTTTGGTCAAGTTGTCATGATGATAAAAACAAAGTTGCATCTAATTATGTTTACAGACAGACGAGCAGGAGGTTATCACATTTCTCCTGAACACAGAAATTATACCATTGTGTCTCCGGATCATGGAAGTTGGCAGTGAGCTGTCCAAAACTGTAAGTACAGTTGTTTCTTTATTTAATTTATAGAGATGTTTATTTTTACAAATCAGACAATTACATTCTCATTTTTTGAATTTAATCTGAAATAGAAAGCAAAAAGAATTTAGCAGTCCAGCACAAACTGGCATGTGATAAGCTGCTAGTGCTAGGCAGGACACAACACTGAGGCAACTAGCTGATGGTTGAGATGAGGTGATTTCAGAAGATAGCAAATGATAAGAGAGCTCGCCACAAGATTTATGGTGCAACTAGCAGGTCTGGGCTGGGGTCCCCAAATCTGTTGCTATATTGTTCTTGCTGTAGGTTGTTATTCTATCTATCTTAAACAATTATCGCCTAGTTGAAGATTCCAGACTAAAGACATTAGCTAGGATGAGTATCTATGACAGACACCTTAAGTAACTACTAAGAATAAATCAACTTGAGGGAAAGAGAAAATAGAATCTTTGTTAGAGACACAGGCTCTAACTTTTGATACACAGAGAAAAGAGAAATAAAACTCAGATTGAGACTGGTGGTCCTGTGGGCTATGACATCATTCAGCGAGATAGGACTCAGCAGTGGACCGTTTGTCAGATGTTAAGACGTAGGTTTGAGAAAGATGATACTGTAGGACTCCTTCTGGACACACTAGACGGGTGTCCTGGGTGCACCATCCCTGATCTGTTTCTTGGCCTTTTCCCAGGTCTGGACAATGGCCCTCAGCTTCAGGTGGCTTAGGCTTCTTCTGGGTGGATGTGATTGATAGCCCAGTCTCGGTTCCCTGGTTGACAAGTGATTTGTCTCCTCGTCAGTACTCATCAATAAAAAGTTAATTTTGGAAAATAGACAGTGTAGATGATCATCTACTATTTGTAGATGAGGCATGGAATACACTTTAGCCTGCACGACCTGTCTTCTCGGTCGAGAACATAGAATGAATACTGGGACTAGTTGTGCCCTGATGTTACAGACACTAATTTACGGAACACGCCAAATATCTCTGAGATACTTCAGAAATGAAATGAAGAGAATTCACTATTCACAAATTCATTCAAAATATATGGATCTTAACTACAAAAGTATCCACGTACATTCAGACAGTTTATTTCTGTTTCTTGGGAACCAGTGAGTTTCACTAATTCCCCTGTACAGAATTTCTGTGAGAAAAGGGAACTGTCTTAGCGCGCCGTAGATCAGTAGAACTCCACACACACAACATGAAGACATTGTAAAGCCACATTAACAAGGTAGTTAAGAAGGGGGCGGGGGGTGCATTGTTCTGATTGAGATACACTTGGTTTGTTACAGTCCACACCCTGTGAGGAACTGTAGGGTGAAAGAAAAATGAAGCAACACGTCTGCAGGATGTGTTTTGTCACAATATTGATTTCTATATCCTGTTGCAGTCATCATCGTTCATATTTGCAAGTATCATGAAGACTAAAATGAGTAAGATGGAGGATAGAGAATTTATTTTTAGCAAATTATATAATCTTGAGAGACTTCTCGTTATTATTTGCTTATAATCAGATATGATGTATCTGTAGTTTTGTTTCCTGTGTGAACTAGTGTCTTTTGTGATTCTCTACTGTAGTTTGATATCTAGTGTTATTACATCAGGCCATAGAATAGAGCTCAATAGCTGTATCTTGTAAAGTGTTGTAGCATGTTCTCTGCAGTTTGAGGTTTGTAGAACCTATCTTTAGCTTTGTGTACATACTGTTATTGGGTCTATTATTTCCTGTTCTGTCTTTTTTTTTTCTTTGAGCTCACTCACTTTGAACTCAAACATAGTCCATACACACTACTTAAAGTGGCGATGGAATGAATTTTGTTTGTGGATTAGCTTTCCCTATTAATAGTGTCCCTCGCCATCAGGCAAACCCACTCCGACTTCTGAGGTACTTGTAATTTACGTCCCCCAGGTCAAGGGCGACAGGTCAACATTTTAGTCCAGTTGTCCGGTGTAGGTGTTGAACCCCTTACCTCAGCATCAGCACACTGGCTGTTTAAGAACATGCATTCTTACCCATTCGGCCATGCAGACCTGCCTGTTCTGAGTCTGAAGATAGTAACTTGTTCTATCTTGTCCAGTAGATAAATCATCCTCTGGTTGAACATGTGACCTTCTGAGCATTTTTCTTTTGGTAATAAGTAACTGCTGGTCACCCTGCTGGTCGCGCCACTTACTTACGGAATATGTGAGCCCGCCGCTCAGAAAACAATGGCAAACTACTGAGCATAATCTTGCCAAGAAATCAACAGCAGCAGTAAAATGCTGGTGTTGACAGCAATTTCCTGTAATAGGACATGCAAAAAAAAAGGTAACTAGAATATCTATATGTTGTGTCCCAGCAACTTTGGCCAATTTGTCAGCCCTTTCATTTTCTGGTTAACCATACTGGGATGAGATCCATTGTTTAAATGGACATTATTATTTTACTTTAACAGATGTCCATTTTCCACAATTCGTCATATGTTTATTGTAAGTCTATCCACATTGTTAAAATCATTTGAGCATGTTCTCTATCTCATGGGAAGAGCAGTTTAGTGACATTGTCTAAAGCCTGCTTATTGTGGCACTAAAAGTTGTTTACTGCCATTTGAACTTGAGGTTGATGACTTGTTCCATAGTCTGACAGAGGCAACTTGTAAGACTTAAAGGCCTATAGAAAGGGGCTGTTGTGGCCTTAGACCAGCTTTAGTATATTTATCAATAGCGCCTCTGTCCAAATTGTGGCACGGAATCAGTGTTTCAGCTTTTATTACAGATTTCCAGTATTTCTTATAATGCCCATGTTCTGATGTTTTTAAACATCTTACATTTTGCTTGTCCGCTTGGTGATTTCCTCAGGTTTAGTTTGGCAGTTCAAGTTCCAATTCTTTGCTTAGGTGTGGAGTATCCATTATTTCTACTATTTTATTATTTCTGTACTACTTCTCTCATTTTTTGTTTTGAGATTTGCTTAAAATGCTTTATATTCATTGCTACAATTCTTAAGCTAACTGTTACTTGATCTGCACCTTGCTTTCATGTGGTGTGTTTTCATCCTCTGGTATTGTTGTTTCATTATTTCTGTTCCCTCATTTAGTTGTTGAATTAATTTTCATAGTTTTTCTTATTCAAAGTTTAAACGCTCAGTGTTTTCTTTCTGGTTCTTTCATCTAGCTTGCAATTCATTCTTGTTTTTGATGGTGAGTGAGTATATGTATGTGTGAGGGAGTGTGTATTTGTTTGTTATTGAGTGGGTGCATAACTGTGAGTTGTGTAAATGATGTATGTATGCTGATATGTATTATGTGTTTATGTATGTGTATGCATTTCTGGCAACCTGAATGTCTCATAACATGATAATATACACAACTTTCATTTCTTCTTTTTTGTTCATCCGAGATATTTTTTCAGACGTAATTGCCTTGTGCCTGTTTACAGCAGAGCTGCTATACTTGCGCCATTAGGCAGACACATCCAACTTCTGCGGGCATTTGTTGACAGGGTTAACCTTCCTGTGTCAACTTTCATTTAATAATGTTGTTTACCTGTGTGAATATAACATGGACAATAGATAATTGATGTATGAAAAATGAGTGATTGGAAGGACCAAATGTAAGACCCCAAATGCATGCCCAATGTGTGACCCTTTGAAAATAAAGTTTGTTCATTCGTTCATTCTTTGAAATGTTGCCTTGATATGACCTTTATATGTTGTGATTATCTGAACTAGGGCCATTCTCATCTTTCTGGTTGTCAACCTCTAGTTCGTGCTGCAACTCTTCTAGATCATTATTACAGTTTAGCACATTTCAGGGAAAGAACAAACTTTAATTTCAAAGGGTCACAAATTGGACATGCACTCCTATCTTACATTCGGCCCTTCCAATCACTCATCTTTCGTACATCAATTATCTATTGTGCTTTTACATTCACATAGGTAAACAACATTTTCACTTGCTTCAAGATTTTCTGCCAATGTAGTTCTCGTTCCTCGAGGGACTGTATCCATGTTGTATGACTTGGACATAGGGCGGAAGTCTTGTAGGCAGTTTTGTAATTCCGCCATGAGTGTTCTTACTGCCATCCTTGTCGTTAGTTGGCATCCACGGTGACCTCCTTGATGTACCCTCCTGACATGTCAATGTGGCCTAACTTCCTATCATCCCTGTCAGCTAGGCTCACCACAACACATTTAGAGACTAATGTGTTGCCTTTTGTTTTTTTCTTCAGGTTGCCACCTTCATCTTGCAGAAAATACTACTTGATGAGACTGGCTTGGGGTATATATGCCATACATATGAGAGGTTTTCTCATGTGGCCATGATTCTGGTGAGTTATGTCTTTGAGTTGATTCTGCAGATCAACATATCCAGTTACTCCTTACATGGCCAGAAGTATTAGATTTCATCAGACGGGATGGTGATGTAGGGAGATGCTTGTGAACACGTGCTTCATTGATAGCAGTATTGGTAGTATAGACAAACTTAAGAGACAAGTACATTCATGATTTAACTCTTTTGGCCCCAGGCAGAAGTTTTTTTATAAAACCAATTGGTTAGTTATTAATATAACTCCTGACTTAGAAATTTGTTACAGAATTCTCTTTCTGTCACTGGCAGTTATAACTTCTTCTGATCCAAACATTAATTAAACCAATGTGGCAACGTCTGGAACACATAATGAGGGCAATGATGTATAAAGTAATCCATGAATGTACTATGCATTGTCTGGTATTTTTTATTTAGTTGCACATCCTTAACAGGACATCGCAGTCAACACCAGCATCTTTTGATGTTGTGATCCTTTGGCAAATTTCCATTCAGTAGTTTGCCGTTGCTTTCTTTCCAACCGGCACCCATACCATTTTGTAAAAAACCAATGCGAGAAGGTTTGCTAACAAATCGTTTGCAGCTGTGTTTCGAACGTGGGTATGAAGGATTACGAACTGTATCCATAACCCCTTCGCTGCGGGGCCGGCATTGTCTGGTATAGAAGGGCAATAAACTATGCAGCTAACTGTTTGTGTTTAAATTAACTGAGAGAGTACATTGGTTTGAAATTGTTGAAAGATGTAGGAGCAGAAGAAGGAAGAAATACAGAAACATGTGAAGCAAGCATGTACGAAGGAGCTTCAATTGAAAACCTTAAATGTTTTCTTTGTTTGGTGGGTGAATATATTCTGAAAAAGTAATGAACAAATGTATCGTTTTTCGATGTAGCCACCACTGCGTTCAATGCAAGTCATCTAGTGCCAATACAGCTTTTGGCTTTTGGATCCTGTTGGAAAAAATTCTCTTTTGTCATGTGTGTAACCACTCGGGGGTCACTACTTGGTGTGCCTGACCCAGTTGTGAACAGTCTGTCACAGAATTCATGCCATTTTGACACTTCCTACTTCACTCCTACACTTGCTGGACTGACAGGCAAGCATCACCATACCGAACCTTCATTCTTTGATGAATTTTTCTATAGGTTTCATCCCTTTCACTGATAAAAACAATGAATAACAGGGCGCTGCTCCTCTTTGGTGCATGTCAAAATCAAAAGTGGGGCGGCCATCTTTAAACTGTCCTTATAACGTCACTGTAATGCAATATTGACAGGTTACAAGACAATGGCATGGTTATTGTAATTTCTATCACACTTTTGTTTTTCATTTGAAGCCCCCTTGTATATTATGTAAATAGTCAGTAGTTTAGTGTGATTAAGCTCATAGTTTGATGTGTATGATAAATGTTGTTGTTTAACTTGGGTACTTCTGTGTAAGGTCAAGATACTCCCATAGCAAATATGAGGGCGAGTCAATAAGTAAGTCACACAATTCTGTGGGATGGTAGGTAAATGTTGTTGTTTTTTACAGGTGTCATTAGGTGACAGCAACATCAAACTTTATATTCCCGTTCGTCAGGTGGCACTAGGTGTCTCAAGCACATGCGCAGCACATAAACAAAATGGCGACTGTACTTATGGAGTGTACAACCAAAGAGCAACATAGCAGTTGTGCGTTTTTTGTGGGCTGCATGCAAAGGACATTCATAAAGAAATGCTGCCTGTTTATGCTGACAAATGTTTGTCCCATAAATCGGTGCATATCTGGGTAGAAAATATCCTACTTCGCCTTGTGTCCAAAAATTCAGTTTTACGCCATCAGCAGGGAAGGTTATGCTGGGATTATCAATGTGTATCGTATCATGCGCTATTGATGGGGTAAGTGCATCAATGTTGGTGGAAATTATGTTGAGAAATAAAGGGACAATGTATGTATACAAATAAACAGGTTTTAAATGATTATCATATTTAGTTATTTTTCTACAGCCATTTGTGACTGACTTATTGACTTCCCCTCAGCCTGCCATGTGGGTGTGTAGTGCTAGGTCTTCACAGATTCTAGTCCATGATATATGAGGTTGAGTGGCCAGTTCCCTCCCTCATCAACTCTACTTACCAAACAACCCCTGTAAAATGCCTGCTGCCCATTTTAATGAGACTGTCTTGGTCCAGAACTGTACTTGTGGGAACACAATAATCCTGCCTCTGCTGGGGATTGACCCTGCACCACTGTTTGGGCAGGCTTGTGCTCTGACTGCCATACCACAACAGAACTTCTGTGTGTAGGCCAGGTCATCATTCATTCAGCAGGAAATATATTCATATAATTCAATTCAATTCAACTTTATTTTAAAAGGGTTACCAATTGGGCATGCAGGCTCGTCTTACATTCGGCCCTTTCAATCTCTCATCTTTCATTCATCAATAGTGCATGATACGATACACATTTATGGAGCTATTGAAGATGTTTGGGCAGGGACATAGCATATTTATTAACAGTGCTCTTTGGGAAGAAATCAGTCCTACACTCAAAGAGCTCAGAAATGGATTAGATAGAATTGACATTACAAATCTGATTGTTGTCCCAGTGTAACTAGGTTTTGTTATGTTTCTGATTGTTTTTCTCTCAATTCTTGTTGTTTATTACACTTTTGACATTGCAGGGCAAGATGGTACTTTCTTTGTCCAAGGAACCTTCAGCTCGTCTGCTAAAACATGTTGTCCGATGTTACCTACGTCTTTCTGATAATCCTAGGTCAGTGGTTGTTTTTAAAAGTTGTGTGTAACATTACAAATGTACATATTTTCTTTAATATAATATTTGTTGTCAAATAACTATTGCTGTCTTGTGTAAACAGTTTTCAGTCTGTCTAAGGTAAGCCTTATCTCTCTACAGCCTGTCTAGCACCTCTACTGGGAAAACCATGTTGTCACCCTGCTACTGTTTTTCCACCAATAGTCTTGTGACAGAATGATCATGACTGTTTGGGTAGGGGTTGATATGTGGTTTGGATTCATTTGACACCTTTCCGTCTTGACAGACGATAGTTTGGTACATTGTGCTTCAAAAAGGCTTAATAACTGTCATATGGCAATAACTACGATCCATGGCGGTGGCGAGTGTGGCTGGTAAGGCCAATGGTAAGGTTTGGATTAGAGTCATTATAAATGCTTATGGCTCCACACCCTATGAATGACTCATATGTAAAACATCAATCCTGTAAATAAGTGAGCCATGAAACCAGTAGATAAAATAGTCTAATGCTAGCGCATTGGACTCATTCTTAGACTGGCATTAAGTGGGGACACTGTTAGCTTTATGGAGAGAAAGGGGCAAGTTCGAATGCCAGGATGAAGTCTGAGATCGTAGCCAGCCTAGCGGTTGTTGGGGCCTAACTACTAGAAGCCAGTTTCAAGGATTGTTTGATTGAAAAATGTGATAACAGAAGAAATGCATATTTGATTGGTGATGGTGTTAATGGATTTTGAAATGTCATTAGTATTGCTGGGACTGCAACTGAGGCAAAAAGTGACACCACAACAAATAGTACCACCTCAGAAGTCCTGGAGGATGTTATTTGTCAATTTCCCACGGTTAACCGTTTGTATCTGCAGTTCATGTTAGTTCAATAGAACTTCAATATTTCTGTATCTGGAGTCTTCTCCTTCAAATACCTTGTAGTGACCAGGCACTGGTGACTGGGATGCTCCAATCCTCTATTTGAATGAAGTTGATGCTCATCTTCTGTCCGTTATCCTTTATTGGAGCATAAGTCTCTCTCTATTTTGTTTGTCTTGTGAGGTCCATTGAAAGGATTTTCTAGTTATACTATCATCAGGTTTTCTCACTGTTTCCTATCCAGCATCAACATATTGTTTCTTGCCTCTTGGTTCATTCTAATTTCCCCCCTAAGCTCTGCGTGAATTATTTTGCCATACCATATTTGTCTTATTCTCCAGCTAATGAATGTCTGTAGTTTATTAGTAAATGTTTGTCACTCTTAATGTTTCTGCTTCGTACAGCAGTACTGATGTAACATTAGAGTTACCAGATGATTACCACTTGATGGGCAGACCAGAACACACCATTGTTCACCTTGGAAATGGACACAATCAGTGTACACAACCACATGTGTGCACAATTTAAGATCGTCAAAACAGCCATGTGCAAGCATGAAATTATGCCCCAGACAGCAGATCATCTACTCCAAGGATGCCCTGAATATGAAATATCCAGACTGTTTGGCCTAGAGAAACAACAGTGGAAGCCAAACTTTACGGGCTGCTATGTGAACTCAAAAAAGCAATGACATTTATACAAGAGAGAACATTGCAGATATAGGCAATTTATTTGAAGCAAACGAAAGAAGAAGGGGTTGTGTGAAAATGTTTGTGGCCTGGCTGTTTTCGAGTAGATGATTTTGATTATACAATTACCCCTACCTTGTTCAACCTCAAAGAAAAATTATATTAGGGATCCATCCCTGGCTGAGATGAATAATCCTGCGACTGAGTCAGCCACAAATAGTGGCTGGCCACGGTTTTACCCTCACAGGATATTAATTTGAAGCTGATTGTTGTCCACCCCCCCTCCCCCCATGTTATGTCACGATTGTTTGTAAATTTACATATTTTGTCCACAGGGCTCGCGAGGCGTTGCGCCAGTGTCTACCTGACCAGCTAAAAGATCTCACGTTTCAGAACTGTCTCAAGGACGACACAACAACGAAACGCTGGTTGGTCCAACTGCAACAGAACCTGGCAGAGAACCACGTGGATCCTGGCACTAACCGGTCCTCTGGGCAAGGACTGTAATCATAGGGAGCTTAAAATGGCTTGGGCAAGGGCTGTAACTGAGCCATTACTCTCATCTGACCTCTGTAAATATTTTGCGTTATTTGAGATTCAAGTTGAGTCATCAAAACCATTCATGTAAATAAGTAGACATTCGTCTGTTTCACATTTTTGTTAATTGTAAATCATGTTTTTTTTTCTTTCCTACTGATCAAAACATACATGGCATATGGGGTAGTGTCCTTGAGAATAGTGTCATTAACAGTACTAGCATTCACACAGGATGACATTGGAGGCTACAGTGTCAAAAGAAACGAAGTGTTTAACATTTCTGAAACATCTGGGACATACTGTTTATTGGTAATTTCTAAAAATTTAGAACATCCTGATGTTTGTTGGTAATTTCTAAAACTATGTTTCCCCGTAGTGAATTTGAATAACGAAGACACAAACAATAGATTGCATGATTTATTGCCTGGCATATTTCGCAGCATCTCGTCAGGTACATACTGCAGAATTCATGCAACATAAAGTAAATTAACTAGATAAATCCTTCAAGCTGAAATATACACATGTTCGCACAGTAATGTCAGTTGTCTACCACAGTAATTTTAAGCTGACTATGCATGGAAGATACTTATAATATAGTAACATATAAAGGCAGGAAATCAGACCCTTTCCAAATAACATCTGGCTTGAAACAGGGTGATGCACTATCGCCGCTACTCTTCAATCTGGCTCTAAAGAAAGTTATAAGGAGGGTAAGGGAGGAATGTGATATTGGAGGAACATCCAAGCTGCTTGGTTATGCAGATGATATAGATATTATAGGGTAAAATGACCAAATGACATTGAAAATATTGACTAACTTAAAGGAAAAAGCCCAACAGATGGGGCTGGTTATCAACCAAGATAAGACAGAATATATGGTAATTTCAAGAGAAGGAATGGCTAAAAACTCTGGCCACATACAAATAGATATGACCATTAAAAGAACGGAAACATACAAATACCTGGGTACAATCTTCAACTGCTCCATCATCATAAGGGAAGAAATACAAACTAGAATCAATTCTGGAAATAAGATATACTTTGCACTACAACATCTACTAAAATCAAAGGCGCAATCTCGTAACACCAAGATCACAATATACAAAACACTGATCAGACCAGTTGTGCTGTATGGCTCTGAAACCTGGAGTACAACGAAAGGAGACAAAGCCTTGCTACAAACCTTTGAGAACAAAGTTTTAAGACGCATCTTTGGACCCATTAGGGATACACAAAGTGGAGAGTGGAAAAGAAGAAGTAACAAAGACACTAATCACTGGTATCATGAAGGCTAATAGACTACAATGGCTGGGGCATATAGAGAGAATGGAAGATAATAGGGAAACAAAACTCGCTTACACTCAGAAAATAAATGACCGTAGACCCCGAGGTAGACCAAGAAGATGGTGGAGAGATAATATATATACAGACCTACAAGCACTTGAATCAATGACTGGCAAGAGAGGGTCAACCAGAGAGACGAATGGAGACGGATTGTATCTGCAGCAAAGAACCTCAATGGCTCGGAACACTGAAGAAGAAGAAGAACAACATGTCTTTCTGTTTGCACAAATCTGGCTTGCGTAGATTGATCATTATTGCATGTTAAACACAAAATTTGCGTGTTGTTTAACACACAAAATACTTGTTAAAGTTTGCAGAAGCAATAATGATCAATCTACGCAAGCCAGATTTGTGCAAACAGAAAGACATGTTAGTCAGCTTAAAATTACTGTGGTAGACAATTGACATTACTGTGCGAACATGTTTATATTTCAGCTTGAAGGATTTATCTAGTTAATTTACTTTATGTTGCATGAATTCTGCAGTATGTACCTGACGAGATGCAGCGAAATATGCCAGGCAATAAATCATGCAATCTATTGTTTGTGTCTTCATTATTCAAATTTCTAAAACATCTAGGATATCCTGATGTTTGTTGTTAATGTCTAAAACATTTGTTACATACTGTTTGTTGGTAATTTATAAAGCATCTGGGACATTCTGCTGCTAGCCTTTAACTGGTTGTAATGCAATTGTACATTCAGATTTAATGTCGTCGGTAGTTGGTTGGTGAAAGCTTCATCATATTAAGTTGTTGGATGGTGATACCTTCACTGCATCCCAGTAGGCAAACAACATTTACACATTCTGAAGCTGCTTAAGAACTCTCCACACTAGGTGTGCAAGACTTGGTGCGTACCTCACCACAGTGAATCTCTTGTGAGCTGCAGTCTTGCAGTGTGTACAATTCTGTTGCAGAGTGTACAATTCTGTTGCAGAGTGTATAATTCTTGCAGTGTGTAGTTTGTAATACTTAGTGGACCCCATCACAGTAATAATGATCAATCCTTCCTATGGGGAGGTACCAGACTAGCACGTCAATCAATGGCTGTACACTTGTTGTCCATGATAGAATAATCGTGTTAGAACAAGTTTCTCTCAGGCATGCATCAATGCTGTTATTATTAAGGTGATGACATTAAGTTAATGTTGCATGTCTTTTGCAAAACGTTGCGAATCATTCCCAACCCCAGGTTGATCTTCTAGCCTATTTTACGTTCCGTAGTTTGCCATTGTTTCTGAACGAGACAATGTTTAAGTATAACTGACTAGTGTAAGGAATTAACCCGCTAGCTCAAATTAAGTACTGTGTAATTAGAAATGAATGAGATTAACGCCGGGGTAATTAAAATGTGCTAAATTGTTTTCATAAAAGTGTGCCCAAAATTAAATCTCTGAGCATTTCTTGTGATCGACGGTGTCAACACTGATCATGTCATTGCCAAATCTATGATTTTTTTTTTTTAAAAATGAGATAGATTACGAGGGTGAGTTGTTTTATTAGTTTTGACCGACATGCTGCCTGCCTGTGGTCTATGTATAAAGTGTATGTTAACATGTCGTTCTAACATTTTGGGCAAATGTTGGTTTACTAGTTGTTTAATTGTAGACGGCGCATTAGTCTGACTGATGGGGGCTACGCTGATGTTATGAGTGTGGTTGAGCAAGGGTTTGCCACCTGCGTTCGTGCATTCAGGCCTACAGTGTATGATGATCTTATCTCATCACAGAGTCATATCATGTTCTTGCCGCAGGACACATTTAAAACTTTAAAAAAAGTGCAGTTCATACGGCCAACATGTAACATTGTAGAAAAAAACACATCATTGAATTGATTATTGTAATTTGTCTCCCTTTATCAGCTGTGCTCATTGTCTGATGGTTCGGTTATGATTGTAGGATTCATCACTTACTGGATTATCTAATTGTTTGCAAGAGTTGAGTGATGATTGTAGGATTCATATATTACTGGTTAACCTAATTGTTGGCAAGAGTTGAGTGATGATTGTAGGATTAATATATTACTGGCTAACCTAATTGTTTGCAAGAGTTGAGTGATGATTGTAGGATTCATATATTATTGGTTAACCTAATTGTTTACATGAGTTAAGTGATGATTGAAGGATTCATAACTTACTGGTTAACCTAATTGTTTACAAAAGTAAAGTGATGGTTCAATTAGACATATATAGAATGACTCCTGTCCATGCAGATCATAATCTCGTTATAATCCTCGCCATGTGCTGATCATGTCTGCCACAGCCTTCTGTCTCCTGAGCTGCCATTCCTTTGTAATAGTCATGGTCCCGCATGCCATGATTTCAAACTGTCCAAAATCTTTGTCTCCCCCTGTCTGTCCTCCTCTCCTTCCCATTGTCACAACATACTCCAGCTGTTTCCTTCTCATGACATGCCCAAAGGATGTGGACTGGCTTCTTCTGAAATGAGTAATCAGTTCTCTCTGTGAGTTAACTTACT
The DNA here is from genome assembly GCA_014155875.1 of Cepaea nemoralis. Lineage (NCBI taxonomy): Eukaryota > Metazoa > Mollusca > Gastropoda > Stylommatophora > Helicidae > Cepaea > Cepaea nemoralis. The sequence goes on from JACEFZ010001290.1 coordinate 271,760, forward strand.
TCAATCATCTCTTTGAACCTCTGCTCTTTCTCCTATTGGACTGCTCAGTCCCACTGTGACATGGCTTATGGTTGAGCGTTAAATGTCAGAGACAGGGTGTTGTGCATGTTTTCAGTGTATTTAGATACACTCTGAAGGCATGCAAGTGCCACATGGAATGTTCATGGTATCAAGTACTGGACTTTCAGAACTATAGAGTGAACTTTAAAGAAAACAGTAAAACTCATACAAGACACAACATTGCAGATATAGACACATTTTAGGGCAATGAAAGGAGTTTTATATGGGTATTTCATACCTGACAGTCCAGGGGTATAATATTTTATGTGTGTGCAGACTAGTCTTTTAATGGTATGTTTTATTTGTTCCTGGAATGACCTATCAGTGGTTGTATGTTTGCCTGCGGTAATCTTTCATTGGTTGTATGTGTGCCTGCAGTGACCATTTCATTGGTTGTATGTGTGCCTGCAGTGACCATTTCATTGGTTGTTTGTGTACCTTTAATGACCTTTCATTGGTTGTATGTTTGTCGAATTCATCTCTCATTGGTTGTACGTTCGCCTACAGTGATCTTTCATTTGTTGTATGTTTGCCTGCAGTGATCTTTCCTTGCTTCTGTGTTTGCCTGCAGTGATCTGTCATTTATTGTATGTTTGCCAGCAGTGATCTTTCATTTGTTGTATGTTTGCCTGTAGTGATCTTTCATTTATTGTATGTTTGCCTCAGTGATCTTTCATGTGTTGTATGTTTGCCTGCAGTGATTCCATCATTTGTTGTATGTTTGCCTGTAGTGATCTTTCATTTATTGTATGTTTGCCTACAGTGATCTTTCATTTATTGTATGTTTGCCTGCAGTGATCTTTCATTGCTTATGTTTGCCTGTAGTGATCTGTCATTTATTGTATGTTTGCCAGCAGTGATCTTTCATTTGTTGTATGTTTGCCTGCAGTGATTCCATCATTTGTTGTATGTTTGCCTGCAGTGACCTTTCATTGGTTGTATGTGTATGTTAATTACCTTTCAGGTTGTATGTTTGCCTGCAATTACCTTTAATTGATTGTACGTGTGATTCAGTGACCTTTTATTAGTTGTATGTGTGCTGCAGTGACCTTTTATTGGTTGTATGTTTCCGTGCAGTGATCTTTTATTGATTTTGTTTATTCCATCAGTGACATATTCCATATCTTCATGTGTGCTGAAGAGACCTTTCATTGATTATGTGTGTACTTTTAATGACCTTTCATTCGTTGTATGTTTGCCTGCAATGACCTTTTATTGGTTTATGTTTGCCTGCAGTGACCTTTAATTGGTTGTATGTGTACTTTCAATGATCTTTCATTGGTTGCATGTGTACTGTCAATGACTTTTCATTGATTGTATGTGTACTTTCAATGAACTGTTATTGGTTGTATGTGTACTTTCAATGAACTGTTATTGGTTGTATGTGTACTTTCAATGAACTGTTATTGGTTGTATGTGTACTTTCAATGAACTGTTATTGGTTGTATGTGTACTTTCAATGACCTTTCATTAGATTGTATGTGTAGTTTCAATGAACTATCATTGGTTGTTTGTGTACTTTCAATGAACTGTCATTGGTTGTTTGTGTACTATCAGTGAACTGTCATTGGTTGTGTGTGTACTTTCAATGACCTTTCATAGGTTGTGTGTGTACTTTCAGTGACCCTTCATTTGGTTGTGTGTGTACTTTCAGTGACCCTTAATTGATTGTATGTGTACTTTTAATAACCTTTTATTGGTTGTATGTGTACTTTCAATGACCTTTCATTGGTTGTATGTGTACTTTCAATGACCTTTCATTGGTTGTATGTGTACTTTCAATGACCTTTCATTGGTTGTATGTGTACTTTCAATGACCTTTCATTGGTTGTATAGTATGCCTGCAATGGTCGTTTGTATGTGTCAGTTTTTAAGAGAAGAAAAGATATAAATGGACAAAGAGTTAAGAACATGGGAAAACTAACACACAAGAACTGTAACTTTTATTGTTCTTTCACGTCACATCTTCAATAATCAACATACATAATTTTAATGGATTTTTGTTGTTCAACACTGAGCATACAACAAATGCATCAACTTAAACATCACATATTCGCCACTACGGCACAGAAGACTCTGGTGGTGCCATACTCTGTGCGTATATTTCCATATTTCTGTACGTTTGAGTGTTCTAAAGTCGACTGTTGGAAATAAACAAAACTTGTGCATTACATTTGTATATCTTATTCATTTTTTTTTTGGGTATGATTTTATTGACAGTGTCATGAATCCAATGTATATCATGAGATATTTGAGAGAAAATGAAAGACTCAAGTTATAAAACAAATAATGGTTGAGCATATTCACTTTTATTGTCATATCACATTTTGATGACATCTTAAAGAAAAGCCTAGTTGAGTTGAGTTGAGTCAAAAACCGACGACATTTCACTCAGGGCATTCCCATAAGTGCTTAATCATTGTCTTCAACAGCCAGTGAAAAGTTCCAATACTAATGGTTCCTGTTGCAATCTGATTATATGTCCGTCTTGCTTTACCTCTGAGTGATGACTGTCGACCAGGTCCCCTGACCACCCGTTGCTGCTGCATTCTCTCTAGACCATGATAGTCTATCTGTTCTGCATTATTCACACGCTCCATTTAATTCTTGCAGCATAATGACATCAAAGTCATAAATCAGACCCTCTCTGCCTGGCACTGCGACAGTTCCAATAGCCCACTCTTATATATTTGAATCCTAGGCGTTGTGTGTGTGCCCTTACTCTCCTGTCCTCCACTCTTCTACTTCTATGCCTTATTCTCTCTCTATTCCCTCGCTTTCTTCTCTTCACTCCTTCTACACTGACTGCTGAAGATAACACCAGCACAGGGCACGTACTCCGTAGCAACGCGATGATTCTGAGAAATAACAATAAAATACCATATATACAGTGGTGTGTATTTGAGGGTTCATAAACGGTCACCTCAGTAGTCCCGTCATGCTGGGGTAGGGGCCCGGGTCCAGATGTCCATCAACCAAGCATCGCCCCTTCAACAGCTTTTTAAAGAAAAGCCTAGGATGTTGTCAGCCTGAAACCGTCCTCAAATGCCAGTCATCAACCCACACAGATGCAAACTGGGGATTCCCATGGCAATCAGCAGGTGCGCTACCACCGAAACAACTTAGACTGCGGTTCGGTGAACAAAAGACCACGCCCCTCTCTGTCCTGGCGTGACCCAGAATTGGACTGAAAGGAATCATCTGTAATTTGTCACTGGGGGAAAGGGGAAGATAACCCAGAGCATCTAACATAGGTCCCAGGAAGTCTTAGGAAGTGAAGTCGCCATTTGTGATACTGTGCCATCTCGCCTGATCACGCGAGTCTTGTATAAGGTCTGTGTTCCTGTCTCGATTAAGCTATATGTCCAAGCCATTCAGGCATTTATGTCTTTGCCTTCCTTTGACTCGTTTTTTCCATCAGTTCTTTACTGGTCGATGCTGCTTCTATAGAGCACCAATTACAATGTTCATTTGAAATTCTGTGAGCTGTCAAAAAGTCATTTACTATGTATTTGTGTAAACTTGCCAAGAAATTACAAACGGCCCAAATATTCTGGGGTTGACTGTGACGTCCTGTAAAGGATAAGCAACTGACTGTAAAGAATGTAGCCTGCCCTGACTTTCCTTCTTGGCTGTGATCACGGCGGTCGGTGACCGTAGCCATTGTCTCTATAACAGAGCCACCACATGGCGGTCGGTAACCGTAGCCATTGTCTCTATAACAGAGCCGCGACATGGCGGCCAGTGACCGTAGCCATTGTCTCTATAACAGAGCCGCCACATGGCGGTCGGTGACCGTAGCCATTGTCTCTATAGTAGAGCCGCCACATGGCTGTCGGTGACCGTAGCCATTGTCTCTATAACAGAGTCGCCACATGGCGGTCGGTGACCGTAGCCATTGTCTCTATAACAGAGTCGCCACATGGCGGTCGGTGACCGTAGCCATTGTCTCTATAACAGAGTCGCCACATGGCGGTCGGTGACCGTAGCCATTGTCTCTATAACAGAGCCGCCACATGGCGGTCGGTGACCATAGCCATTGTCTCTATAACAGAGCCGCCATATGGCAGTCGGTGACCGTAGCAATTGTCTCTATAACAGAGCCGCCATATGGCGGTCGGTGACCGTAGCCATTGTCTCTATAAAAGAGCCGCCACATGGCGGTCGGTGACCGTAGCAATTGTCTCTATAACAGAGTCGCCATATGGCGGTCGGTGACCGTAGCCATTGTCTCTATAAAAGAGCCGCCACATGGCGGTCGGTGACCGTAGCCGTTGTCTCTATCACAGAGCCGCCACATGGCGGTCGGTGACCGTAGCCATTGTCTCTATAACAGAACCGCCAGGAGCTTGCTCCCATAACCAACAACTATCCGTTGGCTGCTCCCCAGCTCAGCCTATTACAGTCGAGTCCACTTAAGTCGAACTCGGATAAGTAGAATTTCGCTTAAGTTAACGTTACTGGCTTAGTCCCGGCCATTATCCTTCTTTATCATTGTATTAAAAGTCCTGATAAGTCGAATTCGGTTAACTCGAATTTTCGGGTTAATCGAACAAAAAAAAAAATGAATACCGACTATATAAGTGTTCACGTTTAAGTCGAATTGTTAATTTCACATCGAAAAAAAAAAATTGTTTCGCGAAAGAATTATTTTTAGTCAGCCTGGAGAACAACAATCGATACGGCACATACGATATCTCGCTACATGTCAACAATGTTGGCTAGTGGACGAATGCTTGCTTTAAAAAGAAAGATTGAGCTGTTGGAAGAGGTTGAACATAGTGGGAAGAAGAAAGTGAATATAGCTAGAGAATTTGGTATTCCAACATTGACACATTCTGGCATTTTAAAGCATAAAGACCGCTAAAGAAGATTGTTTTTCGGATGTCAAATCTACGGTGACAGAGAGCGAGCTAGAACTGCTGTGTGTTATTTTGTTGATGCTGCCCTTTAAAAATTATTCACTGTGGTTAGATCGGCAAATGTACCAGTTAATGGGCCTTTGCTTACTGCGAAAGCAGAAGAATTTGCACGTCTTGGAGGTCAGACAGACTGGAATTGTAGTGCCGGCTGGTTGGATCATTTCAAAAAACGACATTGCATCACGTACAAGGATGTGTGTGGAGAAAAACAGTCAGTCGATGAAGCAACGGCTTACTCATGGATAGAAGACGTGCTCAGACCTGCTTTAGCTAAATATAATTCTGCGGATGGGGATGACTGTGGGCTGCAAGCACAACCTGTATCGCAGATATTTTGGCATGGATTGAGAAAACTGACATTTACATAACTGCAGGTTTTAGACAAAACAGATCAACAATAGATCAGATATTTATCTTACGACAAATAGCTGAGAAACATTGGGAATATTCTTCTTCTTTCGTTCGCTTGAAATATGTCTATAACTGCAGTGCTGTCTCTTGTATGAATTGAACTGTCTTTTTCAGTTCACACAGCGGTCCATAGAGTTTATCTTCCACTGTCGTCTCTCTAGGCCAGAAGGTTTGCCTAGATATGTTATATTTTGGGCAGTCTTGGAGTATGTGCTCTGCTATGTGCTCTATTGGGAATATAAAAGAGATCTCCATAACATTTTTGTGGATTTTAAAAAGGCTTATGATAGTGTCCATAGGAATAGTCTATGGAATGCTATGCAGGAATTTGGAATACCAAGGAAGTTAATCAACATGACCAGACTATGCATGGAAGATACTTATAATATAGTAACATATAAAGGCAGGAAATCAGACCCTTTCCAAATAACATCTGGCTTGAAACAGGGTGATGCACTATCGCCGCTACTCTTCAATCTGGCTCTAGAGAAAGTTGTAAGGAAGATAAAGGAGGAATGTGATATTGGAGGAACATCCAAGCTGCTTGGTTATGCAGATGATATAGATATTATAGGGCAAAGTGAACAAAAGACATTGGAAATATTGACTCACTTAAAGGAAAAAGCCCAACAGATGGGGCTGGTTATCAACCAAGATAAGACAGAATATATGGTAATTTCAAGAGACGGAATGGCTAAAAACTCTGGCCACATACAAATAGATAATATGATCATTAAAAGAACGGAAACATACAAATACCTGGGTACAATCTTCAACTGCTCCAACATCATAAGGGAAGAAATACAAACTAGAATCAACTCTGGAAATAAGATATACTATACACTACAACATCTACTAAAATCAAAGGCGCTATCTCGTAACACCAAAATCACAATATACAAAACACTGATCAGACCAGTTGTGCTGTATGGCTCTGAAACCTGGAGTACAACGAAAGGAGACGAAGCCTTGTTACAAACCTTTGAGAACAAAATTTTAAGACGCATCTTTGGACCCATTAGGGATACACAAAGTGGAGAGTGGAAAAGAAGAAGTAACAAAGACATTTATGATCTGTTTAAGTCCCCGCTAATCACTGGTATCATGAAGGCTAATAGACTACAATGGCTGGGGCATATAGAAAGAATGGAGGAAGACAATAGAGAAACAAAACTCGCTTACACTCAGGAAATAAATGACCGTAGACCCCGAGGTAGACCAAGAAGACGGTGGAGAGATAATACATGTACAGACCTACAAGCACTTAGAATCAACGACTGGCAAGAGAAGGTCCACCAGAGAGACGAAAGGAGACGGATTGTATTTGCAGCAAAGAACCTCAATGGCTCGGAAAGCTGAAGAAGAAGAAGAAGAAGAATGGATGTTCAGTTGATGCAGTCTCACCATTTTGTGCCTTTAAACAGGCCATGGGAAGACATTTTTCACAAGTCAAGAAGCAAAGCGAAATCACAGACTTTTTCTTTAATTAATTTGGAAATTTTCAAAATTAAACATTTCAACATTTCTGATATTGTATTGCTATTTATTTGTTCACTACCCGTGTTTCCAAAGTGGTACAATCATTTTACTCAATGCTACTGCACGGTAAATTAGTGTAAATATGTGTGCAGTCCGAATAAGTAGAATTTCTGATAAGTAGACCAAATTCCTTCGATTCCTGTGACTTCTACTTATCCAAACTCCACTGTACCTGCTCGCATGGTTTCACATCGCCCTTGTTGGAGTTATAAACGGGTACTACACGTTACCCAAGGCTGTTCTGTAATCCAGCGTTGGGAAGGAAATGATATTCCTATCCCAACAACGGTTATAACCAACACATTGTCTTTTTAAAATTACATATTGAATCTCATTCGCTAAAAGAAACAGTTTCGGCGAGAGAGTAGCACGACACATCGTCACTTCCTATCATATCTCTTGCTCGGCACCCAGAAACTACAGTGTTCTCCGGACAAGAATCGCTGCCCCACAACTGATGCGAAAAGACATCGCCGCAACCACTCAGTGTGCCCACCATGTATGTATTGTCCGTAGCCTCTACTCGGGTCATCACAGTGTCGTTCCCGCTACTTTTCTCGTCCCAATTGTGTTTCCCAGACAGACAGTTCTGATGGAAGGCATAGGTGGTGTTGGCAAAAGAATCTTCTTTACCTCCACGTTTTAGATTCAAAAGAGAAATCCCATTGTGGTATGAGTGGCTGGGAGTCTCTTTACAATTAGGCCACAAGTTAGTTGCAGCGCTCACGCTTTTGAAGCCTTTAATCTCGAGAGAAATACTTTCCGTGACAACAGATCCAATGTTAAGTAACGTATGCGGTAGAGACATTCCCGATGACGTTTTCTTGTTAACGACGCGACTGTTTTGAGGAGTTGAAGAAGAAGATGAGGATATGTCTGGTATTGATGCCTGTCTTTCCGGCTGTGTCACCATGTTTTGCTTTTGACGAATAGCACGACGACGGTATCCGTAGTGGTCTGTTGCCCGCATTTGAAAGTCTGAGCGAGAGCGGGGGCGTTTGCCTAAACGTCTGCAGCACAGGATGTTGAGAAATGCACGTCTGAATTCGTTGCTTGAGCAAGTGTAAATGACCGGATTCACTGTAGAGTTGCAGTAGCCCAGCCAGAAACACATCTTGAACACCAGAGGTGGTACGGAGCAGTCGGTGCACAGTGAACCTGGATAACAAGTTAAAGACAAAGAAAATAGTTTAGTTCAATATTTGAGATAGTGAACATATGCACGCGCAGACATACATATAGGTCGTTAGTCGTTAGTTGCGCTTCCAACTTCACGGCAAAGGGTTTTCCCATAATGCTCCGTTCATGTGCCAGTGTACATCACATAAAATGCTCCAGACTGTCCCATGTGAAAAGTGGAACAGACAAACCAACAGCCCGCACATAGGTATACGCGAATAAGGCCGCTGCCAGAATGCCAACACAAAAGTCCGCCACGAAAATTACAGTTCATCGTCGATGGAAGTGGCAGTTACTAGAAAACCAGCTGTCACACATTACTGCGTAAGGCAAACCCAGTTAGTTCAGCGACCGACCGGCCGCCATGTTTCTGAACATGCAGTTCACTATACAAACAATCGCGGACAGATGTACAAGCACTCCACACGAAATCCACAGCTCACAGTGTCGGTCCACGCACTTAATACAGTAGCTGGGCATACAGACAGATATAAACACACACACACACACACACACACACACACACACACACACACACACACATATCACCTCACCCAGACATGTCGGGGTGAAAGGTAATGAATATGCAGGCATTCTATCACCTTGCCGTCTTGACAGACGATAGTTAGTAGTCAGGGTGTCCGTAACGTCTGGACACATAGGATAATTGGATATTTTCCATTTATAATAATTCGAATGAATGTAAGAGATTGGGTGAATTACAATTGTCCTAATTGGATTGGAAGACGTGATCATGTAGAGTGGTCTCCTCGTTCACCATTACCTTTAATTTTGGTAAATTGACTCCTTATTCGTTGAGTCAAGTATATTGGATCTGTGATTTTTGTTAAGAACACTTTCTCCTTTAGCATGCCCCAGAAAAAGAAATCAAGAGGACTCTAGTCAACAAAAATCACAGATCGAATACACTTGACTCAACGAATTAGGAGTCAATTTACCAAAATTAAAGGCAATGTGGAGTTATTTCATCGAGTTCACAAACATTTTGTGAAACACATCAACATTTGCATTGCAAATGATGGAAATCATATTGAAGATGTTATTTGAATAAAAAGTTGTATTTTTACCTATGTGTCCAGGCTTTACGGACACACTGTATAGTCCTTCAAAAATAGCACAAAGCCTGGGCTGATTGGCAGAGACCATATGTTCCATGCAGCATGATCCCTCTCTTGAGGGCCTGCCTAGGCCGTTATCATAACAAAAAACACAGAGCTGATCCACGACTCTGGAACGAACGAACGAACGAACGGACGGACTTTAGTTTCAAAGGGTAACAAATTGGGCACGCAGGCCCGTCTTACATTCGGCCCTTCCAATCACTCATCTTTCATTCATCAATAATGCATAATACATTCACATAGGAAAAAAAGACATTGTCAAATGAATGTTGTGAACATAAACAATATATATAATCATGTTCTGAAACACATACACCACCCATCCACCAATTCCCCCATCCACCCACACATCACCCACCCAACCACACACACCCCCAGGCACACAAACATGCCCTACCCATCCCCCATCCACACATCCCCCCACCTACACACATCTCCCCACCAACACACACATCCTCAACCCATCCCTGTAACCCATCAACACTCACACACCCACATATCCTCCACCACAAAGCACAGACCCCCAACCACCCAATCAAAGACATCCCCCAACCATACTCCCCCACCCACACATATCCTCGCGAACCCACGCATCACATACCTACACACACAAAACTAGCACCCACCCATACATCCCCCACTTTCACACATCCTCCACCCACACAATCTCCCCCATCCACCCACACATCCAACGTCTATACACACATACCCCATCCCCCAACCTACACACTCACCCACCCGCACATCCTCCACCCACCACCCCCCCCCCCTCCAATCACCCATTCCACAATCACACATCCCTTAACCACACATCCCCAACCCACACACACACACCACACCCATACACATACACACATCTCCCCACCCATACAGACATCCCCAACACACACATCCTCACCCATCAACACATCCCAAATCCACAAACACACACCTCCCACCCACACAAACCCCCACCACCCACACACATCCCCCGAGATGATTAACATGATCGACAACGCTTATCGGCACGGTACATAAAGATGATGAGGAGTGTGTGTATGGTGTGTGTGCGCGCGTGTGTGCGTGTGTGTTTTTGTGGGGAGCTTTCTCGCTTTGAACTCAAGCATAGTCCATACACACTATTTATAATAGTAATGCTGGACTGAATTTTGTGTGTGGATTAGCTTTCACTATTAACAGTGTCCCCCGCCATCAGGCGAACCCACTCCGGCTTTAGAGATACTTGTAATTTACGTCCCCAAATCAAGGACGACAGGTTAACATTTTAGTCCAACTGTCCGGTGCAGGGGTTGAACCCCTTACCCCGGCATCAGTACACCGGATGTTTAAGAACACGTGCTTATGCCCATTCGGCCATGCGGACCTGCAGGAGACTTTTCAATACATCGAATTATTATAAACACACCTTTCTACGAGAAATGTCTTTTTGTTTTATGTGTGTTTAGTCTGCAAGTGAATTGTGATGACGGAGACAGATATTCTTACATG
>JACEFZ010001290.1:287500-297500 GCA_014155875.1 Cepaea nemoralis
CCCCCCCCATGTGAATGTACCATGCGTAATATGCATTGTTTATGCTTACAAAATCAATTTGACAATGTTTTTTTCCCCTATGTAAATGTAACATGCATATTTGATGAATGAAAGATGAGTGATCGATAGGGCCGAATGTAAGACGGGCCTGCGAGCCCAATTTGTTACCCTTTTAAAATAAAGTTCGTTCGTTCGTTCTCTCTCTCTCTCTCTCTCTCTCTCTCTCTCTCTCTCTCTCTCTCTCTCTCTCTCTCTCTCTCTCTCTCTCACTCTCCGATCTCTCTAATTATACAACACCCACGTGGATTAAATGAGAACAGCAGCACGAACTAAAGTGGGTGTCAAGTGTAATCAACTCATATTTGTCGATGATCAACCATTCAACACAGCTACAGAAGATTAATGACAAATGACACAATGACAGCATGAACACAGCAAAATAAAACATATGAAGAAAAAGAAAAGACAGAGACACGACTAGCAATGACCATCGCAAGAGACGAAAATGAACAACAAAATCTAAGGAAAAGCAAATAACATATTTCAAATACGTAAGGAGTATAAGTATTGACTTACTTAGGGGAAGATGCCCGGCAGATGGGGCTGGTTGTCGGCCAGGATGGGACAGAATGTGTGGTGATTTCGGGAGAAGGAATTGCTAAAAACTCTGGCCACATACAAATAGATAAAATATGACCATTAAAGGAACGGAAACATACAAATACCTGGGTACAATCTTCAACTGCTCCAACATCTTAAGGGAAGAAATACAAACTAGAATCAACTCTGGAAATAAGATATACTATGCACTACAACATCTACTAAAATCAAATGCGCTATCTCGTAACACCAAAATCACAATATACTAAACACTAATAAGACCAGTTGTGCTGTATGGCTCTGAAACCTGGAGTACAACGAAAGGAGGGAAGCCTTGTTACAAACCTTTGAGAACAAAGTCTTAAGACGCATCTTTGGACCCATTAGTGATACACAAAGTGGAGAGTGGAAAAGAAGAAGTAACAAAGACATTTATGATCTGTTTAAGTCCCCGCTAATCACTGGTATCATGAAGGCTAATAGACTGTAATGACTGGGGCATATAGAAAGAATGGAAGATAATAGGGAAACAAAACTCGCTTACACTCAGGAAATAAATGACCGCAGACCCCGAGGTAGACCAAGAAGACGGTGGAGAGATAATATATATACAGACCTAAAAGCACTTGGAATCAACGACTGGCAAGAGAAGGTCAACCAGAGAGACGAATGGAGACGGATTGTATCTGCAGCAAAGAACCTCAATGGCTCGGAACGCTGAAGAAGAAGAAGAAGAAGAAGAAGAAGAAGAAGAAGAAGAAGCATATTATTATATAAAGAAAGAATGGCAGAACTAATCGATCAAAGATGTAAGAAAGTATATGACTTTACTGGACACATATCACAAATATTACAGAACAATAAGTTCAAAATAGACACACAGTCATCACGGTGCAACTTCCAACCACACTCATGGTATCAATGTCAGATTAGAACACTACAAGCAAATGAGAAAATAAAAACAAAATGAAGCAGCAACAATGCGACGAATTTTGAATGTAACGGAAAATAGACACGTTCATAAGCGATATACCACGAAGCAGGGAGAGGGAGATCATTGTAGAGTGTGGAAACAAGTGACGGCTCTGCAAGTCAGATGGTTTGACCATGTGACCAGATTGACAGAAAACAGTGTCGCACAATCAACTAGTAGTAGTAGTAGTAGTAGTAGTAGTAGTAGTAGTAGTAGTAGTAGTAGTAGTAGTAGTAGTAGTATTAGCGGTAGTAGTTGTAGAGTGGTTGTGGTAGTAATAGTAGTATAGATAGTAGCAGCAGTATTAGTGTTAGTGATATTAGTAGTAGAGATAGTAGTAATAGTAGTAGCAGTAGTAGTAGTAGTAGTGGTAGCAGCAGCAGCAGCAGCAGCAGTAGCAGTAGTAGTAGTAGTAGTAGTAGTAGTAGTAGTAGTAGTAGTAGTAGTAGTAGTAATAGTAGCAGAAGTAGTAGTAGTAGTAGTAATAGTCGTTATCGTCGTCGTAGTAGTAGTAGTAGTAGTAGCAGCAGCAGCAGCAGTAGTAGTAGTAGTAGTAGTAGTAGTAGTAGTAGTAGTAGTAGTAGTAGTAGTAGTAGTAGTCGTAATAGTCGTTATCGTCTTAGTAGTAGCAGTAGTAGTAGTAGTAGTAGTAGTAGTAGTAGTAGTAGTAGTAGTAGTAGTAGTAGTAGTAGTAGTAGTCGTAATAGTCGTTATCGTCTTAGTAGTAGCAGTAGTAGTAGTAGTAGTAGTTTAAGTTCAAAGACCGGAGTAGGGAATGAATCCACTACCGCACCATCAGGAAGTTTAAGAACAAGCGTTCTTTACCTTTCGGTCACGCTGACGTCTGATACTACTACTACTACTACTACTACTACTACTACTACTGCTACTACTACTACTACTACTACTACTACTACTAGTAGTAGTAGTAGTAGTAGTAGTAGTAGTAGTAGTAGTAGTAGTAGTAGTAGTAGTAGTAGTAGTAGTAGTAGTAGAGAAGGCGGCGGCAGCAGCAATTACAACCGAAGTCATCATGACTGTAATAGTAGTAACATCATTACTTCAGAAAGCACGCTCATTGAGTTCAGAAAGCAATGGCAAACTACAGAATGTAAAACTTGCCTCGTAAATCACAAATAGCCAAAGAATGCAGAGGTTGACTGCAACGTCTTGTACAGGTAATGCAAATAACTTCTGTTTAGTATCATCATTATCATTCTTCACCATGTATCACGCCATTATAATTCTTCACCATGTATCATGCCATTATCATTCTTCATCATGTATCATGCCATTATCATTCTTCATCATGTATCATGCCATTATCATTCTTCACCATGTATCATACCATTATCATTCTTCATTATGTATCATGCCATTATAATTCTTCATCATGTATCATGCCATTATCATTCTTCACCACGTATCATGCCATTATCATTCTTCATTATGTATCATGCCATTATCATTCTTCAACATGTACCATGTCATTATAATTCGTCCTTATGTATCATACCATTATCATTCTTCACCATGTATCATGTCATTATCATTCTTCATCATGTATCATGCCATTATCATTCTTCATTATGTATCACGCCATTATAATTCTTCACAATGTATCATACCATTATCATTCTTCATCATGTATCATGCCATTATCATTCTTCACCATGTATCATGCCATTATCACTCTTCATTATGTATCATGTCATTATCATTCTTCACCGTGTATCATGTCATTATCATTCTTCATTATGTATCATGCCATTATCATTCTTCATTATGTACCATACCATTATCATTCTTCACCACGTATCATGTCATTATCATTCTTCATTATGTATCATGCCATTATCATTCTTCATTATGTATCATACCATTATCATTCTTTATCATGTATCATACCATTATCATTCTTCACCATGTATCATGCCATTATCATTCTTCACCGTGTATCATGCCATTATCATTCTTCATTATGGATCATGTCATTATCATTCTTCACTGTGTATCATGTCATTATCATTCTTCATTATGTATCATACCATTATCATTCTTCATCATGTATCATACCATTATCATTCTTCAACATGTATCATGCCATTATCATTCTTCACCATGCATCATACCATTATCATTCTTCATTATGTATCATGCCATTATCATTCTTCATTATGTATCATGCCATTATCATTCTTCACCATGTATCATACCATTATCATTCTTCATTATGTATCATGCCATTATCACTCTTCACCATGTATCATACCGATATCATTCTTCAACATGTATCATACCATTGTCATTCTTCATCATGTATCATGCCATTATCATTCTTCACCATGTATCATGCCATTATCATTCTTCACCATGTTTCATGCCATTATTGTTCTTCATCATGTATCATGCCATTATCATTCTTCACCATGTATCATGCCATTATTGTTCATCAGTTATCAGTTATCAGTTATCAGTTATCAGTTGGGGTATCTTCGTTGCACTCCGGACATGTCCATAGGTGCTCAGATCCTCCCCCCAGCATATGCATCAGCGTCCGGTGGCTAATAGTGCCAGTTCTGTGTTGGTTGACGAGGCACTTTGTTTTCCCGATGTACCTCTCGCGTCTGGCTGTGCCGATTCTTACTCCCAGGTCTTTCATCCTGGACAGCGATGTGGAATCACTGACGTCAAAATCCTCTGTTCTCGCCAAATCTTTAAGGACGTTAATAACATCGGCACGATCCATGGGCTGGCCATCTACAGGGGGTGCAGAGCCAGCCAGTTTGTCAGCTCGTTCATTTCCCTTGACTCCCGCATGTCCCGGGACGAAGATGAAGGTGACTTTACGGACAACAGACTTCCGCAGTGATTCAGTCCACTGTCTACGTACAGATCCAGCTTCGACCTTCTGAATCATGCTCATTGAATCACTTAGTACACACACGTTGGTATAATGCTGTGATTCCAGCCATATGAGAGCCTGTGTAACTGCCATCACCTCCATCGTCATGCTGCTCGTGGTCATAGAGTGGGCACCACTGGAGTCTTGAACGGTTCGGCCCGCTGAACGGGCTGTAAATGCCCACGCACTTCTCTGCTGCTTTACAACAGATCCATCTGTATAGATGAGCACTTCGGGGCTATCTGAGTGTTCATAGATGAGCGCGTTAACCTCTGCATTGTTCATCATCATGTATCATGCCATTATCATTCTTCACCATGTATCATGCCATTATCATTCTTCACCATGTATCATGCCATTATCATTATTCACCATGTATCATGCCGATATCATTCTTCACCATGTATCATGCCGATATCATTTTTCACCATGTATCATGCCGATATCATTCTTCACCATGTATCATGCCGATATCATTATTCACCATGTATCATGCCGATATCATTCTTCATCATGTATCATGCCATTATCATTCTTCACCATGTATCATGCCATTATCATTCTTCATTATGTATCATGCCGATATCATTCTTCACCATGTATCATGCCGATATCATTATTCACCATGTATCATGCCGATATCATTCTTCACCATGTATCATGCCGTTATCATTCTTCACCATGAATCATGCCGATATCATTCTTCACCATGTATCATACCGATATCATTCTTCATCATGTATCATGCCATTATCATTCTTCACCATGTATCATGCCATTATCATTCTTCATTATGTATCATGCCATTATCATTCTTCCCCATGTATCATGTCATTATCATTCTTCATTATGTATCATGCCATTATCATTCTTCACCATGTATCATACCGATATCATTCTTCAACATGTATTATACCATTGTCATTCTTCATCATGTATCATGCCATCATCATTCTTCACCGTGTATCATGCCATTATCATTCTTCACCATGTATCATGCCGATATCCGTGGGCAGTCAAGATCGCCAACATGCCTGGGATGATTGCAACATTCTCTAAAGAACATGCAACGAACTGACCTATGGCACATACTTTGTTAGTTAACTGATTTAGTGCTGAAGGATAATATATCTCGAAATGTGATTTCCCATTAGAACAGAAGGACAATATATCGCAATACCAGGGTGATCGTGTTATTTGTTTTCTACCGTGGTATCTCCGCAATTGTAAAGTTCAGTGAACGGAAATTTACGATAAAATGCTTGTCTATTTGATTGTGTACCAAGTTTGGTCCAAATCTACTTTTTGTTCTGCACTGAATCAGTTAAGTATTAATTTTTTTTTTTTTTTGCCTATCCTTTACAGGACATCGCTGTCAACACCAGCATCTTTCAGCTGTATGTTGATTTCTTGGCAAGATTACGCTCAGTAGTTTGCCATTGCTTTCTGAGCGGCCGGCTCACATACCCCGTAAGTTACCGATGCGATTCGAACCACTGCTGATTCTCACCGTCATCATGTTACCGACGAGAGTATACGAGATTACGGAGAAAAGTCATAACCTCTAAGCCACGAAGCCGGCAAGTGTTAATTAGGCCTGCAGATATTCGAAAGTATGGCATAATAAGTGGGAAGGTTAGGTCCTGTTTTCGTTGTCTTTCCTTCCCAGTGCGGGATTGTAAAGCTGGGTTGGCTTTCTTTATGCCACTGACACATCTGTCATGGGATAACATTGTAATCTAAGATACTGGTAATCTTATATGTTCTTGTTGTTTACTTAATCTTAGACGTGTGTTTTCATCTGATTGATCACATATGCTAATACCTATCTGTCTCAAGAACCGTGTATGTTATAATCTCGCACGGATTCAAAGACGCTGCACAGGAGAAACCTGAACATGTTTGCTCAGGTACAGGGATTACATATCGCTTTAAATACAGATGCCGTCTGTACAGGATGTCGTCCATTATTTAAATTCTCTGTCTGGCGTGTCATTGTGAAAGCCTAGTCAGACTAGCGCGGGGAGTCTTCTGTCAAAGATGGCGTCTGAGTTAGTTAAAGTCTGGTGCGTTTGGCGGTAGTGAAAAGAATACCCACGTTTAGCAGAGGCGTGACAGATGACGCTAGGGTTGTCCATCACTAGGGACATTATGTTACCGAATAAAGCGGAGTAGCACGGTTCTTCCAGTGTTTTAGTATTAATGCATTCACAGATCTTGATTCTCATGGTGCAGGGGACACAGAAAGTGGACACTGCTAGCTTTACACGAACACAATCACAAATGACAATCGATGCTGCGGCGACACAGCCTTCGTCAGAAAACAAATAATAAGGACAAGAGAACATGACTATAACTTTTATATATAGACTTTATATATCAATCAATCATGTGCCATGCCGGAAAGCGTGGGCGGTCATGACCCGCCATTTCACTAGTTCACCAGAGTCGTGGATCAGCTCAGTGTTCCTGTCTCGTCCATGCCACGTGGCCAAGCCATCCAGGTATTTTCCTCTTTGTCTTCCTCTTGGTCTGTTCCCCTCGATCTTGCCAGTTGTCAATAAGTTCTCCAATCCATTTCTTCTCATAACATGTCCAAAAAATGTTGACTGTCTTTGTCTAATTTCTCTAATCAGTCTACGATTTTCAATATGAACTGGAAACAAATAGGTATATTAAGCTCCTGAGAGAAGAAACGTACTAAACATCAACACGTTGCACATACCTTACAAGGAGATCCATCTCGTATCCCGAAATGCAGGTGAAAATCCGAAATCAGTGCTCAGATATTGAGTGCTTCTGATTTCGGATTTTCACCTGTATTTCGGGATACGAGATGGATCTTCTTGTAAGGTATGTGCAACGTGTTGATGTTTAGTACGTTTCTGCTCGCAGGAGCTTAATATACCTAAATGTTTCCAGTTCATATTGTTATATCCTGCTGCAGCCGCTGCTTTTTCTTTCTACGATTTGCATTTGTCTCCTGTAGTACTTGGTTATTGGTTTTTCTATCTGTCCATGGTACCCTTTGCATTTCCCTCAGAAACCACATTTCTGTAGCCATCAAATGTTTTTCAGCTTGACTGCACATTGTCCAAGTTTCACATCCATACAAAAGAACAGGCTCTATGTACCCCCTCAACACTCTTTTTCTCGTTTCAATTGACATCTTTTTATTGGTCAGAATGTTTTTCATCTTGCTGAAGGCTACTTTCGCCATGGCGATTCTTGTTCTTATCCCTTCAAGGCATCTCCCATCAGATGTTATGACTGTTCCGAGATAATTGTATCGATTCACTTGTTGAAGAATATTCCCATTTACTTGTATATTACACTGTTGTATGTCATTCTTCCTAGTGACGACCATAACACGCGTCTTCTTACAATTTAATTCCAACCCCAGCTGCTCACTGTGTACAACAACCGCGCCTACTAATTGTTGCAGATCACTTTATACATAGCAATCATATATTTCAAGCCGGCTGCGCAGAGCATTGCACATAGCACAAACTCTATAGCTCCGACTATGACTTTCAAGGGTTTCTGGAACAACTGCAATCGTGGTTTGAACGTCCAAAGACGAACTTACGAAATGGCTGTAAAACATGGCCACCAGTCCCATCTTCCCCTATGATGTATATCTTGAACAAGTAATTTTCTGTCATGTTTAGTGTCCTTAAAGTTCATTGTTTATCAGGTTTAAACAAGGAAACCGCGGAAATAATGTAGTTAGGTTCCTGAAAAGAATACTCAATGTATAAAGAAGAGAGCAAATCAGAAATAAAGAAATCATGAGTAAAATGAGGGTTTAAAGTCAGTGCTAGATTTAAGTGGAAAGCAGCAAGTTAAATGATTCGACCATATAATTAGGCTACCAACTGACAGTATACCATAATAAGCAATAATATACAGACAAAACTGAACTAGAAGAAGAGGTCGACCAAGTAAACGATGAACAGAGGGAATTAAAGAGTCCATGGGGATCTCAACATATGAAGTCCATAAACGGGCATTCTCCCGCTGTTTATGCTACAGCACCTCGACACCGCACGGTACAAGAGGGACGAGATGAGATCACATGAGTTCAATGTACCCGCTTGACAATACTAATATAGTTAATGGGTTTGGCACAGAATATTAACATTGATCAAGCCGGTTGCAATTTTGTGATGGTTGCGAAGTTCTCTCTCTCTCTCTCTGTCCTCCACTCTCCCTCTCTCCACCATCCCCCTCTCTCCCCTCTCTCAATCCCTATATTTCCCTCTCTCCCCCCCTCCTCTACTCTCTCTCCCTCTCTCTTTCTCCCCTCTCTCCTCTCTCCTTCTCTGTGTGGCATGAGTGCGGTTGGACACGGGTTCGATGTCAACTGTCCATGATTGCGACTTGAGGGAAAGAATGAACACCTACCTCTCCATGCACTCATGAATACAACATGTAACGACCACTACACCTCACATCCTGACAGCAGTTTATTGCCACGGGATGTTATTGTTGTGTGTTGCCTTTGTTTAGTTCGAGGACGAATGGTTCACACGAAAACTAGTACCGTGAATTCTCGTGGTACGATAAGTATGGCTCATGGTTAGAACCTGCCCAATAACGAACGAACGAACTTTATTTTTAAAGGGGTAAGAATTGGGCACGCAGGCCCGTCTGACATTCTGCCCTTCTTCTCTGTTTCCTCTCATACATTATTTAATTCAACATCACTTATGAAGTAATCTGAGACAACACAAGAACAATAAGCCTTAAGACGCATGAAAAATAATCAATAATACATGACTCACTGAGGTAATGTTTAACATGGGCATTATAAATACCTAAGGAAAATGTAGCGTACCATACATATGTGAATGTTTATAGGCTAGTTTTCGTTTGAGATAATTTTCCATTATTATTGTTTTTTTTAAAGGGGGGGGGGGGGCATGTAGTCTGTACTGAGATAGTGTTCAAACAGGTTGCGACTGTATGTATAATGATTGGTGGTGTCTTTGATGTCTTGTGGAAGATTATTCCACAGCTGTGCGGCAGAGTATGCTAAGCTTGTTTTATATAAGCCTATCCTAGGTTTTGATGTCAGGTCTTAGTCAGATATGACTGAGCTACCGTATGACAGTAGAAGGTACTACCTGCTTTCTGTCAGCGCCGAATGTTCGGCGGCGCTCACCAAACCCGACACCCCGCAGTGTGCCAACAGCTTCGGGCAGAAGAGCACAAATGGGAAGGTACAAGTTTTCTCCTGGTGCGAGGAAATGCAACCTAAAGACAAAATGTCAAGGCCCTAAGCAGCTGGTCTAGGATCGAAGCTCCGACAGGTGGAAGGTTAAAGCATTGCTTTGCTGATCCGGCAGCTTCTGCAGCTTGTCTTGTTCCAGGTGTAATGGTGTTACCTTTCCTCTGGAGTGAACTAGGCAGGCCGAGAGAGGGATCATGCTGCATGGGCAACACATGGTCTCTATATTTTAGCCCAGGCTTTGTGCTATGGAGAGGCAATAACTCCATCCCTGGTCTTAACCGGTCTC
>JACEFZ010001290.1:300000-325894 GCA_014155875.1 Cepaea nemoralis
GACAAACTACTGAGCGTAATCTTGCTAAGAACATTAACAACAGCCGAACAATGCTGGTGTTGACTGCAACGTCCTGAATGGGATATGCACCTTAAAAAAAGTAGTTGTAGTAGTGTCACCGACCGTTAGGGTGTTTCTATCGAAATAGACAGAAATCCCTATCCAAGAGTTTGCCGACAGTCTCTAGAAATTATGGCTCGTTACAAGAATGTCTAAAGGGATGGTCCCGATAGAAGAGACTGGGATTCACTTGGTAGACAAAGGCAGAAGGTGAAGAACACTCGTGTATGTAGGAAGCCCTAACACGAATGCCTAGTTTATCTGTCGGTGATCCTTCGTCAATTGATGGAGCCCCCTGTTTTAAATACTTTCACGCACTCACGCGCACACCTTGCGTTCAAAATGATCACGAGTGGAGTACGTTGGTGAAAGTATAAAACAATAATACTCTTTAATAATAAAAGAGAAAATGAAAATTGTGGTTCAACTGGTGAACTATGATAGTTACATTTATGTTACAGGTACAAAAATAAAATAGTTTTCTGATGCTTAGCTAGATCGCATATCATCATTCACACCATCCAGACAGTGACACACTCAGACCACATGTAGACACAGAGTCACCTGAGATAATCTGATCTCGTTTAGGAATAGTGCTGGCTTTCGTTTGGATTATGTCTTGGAGTCGACCCTGGCATTCGACAGGTGTACGATGCTCCTCCGGATTCCAGGTTCCGTCTCCACTAGTTGGTGGCTCAAAGTTTCGGTAACCGGACCGGTTAGGTGTCAGCAGTATCAGCAGCGAGGCTCCTTAAATCAAACAAACAGTTGCAGACTCCTTAGTGTCTTGACAATAACAATGTGTCTGAGTGTTGGTGTTGTGTGTCTGTTGTGTATGTGTCAGATGCAGAACAGGAATAAAACAATTCCTCTCTGCTATTCTGTATCAAAAGCAAAGGCCAATAGTTCTTATCAGCTTGGCTATACCTTGTATGACATGATGATACAAGGTGAAAAAGGGTCCAGAAGTGGACACATTCTAAGACCACATGGTCCATTGGAATAGAACATATAGGCAAGACAAATCTTTGTTTGAAAAAAAACATTACAAAATGTACATGGTTGTAAAACTTGAAGTGACTCATATGCAATAATTACTGGTGTATTCCTTAACATCATGGTGAGGAAGTCCTGGGCAGCCAGGATGTTTCCCTAGATAGCTAAGGAAAGGCCAACAATAATTCAACCTAATCCCACATCAGTCATTAGGCATAAAGCAATCAAGTGTCGCCATGAAGTCGTGAGGTATACCCCACAGAATATACGAGCTAAAAGATAAGAAGAAGGCCAGCAGGCAAGCAAGGGGGCTGAGATATTCCAGGCATTGGGCTTTAGGATGTCTCAGTTATCCCTTGTTGAGTTATTTACTCCCCAAATTCTGATTCCTCACCACATGGTATGTGCTTTGCACTTATGACCGTCAGTGTCATGTAGTTCGGCATGGCGGTGAATCAGGGGTAAGCAAATTTATGTTTGAATATATATCGCCTAGTAATATTGCTGGCATGTGAGAATCATGTTCCACATGTCTCTTCTACTTCTGCCCACATGGCAAAATCATGTTATCATATTTTCAACAAAATATACATGTAAATACATTCACAAAATGCATATGAAAATAATCAGTAAGGTTCATACATTATATCTATATATATATATTTTTATCTATAAATATATCTAGGCCTCACATGTTTTCTCTCAATGTCTCCCCTTTCAACTACCACGTTTCATAAATATACATGGTCGGGAAAGTTTTGGGTTTTCCCAATATCAGAATATAAATGTGTACACACTTCTTACTATAATCATAATTATTAGGTTACTACACTCACCCCCAGTCTTATTGCAGCAATTAAGATAGGTTTTGGTATAATCTACCAAAGATGGAGTTGGATTTGGCAGCCCACTTCATGTAAGGTCTGCTTGGCACAGCAGCTATGGTCGTTGTGAACCGGCCGGAAGTTGTTAGTCACAATTTCCGGTGCAGCCGTACTAATAGCATATCGCGTATTCCCGTTGCTAGGGAGTGACGGACCTATATTCCCAGTCATTAGACTTGATATTAATAAGGGTTGAAGACAGGGGATTTCCCTTGTGACATCATTTGATGATGACGTGGAAATGTGCTGTCCCCAATAGTACAGTGTGTAGTTTTAGTGCAGCAAATGTCTGCGTCGCCAATATGACGTCATTATTAGTAATTTAGCTGCCTACTGAATCCAGAATGTAAATAGTAATTCCTCTAACGCAGTAGTGGTGGTGTTTGCATAGTGATCTAGACTCATCCCGTCACAAGTAGTAGTTGTTGTTGTAATAAAAGTAGTAGTAGGAGCAGCAGTAGTAGAGGTAATAGTACTCGTAGTAATAAGAGTAATCTGTAATGAACAAGTATCACCATTAGTTTCTAGTGGGTTGAGTTGAGACATAACACCAGCTTCTAGTGGGTTGGGTGGAGAGATGTAAATATTTTCAGTGGGTTGAGTGGATAGATGGATATATTTTGAGTGGGTTGAGTGGAGAGATAGACATGTTTCGAGTGGGTTGAGTGGAGAGACAGACATATTTCGAGTGGGCTGAGTGGTGAGATGGAAATATCTCGAGTGGGCTGAGTGGAGAGATGGACACATTTTGAGTGGGTTGAGTGGAGAGATGGGCATGTTTCGAGTTCGCTGAGTGGATAGATGCAAATATTTTGAGTGGGTTGAGTGGAGAGCTGGACATATTTCGAGTGGGTTGAGTGGAGAGATAGACATATTTCGAGTGGGTTGAGTGGAGAGATGCAAATATTTCGAGTGGGTTGAGTGGAGAGATGAACATATATTGGGTGGGTTGAGTGGAGAGACGGAACTATTTCGAGTAGATTGAGTGGACAGATGGAAATATTTCGAATGGGTTGATTGGAGACTTATCAATAGTTGTGAGTAAGTTAAGTGAAGGGTAATAAATAGTTGTCACTTGGGTGTCCCGTGGCAACAAATGGATGTGAGTCGTGTGCCATACAGCAATCACTAAAGAATAGAGACTTATGAGCTCAGATGTTGCAACAAAATTGCTAGAATATCCTGGACCAAGAATAAGCCAAATACTGACATTCAACCAGATCTAACATTTGAAGAAAACTGCCTCATAAACATCGTCTCATCTCATCTTGTTCCTCTACTACATTGCGGTGTCGAGATGAAGCATAAACAGCGGGGAAATGCCCACTTATAAGCTTCATATATCGAAATTACCATGGATGTCTGTACATCATTGCTTGTTGTGATATGCTGTAGGTTAGTAGCCTTGTTATATAGCCAAACCATTTAACTTGCTGTTTTCTGATGAAATCTAGCGCTGCTATAACCCTACCTTTGGTCTTGATTTATTCATTTCTGATTTTTTCCTCTTCTTGATACATTGAGTATTCTTCTCATGAATCTCATTTCCAGTGTTGTAATTTTTCTTTTCTCTTTTTCTGTCATTATCCAGGTTTGGTATTGATAGCATACACCTGGGAAGGTTAACCCGGTTAACAAATGTCCACAGAAATCGGCCGAAAGGCGCAAGTATAGCAGCTCTATTGTAAACAGACACAAGGCAATTACATTTGAAAAAAAAAACACTCTGGATGAACGCAGAATAATAATAAGTATTTGGGTAGCATAAAGTTGGTAGGAAGGTTGTTTTGTATATATAAAATAGCGCGAGAGACGTAAGATGGTACATGATGGTGGAAATGCCCAAGTTTTCACATGCATCCACTGTGGACGAACATTTACAGCACGAATTGGCCTTATCAGCCACATTAGCCACAGCCATGGGTTGTAGGTATTAAGCTTTTTTGAAGCACAATGTAACAAGCTATATCATCTGTCACCCGGGAAGGTTAACCCGGTCAACAAATGCCCGCAGAAGTCGGATGTGTCGGCCTAACGGCGCAAGAACGCAGCTCTGCTGTAAACAGGCACAACGCAATCACATCCGAAAAAAAAACTCCGGGTGAACGAAGAAGAAGAAGAAGATATCATCTGTCAAGACGGAAAGGTGCCAATATAATATATACAATTCCTTGGCCATATAAAACGTCACAGTTGTTTAGAAAGAGCAGCAATGGAAGGCCTGGTTCCTGGAAGTAGAGCCATGGGTCGACCAGCACGAAGATGGACACTGTGGATACCTTGGGGCATGAGGGTGCATGGCGGGAGAACTAGCCAGAGACCGAGAGGCTCTTTCAGCGGGCAGTGATGTGAGGACCTGCAACATGATCTGATTAGGTACCCTGTCGGCGCCTGAGACTTTGGGGTAGTGGGTGCAGGTTCACAATTCCAACATATCGGGTTTGAAATCTGCCCCATTTATTTGAGAACAGCTATGCGTTTTTTCAACAATTGTATGAGCCTCGGTCGTTCATATTGCAATGGTAAATTATTCAAAGTAAAATTGCCTTGAACATCACAAACAGCCTTCTATGAGCGCCAAACAATAGATGTGTATTTATTTATAAAATGTGTTAGTGGCCTCAAAGGGTTCCCCAGTTGATATTTCTGTGTAATACGCGTACACAATTAGAACCGACCAATCATTTCTCTTCTTTAAATGTTCGGTAATATACTGGACACAGCATTACGGTCTGATGTGTTTTGTGTGTTTATTATTTGGCCTATGGTGGTTTAATATAAAGGTATGAGACCCACGGTGCCCTTCAATGGTTACATACGAATTATGTCCATATTTCATAGTTTTGGGTTCATATGGATGGCAGGCCTGGCTAATAAACTACCGTTTTAGAGGTGTCTAGTTAGTCATCGAAGTACACTTGTTCCTGCAGCGAAGCGCCGTCGTTATTTGGAGGTGACAGGTTCGAATCCCAGTCGGTAATTATAGCTTTAAATTTTTATGTTGTCTAATGCGTCCCTTATCTCTGCTTCTTTATTCTATTTCTGTTAACGTCAAACAATGTCGGTGTGTTTATTTATGAGCTATCTACAGACAAGCACAACATCTTTGTATTCACACGCATTCTTCTAAAAGAAGAGGCTCCTGGTATTCACAACGTTTTAAATTGTTTCAGCGTAGGTATTATTCATTTATTCACTTCATATGATATCTAGCTCTGCAGTGTGCACTTGACGAGATGCAGCGAAATATGCCTGGCAATAAACAGTTCAACATATTGTTTATGGCTTCTGTGTTAAACAGACACCTGATATATTTGTTATGGCGAATACGTTCTTGGGCAATCAATGACAATCCTGGAAGTAAAGAAGAAAAGATACAGAACGACGGAAACATTGACATCTTTATGCAGGTCAACCGGGACACGTACTTGATCTTGTAGCTTGAGATTTATGTGAAAGGCCACAAACCTCCCATGGGGACGTGGAAGCCGATGGGAAACAACCACGTTAGCTTCCTAGAAATACGTTTATAAGCAATGCCGCTAATCTGGAAAACAAGAGTGTTGTGTGGGGAAAGTTCACACAAATTCTTTCGACGTAGCAGGTTGATGTGGGAGCGTATCCTATGCAATCACAGAATTAACAAAGATCAACAGTGGGATGGAATGATAAAAACCATTATATGGACAAGAACAAAGACCAGATTCGAGATTTTAGTGATAATTGTAATAATGAAAACTGTCATATAGCAGGGACTTCTGTGGATATGTGAACTGTTAGGACCATCAAATATTTGTAGGCCTTTGTGCACAGAGGAATGCGTGGCTAGTCATTTCCTCACGTAGCGAACGACGAAAGGTGGCTGAGAAACATTATCCGACCGCGTTCATATAGTGTCAGCAGACCGTTCTAACCAATGCGACCCTTGTAGAGATGACGTGATATGGCAATTCATGCATGCCCACCGCGTGAGCAAAACACATGACAATGGACATGTTGTTGATGTGTACCTACTTTTGTTTTGTTTACATCTCTGACAACCAAACACAAGCAACGATAATGTGCATCTAGTCATTTAAATGATCTCCGGATTCTCTAGTTGATTTATTGCCTCTAAGATTTATTTCTACGATTAAAGTACCAATGCACCTCTTCAAACTACTCGTTGATCAAGTTAAGAGGCTATTGTCAGAGCTCTATGGTTAATTATCAATAGATCTGAATGCGAGATTCCATTATGTCTCGTCCGATTACTACCCGCATGAGAGCTCTCAGTCCGCATTAACAATTCCAACGCATGAAAATAACAAAACGTCTCTTCCTAAGAACTGCACCAAGATGTCAGCAGGATCTGTAAGGCTGGGACAAATTGTCCGGCGCTCATCTGAAGACTGATTTGTTGTACTTGTATTAATGTCAGAGAGAATAGCACAATGTGAACACTCTTGAAAAAATGTATTTGCTCTGAGCAGACATTGAGAAATGTGACATGGTTTGAAAAGATCAACGTAATAATGTTAATAGAAGCTTCTGTATTAGTCCCGGAGAGTTGATTGAGCATTTGCCTTGACGTCATAGTCCTCGGGTCAGATGTGACAGAGGTCTCTGCCAGCAGACGTGGAGTGTTGGACAAATGGTTGTATCCATAACAATTACAACAAAGGAAACTCTCCAAACATTGAGGGTGTTGGGTATACGGTGGTAACCTGACATAGAGGTCATGTATAGACCATTCGGCATTCGATGAATAATTGGTCATATTACACCGGCTGCCTTAACTTTCTATGAAATGTCCTGGTAGCAATGTTAGGCTGGGTCAACCCGGGAGATTCTTCTTCTTCTTCTTCAGCGTTCCGAGCCATTGAGGTTCTTTGCTGCAGATACAATCCGTCTCCATTCGTCTCTCTGGTTGACCTGGGAGATTGGTCAGTTAAAAATGTCTCTGTTTCGATTCGATGGAAATTCCAAATCATGATCGTCCGGCCAGCAAACTTCAGATGACTCACAATGCACACTGGCATGTTGCCTTAGGAAAGATCCATGTTCTAACAAATGTGACTTTAATCTGTTATCTCTGCTTGTACTGTCTTAAAGGCCACTTTGTTTCGCAAGCTCATGTTTGGGAGTACATTTCTGCTTATATTGGTAAAAGACATGTAAAGTTTATTTATTCACATAAAAATTTAAAGTACTGGTTATATTTGGTAATATTTATCCAAAGATTATTTCATCACATCGAGCTGTAAATTACTAGTGTGTTTGGTAATAGTCATCTCAAGCCTATTTCTTAACATCGAAATGTAAATTACTAGTTATGTTTGGTAATAGTTATCCCCAGATTATTTCTTAATTTTGAAATGTAAATTACTGGTTATGGTTAGTAATAGTCATCTTAAGCTAATTTAGTAACATGGAAATGTAAATTACCAGTTATGTTTATTAATAGTCATCTAGAGCAGTGGTTCTCAACCTTTTTTGGCCCGTACCCCCCTTCACCATATTTTCAGAACGTCATTCCCCCCTTCCTACCAAAAATTAGGCCCGGGGCCCCCTTCACCGTATTTTCAGAACGTCACCCCCCCCCCCCCCTTTTCATATTTCCTATCTAAAAATCCCCCCACCCCTACACAGTATACGAAAAAATGGAAGGTAGATTTAACAGCATATCCTAAAACAAGTCTAGATATCCACATAAAACATGATTTGAGGGTCTACTGACTTTATAAAATGAATTTTAGAAGAATGAGGTGTACATAACTATAAAGTATGAAGGGAAAAACAATATCAAGTAATCGGATCTTGTATTAACGCGATCTTGAAATGGTCTTCTTCCTCCCCCCCCCCCCCCCCCCCCCCCCCCTGGAAACCCTACAATTCCCCCCTAGGGGGAATTCCCCACCGGTTGAGAACCACTGATCTAGAGCCTATATATTAACATGGAAATGTAAATTTCCAGTTGTGTTCAGTAAAAGGCATCTAAAGCATATTTATTAGCATTGACGCACAACCGATGACTCAACATATCAAGACAGAGATTTACTAGAACATAATCGACGGCATATTTGACGGAATCCAAACCATATATTTTATTTAATCTGGACTTGTAAAGTCTCAACTACTGAAGCCATTCTAAGTGGAGCTTTGTACATTTCTAACAAGATTTGAACCACTTAAAGCTGCGCATGATATTATAAGAACTGGTTTTATTTTTCCACATCTATTAGTTGAAGCTTAAGCCTTATTTTATCTTCAACGTGTAAGTAACACGCTCCTGGCAAATACATAAGAGCGAGCGTGTAAATCTGCCAGCTTGTAAAATTAGTGGCCAAATAGGAATAAGAGGGAATTTGCTGGACAATCTGACATCACATCTGGGAAATATGGTGCACATGCGCTGATAAACAACACCAGAAAACTAAGGTTATGATGAGGCATGTTCATCCACACAAATTGGCAGGAAACTTCATTGGGAGGGACTCAACACAAAATTCATTTTATATAGAGTTTCGATATTATTTAAGTATTTGAATAACTCTGCTATTGACGCCCCCTTAATGTGTGTGTTACAGATACAATGCTTGTCTCCCTGGCGAAGGTTTTACGAACGCTGTTTGTGATCCCGTATACCCGTGTTTGAAACACAGCCGCGTGCGATTTGGCAGCAGTCTGCGTTGCGCTGGTGTTTTACGTAAATGGTATGGGTGCCGGTCGTTCAGAAAGCAATGGCAAACTACTGAATGTAAACTTGCCAAGACATCAACAACAGCAAAATATACTGGTGTTGACTGCAAACGTCCTGTAAAGGATATGCAAATAACTTTAAGAGATACAGTAGTTACCAGGATGGCCTGGCCACATGGCATTCTCCAGATAATAACACAGATCTGATCCAAGATCATGGCGATAGTGTAAGACGACAAACTGTCCACCTATTCTTATCGGTATGGCACATAATGATGATTATTCTACGTGGAGACGTTCAGTGTTGAAGCCAACGGTGCAAAAATGTGCGTAAATCTGAGAACATACAATTTCCATCCCGCGCTAGATCTTTTCTGGCAAGGACATGTGAACATCGCCGGCTGGCCATTAATCACGACAATAAACACAGGTTTCAAAGACAGGCCTGAGTTGAGACTCGTTAAATAAATTAACACAGCTTGTGGCGTTCTCCAAATGTGACATTCGTCGCGGCAACAAAGTCAAAGAGTTTAACAGCCAGAAGAAAAAGTGTAATATTTATTTTTGTGACGAATTATTGAGGTGTACGTGTATGTATTGACCCCTGTATTGGCAGCTCATATATCAAAGCATGGGCATTCATGTGACATGGCATTGACAGTGATTCGGTAACATGGGCGGGTGTTATGTACGCATGCAACATTCATTCGTGGCTAGATGGACAACGCGTCATTAGGCCCACAAGTGGCAAGTGTCCCATAGGAAACGTCTAAATGTGTTGGATGTACTAGATGGCAAACGTCTAAATGTATTGCCCTGGAAAGATTTGGGCAAAATAATGTGAGCGTGCCCTGCGGCTCAGCTTTGTCTGATTTGTCAGTAGCTCGCTTTGAACTGAAACATAGTCCACACGTGCCACTACTGTCACTAGTTGTTACTATTAGTGAGTGCACTAGATTGCTTTTGTGTGAAGGTTAGCTTTCTTTATTATCCGTGTCCCTCGTTATCAGGCAAATTCTTCTTTGACTACAGATGTACTTGTGATTTACGTCAGAAAATAAACAGTCAGATACGTGTAATTCCTGTGAAAAAAAAAAAGAGAGACGATAAACACAGATAACGTAAATCACAACAAAACAAATCAATGATGATTTTAAAAAATGAAGATAAAATTTAAGTAATACCAGGACACAACGAATCGAAGTTTCGATCATAATAACCTTCACCGGGAACAACACCAACAGATCTAAAGAAAAACATGAAATTAGAAAATTGAATTAAACATTATAAGTATGAAGCGTTGCTTGACCACTGCACATACTTCGTTTCTAGGAAGGCGGCGCAGAAGTTCAGTTGTGAAAGGCGGCAAATAAGAAAACGTGGAGCCGAAGGTGTGCAAACAGTTAGATATGGATGTATAGATGGAAGTTATGCTTTCCTTTACTTCTGTTTGCGTTTTTCCTGATGAAGATTATTATTATCGAAACGTCGGTTAGCTGTGTCGTGGTATAACCTATGTTTATCTTATTTTTATGTTTTGGTTATCTTAATTGATCTTTGTCTTGTGGTATACGTTTGCCATATAGGAGTTTGTTGTAAGGTGTGTCTGTGTTTATTATGTCTCACTTTCCTGCAGGAGCTACGCTTACCTGTTCTTATGTTCTGTTGTTACACCCTGTTTCAGCCCTTACTTCTCTGATCTATTGATATTTGCTCCCCACGTCAAGGGAGAGAATTCAACATTTAAGTCCAACTTAACGAACCCACTACGTCGAGGCCAGAGAAGAATGTTTAAGCATGTTAAATCTCTTAGCCACGCCGACCTCCACGAGGCATTGGGATCATTTGAGCCGGGGAAAACGGCTTGCACCTGTCTCAGAGATGTCGCTGTAGACATGTGTTCTCGCAGTCCGTACCAAACTACCATCCTCGCAGGAGCTGTATTACAGAGTTCCCTGTTCATTCGCCAAGCTCAGAAGCTAGCGGGGTGTGTGAGACCGGTACTGTAACTTCACATCCGTGGAGAGTTACATCACGATTCTACTAGGTCATGGTTCAGCACAGCACACATGGACCGGCCGGCCTTGACCCTAAGTTAGTGTTTCCACTATGTGTTTGTGTAGGCGTCATCATCATCATCATGTGCCATGCCGATAAGAGTGGGCTGTCATGTTTAGCCATATCACCAAGCCATCCAGGTATTTACTTCTCTGCCTTCCCCTTGTTCTTTTCCCCTAAATCTTGTCAGTTGTCACAAAGTTCTCCAGTTTATTACTTCTCATAACGTGTCCAAAAACTGTGACTTGTCTACATCTAATTTCTCTAATCAGTTTGATGATTTTATCTGTTTCATGTAGGACTTGCTATTGGTTTTTTTGTCTGTCCATGGTATTCTTTACATTTTCCCCAGAAACCTGATTTCCACTGTCAACTTTCATTCATTCAGTAGCATGTCCTTTGCAGAAACTCGTTGCCATAACAACCTTCCGGAAAACTTCTCGATCACATGCACGATGTCCCGCGTCCGATACACCCATCTAGAGATTATCCGCCACATCCTGCACCCATATTCTCTTTGGCCTTCCTCTTCCTCTCTTCCCAGGCATATACCCCTCCATTATTGTTCTCTCCAAACCTTCATGACGTTTCAAGTTACCAAAATAGATCAATTTTCCATGTTTTATCGTCTTTAATAGCCAACCCTCTTCAATATTCAGCTCTTGAAGTATGGATGCTTTTGTTGTTTTCTTTACCCAAGATATTCCTAGAACCCGTCTATAACATTTATATTCAAAGGTATTTATGCGCTCTTCAGCTTGTTTAATAAGTGTCCAGGTCTCACCGGCGTATGTTGCAATGGGAAAGATGCATCCTCTTAAAAATCTAACCTTTCTAGTACTATCTGTCCCACTTCATAATTTATTCAGTTGTTTTAGTCTTTGAAGACATACTACAGACAAATGAGTGGACATTAGATAATTCATTGTTTGCACATTGTAACCTAATGGTCAGTGGGCTTGGACATTTCATGCCCTGTCATCACTGTGTGAGTCAGGCAGAGTAAAAGTGCAGCCTTCTTTAGCTATAAATATTGATCAAATTGTATTTGAACAAATTCCCAATTCACACCAATGTTCGACACTTTTCAAATTCACAGCACAGTTGAAAATTGTCCAAATTGTCCATCACAGTGAACAATTTCGCAAATCACATCTATTATTCTAAATTAAAATGTACGATTATGTATCTTATCTTTAGAAATATACACGTTGCGTTCCCAAGCAAGCAACAACACTGTCGCACTAAGTGATTTCCAATAAATAATAATAATCCGATATAAATAAATACTGCATAACTGCACACACTCGACGTCACTACCGCTTCACCGCCCATTCTGTTGTTATGATGTATGAATGTCTGGCGCTATCTGACACCAGCCTTGCTTTTCCGCAAGAAAAACAACGACTTTCTTGTTATTCCGATGTATAAGACTTTCTTGTTATTCCGATGTATAAGACTTTCTTGTTATTCCGATGTATAAGATTTTCCACGTATCCAATTCGTACAATGTTTTAAGCAAATATATAATGTACATTTGTTTTCGTCCGCGCTGAACACTTTGAATTGATTACGTTCGTATTTATGTGTCTGGACAATTCATGGTGTCACTTTGAAAGATTGTATAAATATGATGTAATTTCACTATAATGCTGTGCATCGTATTAGTTTTCGTCTTTCTCATATATATAATCCGGATTCGGATATACACTTTTCTGTCTGCTCATGGGCTGTCAGATCTACGAACATTTTCCCTATGAGCATAACACACGAGAGTCATATTTGAGATCTTACATGTTAGTTTAAAGTTGCATATCCTTTACAGAACGTTGCAGTCAACACCATCATATTTTGCTGTTGTGATCTCTTGGTATGTTTACGTTCAGTAGTTTGCCATATCTTGGGTCACTGATTACCAACAATAGTGACACAATGAAAGAAATTAAACGACGACTATCAATTGATCTTCAAAGACTAAAACAAATGAATAAATTAAGGAGTGGAACAGACAACTACAAAAATTAGATTTTTAAGAGTATGTAACGTTCCCATTGCAACATAAGCCTGTGAGAACGGGACACTTACTAAACAACCCGAACAGCGCATAAATGCCCTTGTATATAAATGTTATAGACGAGTTCTATGAATATCTTGGGTAAAGAAAAGTACAAATGCATTCATACTTCAAGAGCTGCATATTTAAACGGGTTGGCTATTAAAGACGATACCGGTTGTCCTGAGGGGGACAACTGAGTATGGCGAGGTGAATGGCAGGAAGGTGGGTTGGCTCCTCCGGTAGGACACCTGAACCAGGCTGACAGGGAGACTGGGTCATCTTATTGCTACACCACACCCACACGTGATGATGAAAAACGCCAAGAAACAAACGCAAAGGAGTTCGGGCCGCTGACCGGGGGGACAACTTGAGACTTGCACTTGAATGCTCTGCCTTTGCCTACATCGAGTCCTTATGTGGACTGGATATGACCGGGACCAGCCCCGATAAGAATAACACAAGAAGTGACAAGCACGTAGCGGAGCTAATAGAGAAAAGAAGCAAACAAACGAAAGAATGCGGGCCCCAGTAGGCCCGACCAAGGACCGGTCTTTATCAGGACCAACACAAGACAAAGAAAACAACCAGTTAGCACAAAATAAATATATCCGACGAACAGAGCGGTACCAATAAAACCACATAGGAACTAAGACTAACAGTCCACACAACCATGGATCTCAACAATAACCGACTCTGAGGTGGCAGGTTGGACGAGACCGAATTTGGAATATTTTTTTTTCTCGAAAATTTGAAAGACGATAAAACAAAGAAAATTTATATATTTTGGTCACTTGAAACGTCATGAGAGTTTGGAGAGAACAATAATGGAGGAGTATATGCCTGGGAAGAGAGGAAGAGGAAGGCCAAAGAGAAGATGGGTGCAGGATGTGGCGGATGATCTCCAGATGGGTGTATCGGAGGCGGGACATTTTACTTGTGATCGAGAAGTTTTCCGGAAGTTGTTATGGGAGCTAGATTCTGCAAAGATCATGCTAATGAATGAATGAATGAATGAGTTTCCATTGCTTTCTGAACGACCGGCACCCATCCATCCATCCATCCATCATGTGCCATGCCGATAAGCGTGGGCGGTCATGTTTTGCTATCTCACTCGATCACCAGAGTCGTGGATCAGCTCCGTGTTTCTGTCTCGACCATGCCACATGGCCAAGCCATCCAGGTATTTACTTCTCGGCATTCCCCTTCGTCTCCTATGCATCTCAGCTAGTAGTTGCTACTACAAGTGAGTGCACTAGATTGATTTTACGCGATGGTTAGCTTTCCCTATTAGCAGTGTCCTTCACCATCAGGCAAATCCCCTCCGACTTCTGAGTTGTTTGTAATTTAGTCCCCAAGTCAAGGACGAGAGAAGTAAACATTTTAGTCCAACTGACTGGCTTGTCGAACGAACCCATCAATCTGCATGAAGAAGAAAGAGTTTAAGCGCGTTAAACCTCTCGGGTTGCCACAGCACATGAATGGGGTTGTCACAGCATCCAGCTGGTGAATGTGGTTATCACAGCATCCAGCTGGTGAATGAAGTTGCCACAGCATGTGAATGGAGTTGTCGCAGCATGTGAATAGAGTTGTCACATTATTCAGCATGTGAATGAGGTTGTCACTGGATCTAGCATGCGAATGAGGTTGTCACAGTACCCAGCGCGCGAAAGGGGTTGTCACAGCATTTATGTGAATGTGGTAGTCACAGCATCCAGCATGTGAATGGGGTTGACACAGCATCCAGCATGCGAATCAGGTTGTCACAGTATACAACGCGTGAAAGGGGTTGTCACAGCATTTATGTGAATGTGGTAGTCACAGCATCCCGCCACAGTATCCAGCATGCGAATCAGGTTGTCACAGTATCCAACGCGTAAAAAGGGTTGTCACATCATTTATGTGAATGTGGCAGTCACAGCATCTAGCTGGTGAATGAGGTTGTCACAGTATCCAGCATGTGAATGAGGTTGTTTCTGAAAGTGAAGGCGCTGTTCGTTTGTGCGAAAAACACGAGGACACTGTCACTCGTAATATTTAGTACACCGAGCATACAATGCTCTCCTCCCCGGGGGAGGGGTGGTTTGACAGCAGGCACAGTATGTCACATGTGGGACAATGGGAAAAGTATCGAAACAGGGCCTGAGAGGGAGAACATAGTTTGACTCCTGGAGCGCCTATTTTGAACAAATGCTCTCATGAACAAATCTTCAATAACAAAAACATCAGGAACAGATCCTGTGTAATGATACATCATATATCGAGAGAACAGTTGAGTTTAGTTGAGCCAAGAACCCGCATCACAACCCTTGGGACATTCCCATACGTGCTTCAATATGATCTTCAATAAATGAATGAATGGATGGATGGATGTGGATGGATGGATGAACAGACGGATAGAGAGACAGACAGACCGACAGACAGACAGCCAGACCGACAGCCAGAAAGACATAGATAAATAGATAGCTAGATAGATAGATAGATATATAGATAGATAGATAGATAGATAGATAAATAGATAGATAGATAGATAGATAGATAGATAGATGGATGGATGGATGGATGGATGGATGGATGGATGGATGGATGGATGGATGGATGGATGTGGAATGATGGATGGATAGACATACAGACAGACAGATTCTGGACAGACATACAGATAGGCAGGCAGACAGGCAATCAATTCAAAACTTTTCACCAAAGATACCTACCTACAGGAAGCACGATGAAAAACGGAAGCCAGCAGATAATGAAGACTCCAACAACAACACCCAATGTCTTTGCTGCCTTCTTCTCCCGGTTAAACTTGGCCACCTTGTTCAAGAAAGTTGTTCTGCTACTGTGTTTGCTTTTCTTGGTACTGCACTGAGCATTTCCACTGTTGTAGTCCGCCATTAGGCCAATCTTGTTGATGACCTGGTAACGCTCATTCTTCGATTCCGCACATGAATTCTTCCCCATGTGGATTCTGAGAGACACGACCGTATCCTCGTCCACTCTGGAGAGCTTGGCCCCAGAAGACAAGCACCGGGTGTACTTTACCGTCTCTCTGTAGATGCGAAAGTACACGACTAAGATGATCAGGCACGGGATGTAGAATGATCCTGCGACTGAGAACAGAACGTAGCCTGGTTGTGTTGTAACCGTGCAGACGAGAGGGTTGGGGTCGGGTTCTTCTTTCCAACCGATCAGAGGTGCAACAGAAATGGCCATGGAAAAAAGCCAGATCAAGATGATCACGTACATTGTTCTGGTTTGGCACATGATCCGTGCGTGTTGAAGCGGCCTGGTTACGCCGATGTATCTGTAGAAATAATAATACTGTGTGAATCAGAAATATATGTATATTAACAAATAATAAAACAAGTTACGTTGCGTGTATGCGAATTTTGGACCACCATATTTTGTAGGCATTAGTGCACGGAGGGGTTGGTAGTCAGTCTTTCTCTCCAGCAGCGGACGTCGAGAGCTGAAGCCGAACTCTCGTATTACCGCGCTCATGACATAATCATCGCAACAACCGAACAATTACACCAACGCACCCGCTATATTTGGCCATGCATCTCAACTTCCGAACAACTACACCAACGCACCCGCTATATCTGGTCATGCATCTCAACTTCCGAATAACTACACCAACGCACCCACTATATCTGGCCATGCATACCACCAATACATATTCCATGTTGGTGTAGGGATGAGTTTTGGAACCGAGAACTTGGGAAACATTGCGCAGCACGAGTGCACAAACGGTGGAAAAAAATGAATATATTATTGTCTGTTTGTCAGACAATTAGTTTATCACCACATCTCGCTCATATCTAGGAAATTAAATTTAATATTTTCCATATCTTGTACAAGAAATAGACATTCTTAACCAAGTGGGTAGTTTTAAATACTTAGGGGCATTTATAACATTGGATGGAAGATGCACAACATAGATTAAGAGCAAAATAGGTCAAGCAAAGGCTGCATTTCGGAAAATGAAGAATATCCTATGGAATAAGTCGCTATCATTGATTGTAAGAAAGAGAGTGCTAAAGTGCTATACAGAACCTGTATTGCTGTATGGCAGTGAATCTTGCAACTTAAATGAACAAATTAGGAAGCACTTGGAAGCAACAGAGATGTGATTCCTAAGATGAATGCTGCGAATTCGTCGGACTGCCAAGGTAACTAACAATGACTATCTCAAAGAGGCTATTGAAGCTAGAACATTATATAGAAGAATAAGAAAGCGACATACAGCTTTCTTTGGTAATGTGATCAGAAGAGAGGCATTGGAGAACATCGTGACAACTGGAAAGATCGAGGGGATGAGAGGGAGAGGCAGACCAAGAGAAATGATGCTGGATGGATTAAGACGGTGGCAGTGAGGAATATCAACAGCAGAGTTGATCCAGAAAACCAAAGACCGAGATCTGTAAAAAGTCATGAACGCCTACGCCAGGCGGCACGACACTTAATGATGATTATGTACTAGATTATATGCTTTAGAAAAATGGACAGCGAGGAAACGTGATGAAAACCTAAAGAGAAATTTCAGATTTTGTGTTACTGAGAAATTACAAAAACTAGCTGGATTGAAAATCTGACAAATGGACAAGTTCATGAAAATATTAGAGAACAACGAATACTTCTAAATGTAATCAGGCAGCGAGTACTCCCACGTCTCGACACCCTAGGACTTCATTTCTGGGACGGATGTTCATCTCTGTCATAATGTCAAACTCACCAGCATCTGCTCTCTCGGTCTTCCCCTGCCTCTCTTATCCTCCAACCTTCCCGTTGTGACGACGTACTCCGGGTTCCCCCTTCTTATGACATTACCGTAAAATGTAAACTTTCTTCTTCTGATTTCAGTAACTTTCTTTGCGAGTTAACTTCTTTCAAGATATCTTCATTTCTATCCGTGCACGGCGCTTTCATTATTCTTCCATACAGCCACATCTCCGTAGCTTCCACATAATCTCTCATGTGTTTGCTAAGTGTTCTTGATTCTCTTCCGTACACATTGACTGCCCAATATAGCAATACAGATTGTCTATATCCACGTTTATCTTCACGATACACTTTCTATATCCACAATTCTATTTCTACGATACACTGTCTACATCCACAGTTCTATCTCTACAATACACTGTCTACATCCACAGTTCTAACTCCGAGATGTTTATATCCACAATTCTATTCACAGACCAATGACAACATATACAAAACAAACAAGCACAAATTTATCAATACAGACATAATCATCATCCAGTGCCTTGCCGGCTGGAGTTAGCGATAATATCTCTCCACAAATTACGATCTCCGACGCCATAGATCAATTCGTTTGTTGACCCCCTTCCTGGCCATGACACAAGACTGTCAAGAATCCTCTCACACTGTCTTTGTCACGATGTTCTCCAATGCCTCTCTTCTCATCGCATGACCACAAGAAGCTGTTTGCCTCTTTCGTATTGTTGTATATACTGTTCTAGTTTCATTAGCCTCTTTCAGGCAATCGTTGTTAGTTACTTTGGCCCTCCAAGGAATTCGCAAAATTCGTCTCAGGAACCACACCTCTGTTGCTTCCAATCTCTCCCTGATTTGTTCATTTACATTTCAAGATTCACAGCCTTACAACAAAACAGGTTCTATATAGCACTTTAGCACTCTCTTTCTTACATTCAACGATAATGACTTATTGCATAAGATATTCTTAATTTCTGAAATGTTGCCTTTGCTTGCACTATTTTGTTCTTAATCTATGTTGTGCATCTTACATCTGATTTTATAAATGCCCCAAGGCATTTAAAACGTTCCACTCGGTGAAGAATTTTACCTTCTGTCTCTATTTCACATTTGGGTTTCACCTTTTCTTTGATCTCGCCATTGTTAATGTTTTCTCGATATTCAAGGAGAGTCCTTCTTTTGCACTCTCTGTTATTACAATGTCCAACAATTGTTGCAGATATTTCGAATTATCCGCCATCAAAACTATGTCATCTGCATCTATATTGTTTATATTATAACTTCTGAATATTATTTCTGGCTTCTCTTTGATCTCTCTCATTATTGCATAGCTATAGAGGGAGAAGATATCCGGTATCGAACACACAGCCTTATTTGTTCATGAGTTCGTTCTTTATTTCTAATTTGAATTGCTGCTACTTGGTTCCAGTAAATGTTTTTCTTCGCATTCAATTGTTCCCGTTCATTTTGGTAAAGCTATAAATAAAGATTTCAGCATATCGCTTTGTAGATATCCTCATTACACATATACACATTGGCATCTTGCCGTCTTGACATACGATAGTTTGTGTTTCAAAAAGGCATAATAACTTTTACCTATGGCGGTAGCGAATGTGACTGATAAGGTCAATTCACGCTGTAAATGTCCGTTCACAGTGGGTGCATGTAAATACGTGGTCATTTCCACCATCATGCACCATCTTACGTCTCACACGCTCGGTGTGTGACTTATCTGCAATAATTTTCTCCTTTGTCTTTATTCCATTTCTGATTTTTGCCCTCTATGCAACATGTTCAGCGGCGACTTGCTCCCAATGTGCATTATCAATGCCTGTATCAATCATGTCCCGCTTACACACATCTTTGTATCGTAGTAGAGGCCGACCCTGAGATCTCTTACCCATCTGTAATTCACTAAAAAAGATGTCCTTTGGTATTCTACCATCATCCATCCTCCTAGGATGTCCTATCTATTTAAGTCTACGAAGACTGAGCATGGAATAAACCGTCACACAACCTGATCTTTCCAATACTTCAGTATTTGTGATTTTGTCTTACCACTTAATACCAAGAATTCTTCGCAGCCACCGCATATGAAAGCTGTTTAAACGTTTCTCTTGGTGTGAGTAAGTTGTCCAGGTTTCACTGCCATAAAGAAGAGTACTAAGGACACAGGCTTGATAGACAAGAACTTTTTGTTTTGGCAGTAAGTTTCCTGTTCTCCCAGACTCTTTTTCTTAACCTGTTCATTGTTGTTGCTGCCTTACCAATCCAAATGTTGATTTCCTGATCTAGGGATAATTTGCTATTTACCCTTGATCCTAGATATGTAAAATGGTCTACCATCTCTAGTTCGGCGTCGTCAATAAAGATTGATGGTACACCATGTGCACCTTGTGACATAATCTGTGTCTTCATTTTGCTAATTGTTAAACCAAATTCAGAACAAGCATTGGAGAATGCAGATAGAAGACATTGTAATTCTTCCTCAGAGTGGGTCGTAACTGCAACTGTATATACCACCATCCTGATCACGAAAGGCATATTTCAGTAGAAGTGAAAAGTATATTCCGAAGAGGGTGGGAGCTAGTACACAACCTTGCTTAACTCCACTCTTGATTTCAAACTCTTCAGAAGTTGCACCATCAAACTTGATTATACCCTTCATGCCTGTGTGGAACGATTCCACAATGGACAGAAGAGTTAGTGGGCAGCCAATCTTCTTTAGTGCCTTGAAGAGACCCTCACGACTGACCAAATCAAATGCCTTTGTGAGGTCAATGAAGGCAATAAACAGTGGTTGATTCTGTTCACGGCATTTTTCTTGCATCTGTCGCAATGAGAATATCATATCAATGGTAGACCGGTGTCATGAGTTAAACGCTGATCCCTGCTTCCTCTACAATGATATTGACCTGACGTTTAACTGCTAGAGCTAAATGGTACAATCACATGTAGGACGGCCTCACTCTGCTGACTCCAACATAAATCCAACAACAAAGTCTTTTGAGTGAACTGAAATATAATTTATCGCAGGCAACTTCAACAGCAAACGTGAGCGAGTGAGCGCATCCAGTCTTGAGTCTTTCGCACTGCACTTTCGCTCTTGCTTCTCCATCGCTATTCATCTATCTAGACTGTGTGGATATTTGGGCACCAAGCGGGCCACCTGCCATGATAAGGAATGTACAACAACCGCCTACCTTCCACTGTCATATAGGGAATACGATATATGCCAGCGACCGTGGCATCAGGATAGCCAGGAGTACCTGTAGTCAATTGCCGGACACACTTAGAGCGACTTCATGTGGACACTGAGGATTGGCAACATCATAAAGGCCGGTATTCTGTGTGGTGTTGAAGCACGTCCTAGCTTGTCCTTGCTGGATCACAAACTAAAGCTTAAGCCGTTACGGTGTTAGGTGACGTCATCCTATGACGTCTCAATTGCGTTCAATGTTGGTGTCACAATGTTCACCATTTGTGACACCCGTTATCTTCTTCTTTGATGCGCTAACTCATCAATTGCCTGCCTCACTGTCATTTACTACATGACAACCGGTTCTGTCGAAAGCCACACTGTGATTCGGGGTAGACTTGATCTCCTAGGACTTGAAGTCTGAGAAAAATTCTGGCAAATACTTTTCCAATAATACACAGAGGTGAGACACCCCTATAGTTGTTGCAGTCGCTCCATCGCCCTTGTTCTTTTACAGTGTTATGATGCTTGAATCTTTGAAATCCTGTGGGACTTGTCCTTCTATTAGCTGGTGGATCTGTAGAGTGAGTGTGTCTTGCCCACTCCTTATAACCTCTATTGGAATCCCATCCTTACCTGGAGCATTGCCAGATGCAAGTTAATTTATAGCACACTTAACGTCTGTTATGGTGGGAAGTGTGTCCAGGTGGTCAAGAGTTGGTAGAGCCTCTATGGCGTTGAGGGCATCATCCGCTAGTTTGGTCTCACTTGAGTAAAGCTCCAAATAGTGCTCTACCCATCTGTCCATCTGCTGTTTCTTATCAGTTATGATTTCTCCAGTCAAGGTTTTCAATGATGCACTTCTTTTGATCATTGGACCATAGGCTTTCCTTATTCCTTCATACATGATTCTGATGTTCCCCTTATCACTTGCGATTTGAATGGACTCACATAACTTGACCCAATAATCATTTGCACACTGCCTGGCAGCCTTTTGCACATCCTTCCTCATCAATCAAGGGCTTCAGAGTCTGGCTGCTTGCCGCAAACCTGTCCTGCCTCTGATGATACATAGTGCCGTAAACCCCTATGGCAGTTTTATAAAGAGTTTCCTTAAGTTGACCTCACTTTTCATTTACTGTACAATATTCTGGTGTGTCAGTGAAAGCGTCTTCAAGTTGCTGTTGAAACTGAAAGCAATTTTCAGGATCGTGAGTGTTAATAATATTAATTCTGGGGCTATATTTGTGTTTAGCTGTGTAGA
Organism: Cepaea nemoralis; assembly: GCA_014155875.1. NCBI lineage: Eukaryota > Metazoa > Mollusca > Gastropoda > Stylommatophora > Helicidae > Cepaea > Cepaea nemoralis. The sequence continues at coordinate 321,933 of JACEFZ010001290.1, forward strand.
TTCTCTTTGGTCTCAGTTTAAACCCTTGCAACAACCAAAGATTGATACATATCACAGTCAGCACTGTGGTAACTTCGAATCAATGATATATGGTTCAGATGTTGTCTCCGTGTGATGATGAAGTCCTGCTGGTGCCAATGGCCGGATCTTGGATGTTTCCACGTGACCTTATGCAGCTCTTTTGATTAAAAAAAAAATGAGTTTGAAATACATAGGTCATTTCTGGTGCAATGCTCCAGTAGCCTTTGCCCATTTTCATTCATGCGACCGATGTTGTATTTTCCAAGGCACACTGGCCATGAACTCGAGTCCTTGTCCACACGAGCATTGAAATCACCGAGCATATAAATGTAGTCAGATTTTGGAACTGCCTTGATCACGGAGTCTAACTCCTCATAGAACGAATCCTTCATATCATCAGAGGAATCGAGTGTCGGTGCATATGCAGTAATAATGGTGGCAAAACCACAAGAGGTTGCCAAGCGTAGGGATAATAGTCTTTCATTTCCTCCTGCTGGAATGTCAATCATTCCCAATAGCGAATTCTTCACTGCAAAGCCCACACCGTGTTGCCTTTTTTTCTGCCTGCCTTCTACCCTTCCAAAAAAAAAGGTGTAATTGTTTTCCCTGAGTGACCCTTCCTCAGCGAGGCGAGTCTCCTGCAGGCCAGCAATATCAATGTTAAGACGATTGCTTTCGGCATCAATCACAGCCGTTTTTCTCACATCGTCAGATCGGTAGATATCCACTGCTGTAAATATCATTCAACATTTTGGTTAATTTATCTACTCCAAATTCCAAATTCTCCCATTGCTTCTAATTCTTCTATTGTGATTCCATCTGGCCCAGCTGTTTTTCTTTTCTTTATGTGCTTGATAGCGTCAGCTGCTTCATCATTTAGAATATGGGGGACTTTCTAAGTTGCTTTCTTCTGTTAATTCTGCCTTTTCTCTATCATAAAATTAACTTCTTTGCCCATTCCACCTCTCCATTATATCATTTGCCTCCTAAAATTTTGCATCTGTAATATAATTTAATTCAGTTCGCTTGCACTGCAAGTTTAACCAACTTTCTTTTGCCTTTACACAATTATTTCTTATATCTTTATTTATCTCGTTGTATTCTTGTTTATAATTTTTACTCTGTTTTCTTATGGAAAAGCCATGGAGATAGAACAAGAAACCAAATTGACTACATTATGATTAGAAATACATTTAAAAACAATGTTAAAAATGCCAAAACATACCCTGGTGCTGATATCAACTCTGACCATAATCCTGTAGGCCTAGTATTAAAATTACAAATAAAACTTAATAACCCAGGAATAAGGAAATCGAAGACACCTCAAGTAGATATATCGGCATTGAAACAACCAGAAAGAAGACAACTATACCTAGTTGAAGTCAAAAATAGATATGATGGGCTAATCATTGAAAGTATGGAACAATATTGACGTGAAAATCCCGAGGATTAAATTAATACAAAATGGGAAAGTATAAAAACCAGTATTCAGATTACAAATACCACCTTGCCAGTGAAAATTAATGAGAAAAAACAATTATGGATAACCGATGAAATATTGAGTAAAATGTCTCAAAGAAAGAAAGCAAAGAACACTCCAGAGTATATAGTAATAGATAGAGAAATACGTCACATGTGCAGAGTTGCCAAAGAAGAGTGGCTGCAGAAACATTGCAAAGAAATGGAGGATCTGGAAATAAAACAAAACTGGAAAGAATTACATGAACATATAAAAAGATTTACAAAGAAGAAAAGTAATATAACAGGAAACGGATTGTATCAGAGGAAACAATGGAGAAATTATAATTAATAACACTGACATAATAAAAAGATGGACAGAGTACACAGAAGATTTATTCTGGGACAACAGGGTCAATAGACCAACATTATATAATACTCAAGATGGACCAAAAATATTAACGGCTGAAGTAGAAAAGGCTATTAAAAAGATGAAAGAAGGAAAGGCTGCAGGTCTTGAGAAGATAACAGAGATGATAAAATCCTTATTCAGCTTTGGCTTTGAAACGATCACAGAATTATGTAATGATATATATATATATATATATATATATATATATATATATATATATATATATATATATATATATATATATATATATATATATATATATATATATATATAATACTGGGTACATCCCCAAGGACTTGAAAACATCCATTTTCATCACACTACCGAAGAAGCCAAGAGCTGTTGATTGTGAGGATTACAGAACTATTAGCTTTATGAGCCACATAACTAAGATACTACTCAAGGTCATACAAGAAAGAATTCAACATAAAATAGATGAGGAAGTAGCTGAAAAATAATTTGGGTTCCGCAAAAACAGCGGCACCAGAGAAGCAATAATCTGTTTGAGGATGTTAATTGAAAAATATATAGAAGTTCAAAACAGTATATATGTTTGTTTTATAGACTACAAGGAAGCTTTTGATAGAGTACAACATGAGCAACTTTCACAACATGATTCAATTTCCAACATGATTCCAACAATTCACAACATGAATATGGCGAGAACAGAGGATTTTGACGCCAGTGATTCCACATCGCTTTCTAGGATGAAAGACCTGGGAGTAAGAATCGGCACAGCCAGACGCGAGAGGTACATCGGGAAAACAAAGCCCCTCGTCAACCAACACAGAACTGGCACTATTAGCCACCGGACGCTGATGCATATGCTGGGGGGAGGATCTGAGCACCTATGGACATGTCCGGAGTGCAACGAAGATACCCCAACTGATAACTGATAACTGATGAACAACTAATTACGTGCCTTCAAGATATAGGAGTAGACGGAAAGGACATCAGACTTATTAGTAACTTGTACTGGCAACAAGTGGCGTCTATTAGATGCAGCAATAACTATTCGTTACCTATAGAGATAAAAAGAGGAGTACGGCAGGGATGTGTACTGTCACCAAGCTCAGATCGTGGGAGTCAGTTCATAGCTGCAGCCACTCAAGCCTTTACTAGAATGTTAGGGGTAAAGCAGTGCTTTAACAGCCCATACCACCCTCATTCGACGGGAATTATAGAAAAGATGAATGGGGATCTCAAGCATATGTTATCAAAAGTTACCCAGGAACACCCTGAAGACTGGGATACTTATTAACCTGCCATACTATTTGCATATCGCGAAGTACCTCATTCCAGTACAGGTTTCTCACCATTTGAACTTATATATGGTGCCAAACCACGCGGCCCATTATCTATGTACCATTCTATGTTAACTGAAAGTATAACTGTACATAAACCAGTATCATCTTATGAACATGTAACATCATTGCGTGATAGGATAATGAAATCTTGTGTGTTAGCTAAAGAAGCACTGAAACAATCTGGTGCTATTTACAGACAGTATGCAAACAGAGGAAATAGGACAATAACACTGACACCTGGACAGGACGTATTACTTCTTTTGCCAAGCGACAGACATCTTTTTACAGACTCATGGCAAGGACCGTATAAAGTACTAAGACAAATCTCGACTGTCAGCAACCGATGTTTCAGGCATCACAGGATTACTTCTCTCGCACCACACAAGGAACTTGCAAGTCGTGTGAGAGGAAATGGATGATACATTTTATTGCCGTTGGCTCTTTACATTTACAAAACAGTCGCTATCAAATCACACACAAAGCCACAGAATTGCCTATCACTAGTTTCCTAACCCTATTGCTAATCTCTATCTACTTGGCTACAGAAAACCCCACCGACACTAAACGGTGCACTCGCTACGAAGTCAGTCCCCAGTCTGACTTTCCTACTCGCGTGGCTACACAGCACGCGGAAGGACCTTGTGCGTCCTTCGGCTTTTTGCGTGCTGTCACACTCAGCACGCTTATAGCAGCCGTCTCCTATTGAGTGGCAATCCACTTCTCCGTGGCTATCACGTAGGCGTGATTCTGCCGTGGGAAATCTG
>JACEFZ010001291.1:0-18950 GCA_014155875.1 Cepaea nemoralis
TTTTGAAACGAAAACTGCGGGCAGGCTTTTTACCCGGGGTTTATTTTTCAGTTTTAAAATTTAAAATTATACTTTCATCGCAATCGCAAGTCGAAAGTTTTTCTATTATTGACTGAGCCTTTATCATGCCAAAGTGAAACCATCTTATGATACAAAGGGAAATATAATGTCGGGGGGAAAAGACATTTGTTTTGCTCAAAAAATCCATAAGGGTTTTGAACGGGGCATATTGCCAATTGTGCCATTGTAATATTTTTTCCAAGTTTTTAAAATCTCGCAAATCATGCAACAGAAAAACACAAGCGGAGGCGCCAACTTCTTTACAAAAAACACTTTCAGTGGTACAAAAAACCCAAAAAAATTGATGATAAAGTCAAATTAGCAGAGTTACAAATTGCTGGGCCATACACACCACGGTCACTTAGGTAAAATAAGGTAGCCCATGGATGTGGTAGCACTTTTGGTCAGATAAAATTTGCACCGAACGAAGTGCATATCACTAATAAAAAATGTTGTTTCACCGTCTTTAAGATCTGATCTAATTCTAGATCTGCAAAACAAGAAGTATGCACTCATCATTGATGAGTCCACTGATGTCTGGACCCAAAAGTATTTGTGCATTTTAGTTAGATACCTCAGCGATAAAAGACATGAAATTACTACTAGTTTTCTAGGTTTGATTCCAGTTCTGGAGGCAACATGTGAGAATATATTTAATGTGATTAACACTGAAATTGGAAATCATTTTTTACTGGACAATGGTTGGCTTTATTTTGGCTTTTTTATTTCGTGACTTGGCTTCTTTTGATCACGGCGATCTGGTCACCCTGGTCGAGACTCCTGTCTTTTCCACTTTTCACATGGGCAATGAGGAATATTTTATGTGATATTCACTGGCACAGGAACGGAGCATAATAGGGACGACCCGTTTGCTGTGATGTTGGAACCGCGACTGAACTGAACTGAATTCAACTTTGGATGTAAACAACATCAGGACGATAAGCTTTTGTTAATTAAAACACGATACTGTCTCCAAGAATGAGTAAACACGTACAATAGCTCAGTAATGAAAATAACTTAAGATAAATATAAAGAAAATAAAAACAACTATTATTAACAAACAAACAAAAATAGTACCGAGACAGTTTGTAAAATATTAGTGAATGTGGCAGAAATATGAATAATGAAAATTAATTAATTTTTGGTTGGGGGGGGGGGGGGGGGGAGAATTGATTTACAATCTCGTTATATCGACGGATGGGAAGCTTGCCACGGCAGAGGCTAAAAAAAAACCATGACATTTTATAAAACTGCGATTGAACAACACATTACTGAATTAGATTAAGACGGACAAGTGCGGTACCTCGGCCACACAAAAAGACCCAGCTGAGTGTAACGTGATAATGACCAACACATAACAGGCACAATTAGCCGCCGGGCGCTGATGCATTTGTTGGAGGGATGATATGAGCACCTAAGAACAGGCCTAGAGTGCCAGAATGATACTCCAACAGATAACTAACTAACTAGAGGAAAAGATGGGCGGAAAGAATTCAAGAGGAAGGCTAAGTTAAGATAGGTGGATAACATCCAAAGATGGACTGAAAGAGTGCGTCATAAAGTCGCAGGCAATGGGTATTTGAGATCCATTATATCCGATCTTCAATGTGGAGATGTGACTTTACTGATTGCAAGCTATAACAAATGGGCTAAACTCGGCCTGGAATTGGTTATTTAATTGTAGTTGGCATTGTTGGAGGACCGAAAAGGTCAGATGTACAACCTCCGTCGCTGTCTCAATTAGGTCGGACACGAATCGCGGTATGGATATCCATCCATCCATCATGTGCCATGCCGGTAAGCGTGGGTGGTCATGTTCTGCCATCTCACTCGATCACCAGAGTCGTGGATCAGCTCCGTGTTTCTGTCTCGACCATGCCACAAGGCCAAGCCATCCAGGTACTTGCTTTCTAGGGTCTTCCCCTTGGTATGTTCCCCTCGATCTTACCAGTTGTCACCAAGTTCTCCAGATCATTTCTTCTCATAACATGGTATGGTATGGATATACTAATAATGAATGGGATGGTGTGACCTGTCCGACATGGGAGATCCTACCAATAGCTACACTACCTTCGATAGAGCTCTTGGGGTCACTGGAATAAACAGGCTGGTATACCATTTCAGGTTGGAGGCGCAACAGAGGGCTTTCTGCTCAACTCGCATGTGGATTAGCGCGGGGTATCTGAAGATCAAACATACGAGTTTTTTTTGGGTTTTTTGTGGAGGGGGTGGGGGGAGTAGGGGCATTCTCTTGCTCTCAACTCAAGCGTAGTCCATACATGTGCTATTACTTCTAGTGCACAGGGCTGATATTTGCGTGTGGATCAGCTTTCCTTATTACCAGTGTCCCCCGTCGACAGGTGAATCAACACCGACTGCTGAGGTACTTGTAACTCACGTTCCCCAAGTCAAGAACGAACTGTCAACATTTTAGTCCAGTTGACCGGTGTAGGGGGTTGAACCCGCTACCTCGGCATCAGCACATGGGATGTTTAAGAACGAGTGTTCTTACCCGTCCAGCCCTGCTGACCTCCAACCACGGGTTATATATTGAAGGACGCTGGAGTACTTAATGGTGTTGAACGATGACGATTCTTCACACACATGCAGAATAAATAGAAGACCCACAAACTGATGGACAAGAGAAGTAGAAGCAGACATGAATAATATAGGAAGATTATGGACATAGCTGCATGGGCTAGCTACAGATTGGGGTGCTAGGAGTGTGCATGGATATAGCTGCATGGGCTAGCTGAAGATTGGAGTGCTAGGAGTGTGCATGGACATAGCTGCATGGGCTAGCTACAGATTGGCGTGCTAGGAGTGTGCATGGACATAGCTGCATGGGCTAGTTACAGATTGGAGTGCTAGGAGTGTGCATGGACATAGCTGCATGGGCTAGCTACAGATTGGGGTGCTAGGAGTGTGCATGGACATAGCTGCATGGGCTAGTTACAGATTGGGGTGCTAGGAGTGTGCATGGACATAGCTGCATGGGCTAGTTACAGATTGGAGTGCTAGGAGTGTGCATGGACATAGCTGCATGGGCTAGCTACAGATTGGGGTGCTAGGAGTGTGCATGGACATAGCTGCATGGGCTAGTTACAGATTGGAGTCTAAAGAGTGTGCATGGACATAGCTGCATGGGCTAGTTACAGATTGGAGTACTAGGAGTGTGCATGGACATAGCTGCATGGGCTAGTTACAGATTGGAGTGCTAGGAGTGTGCATGGACATAGCTGCATGGGCTAGCTACAGATTGGGGTGCTAGGAGTGTGCATGGACATAGCTGCATGGGCTAGCTACAGATTGGGGTGCTAGGAGTGTGCATGGACATAGCTGCATGGGCTAGCTACAGATTGGGGTGCTAGGAGTGTGCATGGACATAGCTGCATGGGCTAGCTACAGATTGGGGTGCTAGGAGTGAGCATGGACATAGCTGCATGGACTAGCTACAGATTGGAGTCCTAGGAGTGTGCATGGACATAGCTGCATGGGCTAACTACAGATTGGGGTGCTAGGAGTGTGCATGGACATAGCTGCATGGACTAGCTACAGATTGGAGTGCTAGGAGTGAGCATGGATATAGCTGCATGGGCTAGCTACAGATTGGGGTGCTAGGAGTGTGCATGGATATAGCTGCATGGACTAGCTACAGATTGGAGTGCTAGGAGTGTGCATGGACATAGCTGCATGGACTAGCTACAGATTGGAGTGCTAGGAGTGTGCATGGACGTAGCTGCATGGGCTAGCTACAGATTGGAGTGCTAGGAGTGAGCATGGATATAGCTGCATGGGTTAGCTACAGATTGGGGTGCTAGGGGTGAGAATGGATATAGCTGCATGGGCTAGCTACAGATTGGGGTGCTAGGAGTGTGCATGGATATAGCTGCATGGGCTAGCTACAGATTGGAGTGCTAGGAGTGTGCATGGATATAGCTGCATGGGCTAGCTACAGATTGGAGTGCTAGGAGTGTGCATGGACATAGCTGCATGGGCTAGCTACAGATTGGGGTGCTAGGAGTGTGCATGGACATAGCTGCATGGGCTAGCTACAGATTGGGGTCCTAGGAGTGAGCATGGACATAGCTGCATGGGCTAGCTACAGATTGGAGTGCTAGGAGTGAGCATGGATATAGCTGCATGGGCTAGCTACAGATTGGGGTGCTAGGAGTGAGCATGGATATAGCTGCATGGGCTAGCTACAGATTGGGGTGCTAGGAGTGAGCATGGATATAGCTGCATGGGCTAGCTACAGATTGGGGTGCTAGGAGTGTGCATGGACATAGCTGCATGGGCTTGCTACAGATTGGGGTGCTAGGAGTGTGCATGGATATAGCTGCATGGGCTAGCTACAGATTGGGGTGCTAGGAGTGAGCATGGACATAGCTGCATGGGCTAGCTACAGATTGGGGTGCTATGAGTGAGCATAGATATAGCTGCATGGGCTAGCTACAGATTGGGGTGCTAGGAGTGTGCATGGACATAGCTGCATGGGCTAGCTACAGATTGGAGTGCTAGGAGTGAGCATGGACATAGCTGCATGGGCTAGCTACAGATTGGGGTGCTAGGAGTGTGCATGGATATAGTTACATGGGTAAGCTAAAGATTGGAGTGCTAGGAGTGTGCATGGACATGGCTGCATGGGCTAGCTACAGATTGGAGTGCTAGGAGTGAGAATGGACATTGCATGGGCTAGCTGAAGATTGGAGCGCTCTAGGAGTGAGCATGGACATAGCTGCATGGGCTAGCTACAGATTGGAGTGCTAGGAGTGAGCATGGATATAGCTGCATGGGCTAGCTACAGATTGGGGTGCTAGGAGTGAGCATGGATATAGCTGCATGGGCTAGCTACAGATTGGGGTGCTAGGAGTGAGCATGAACATAGCTGCATGGGCTAGCTACAGATTGATTGGGGTGCTAGGAGTGAGCATGGATATAGCTGAATGGGCTAGCTACAGATTGGAGTGCTAGGAGTGTGCATGGATATAGCTGAATGGGCTAGCTACAGATTGGAGTGCTAGGAGTGAGCATGGATATAGCTGAATGGGCTAGCTACAGATTGGAGTGCTAGGAGTGAGCATGGATATAGCTGCATGGGCTAGCAACAGATTGGAGTGCTAGGAGTGTGCATGGACATAGCTGCATGGGCTAGCTACAGATTGGAGTGCTAGGAGTGTGCATGGACATAGCTGCATGGGCTAGCTACAGATTGGGGTGCTAGGAGTGAGCATGGACATAGCTGCATGAGCTAGCTACAGATTGGGGTGCTAGGAGTGTGCATGGACATAGCTGCATGGGCTAGCTACAGATTGGAGTGCTAGGAGTGAGCATGGACATAGCTGCATGGGCTAGCTACAGATTGGGGTGCTAGGAGTGTGAATGGACATAGCTGCATGGGCTAGCTACAGATTGGGGTGCTAGGAGTGTGCATGGACATAGCTGCATGGGCTAGCTACAGATTGGGGTGCTAGGAGTGAGCATGGACATAGCTGCATGGGCTAGCTACAGATTGGAGTGCTAGGAGTATGCATGGACATAGCTGCATGGGCTAGCTACAGATTGGGGTGCTAGGAGTGTGCATGGACATAGCTGCATGGGCTAGCTACAGATTGGGGTGCTAGGAGTGAGCATGGACATAGCTGCATGGGCTAGCTACAGATTGGGGTGCTAGGAGTGTGCATGGACATAGCTGCATGGGCTAGCTACAGATTGGGGTGCTAGGAGTGTGCATGGACATAGCTGCATGGGCTAGCTACAGATTGGGGTGCTAGGAGTGTGCATGGACATAGCTGCATGGGCTAGCTACAGATTGGGGTGCTAGGAGTGTGCATGGACATAGCTGCATGGACTAGCTACAGATTGGAGTGCTAGGAGTGTGCATGGACATAGCTGCATGGGCTAGCTACAGATTGGGGTGCTAGGAGTGAGCATGGACATAGCTGCATGGGCTAGCTACAGATTGGGGTGCTAGGAGTGAGCATGGATATAGCTGCATGGGCTAGCTACAGATTGGGGTGCTAGGACTGTGCATGGATATAGCTGCATGGGCTAGCTACAGATTGGGGTGCTAGGAGTGTGCATGGACATAGATGCATGGGCTAGCTACAGATTGGAGTGCTAGGAGTGAGCTGGTGAGGAACTATGCCGCAATGGAAGTGTCGTGTCCTCCTTTACAGTGTCGTCCCTGGAGTGAAGAGAGCCGACACCCACATTATAATATTTTTTCCCTCTCAATATTCTGGAGAATCCACCAGCTTCCGTCCAACACACTCCATCAGCCTATGGACACCTTTTCCTATCACTCTCTCACTGTCGTACTATGCCCCCTTCTCATACTTCCCCAACGCAACATACTCAACAACTCTTGCTTCTAAAAATTAATAAAGATTAATTTATTAAAATAAAAGTGTAACGTATATGAGACGTGTATGTGAAGAAAATGTGTGACGTGTTCTATAAAGTGTGTAGACTCTGACTCTCAGACAGCAACCCAGTCAGCTGATCCCAGCAAAGATAGACCACAGCACGTTACGTCAGAACATGTACTTCTCACCCGTTGCCGAAACCATCTTGCCGGATACTGCTTTGCCTCTGTAGACCTCTGGTAATCCAATTTCATGAACATCCGAAATAGACACCGGTGGTATTAACAGTTAATCATGGACCGGTTGCACTCTACACAATGTCCGTTCCTAACGTTCCTTAACAAACTGCACAAGTCTTTTGTAGTGTGTACGCAGTTAGTTAGTTAGTTAGTTAGTCGACAGATCATCCTCGTTGCACATCGAACCATTCAGTCCATAAGTGCTAATTACTAATGTTAATTGTTACTGTACTAACACTAGGTACTCTTAGCCGGTTCTCGGTTCGTTACTACTGTCTGATGCTGTGTGGTGCATCAGTATGCATCACTCTCTTTGATGAATCAATTTCCTTCTAGCGTAAGTTACGTTTCTGTATGCAACTTTATTGACTCTTGAACTGGTGTTCTTCAGAATGGGTTTGTTAATTCTTTCCCAAAACTTGTAGAGTTTCCTTGGATCTGGTAGGGAACCTAGGATAGAAACAACACATCTGGTGATAGTACTAGTCACTGATCCCTTCGGCTGAGTGTAAGCCTATCACCTTGCTTAATGATCTTTAGCTAACTAGACTTAGTCATAGAGCAGATTAGCTACCCACCTAGAGCCGAATCAGGCTATGACAAAGAAAAAATCAGCAAACAGAATGCGGAACCCCGCCCACCAGGGACACCTACGGGAAGATCCCAATTATCCCTCATTACTCAATTCTCAACTAGTAAAGCTTATCAACACTTCACTAATCTATTTTAGCTAACAGAGCCAAGTATCACTTCACTACTCTAGCTAGTTTCCACTAACAGTGCTAATCATCACACTATAGTTTAACAAGGCTACTGCCTAAGTAATTATAACGGATATATTATAATAGGTTATACCTTAAATGGCACTACTGCAGTCCTATCAATCATATCTACATCTGCCATTATAGGCACGTGCAAAATTAAGTCACTAATTAACACACGGTAGATATTATTTCCACTAAGCACTGCAGTGCCCTGGCACTCTGACTAGAGCATTTTTCAAGTCCCCCCTAGTTGATCCCAACTCGGGTTTATATGGCAAACTACCAAAGTTGGCCACGTGACGTTATCCTTTATGCCCCCACACAGGTGGCACCGTGGCAGATCATCCCTTGTCAAGAATCCATTTTCCTGGCTTTAGTCCTGTCAAAGTTGTCAGTAATAGTTTAGATTCTCAAACAAGCCAGCGAGTTTCTGTCGAGTTACAACAAAGAGTTGCAAATAACCCCGTCAATCCTCTCGATGTGCCGGAAACCAAGAATTGACAGATGCACTGTTTTCTCCCAAGTCGGGCACTTCCGACTGTTGATAAACTGTCAATCTTCTGTTCCGTGGTGACAATCCCAGCAGCCATTTCCGTCTGATGTCCGGCAGTATAGATGACAAACGGAACCATTCCATATCCTAAGCCGACAATCATATGTGATTCTAACTGTTAATGAACTGCCAACTCGATGTATCCATTCCTTCTCACTCACCACCAAATGTGTTTATGGGCTGACACGAGGTAACCTGTGCAGCTGTGTTTACTCTGTTAGTACGACTATTGTGGCCTAGAAAATATACGCCACGCAAACGTCGGTATTATTATCTGGTTAACTCATGGTGAGCTCTTAAGAGAGTAGTCCATCTCACTCTTCTCCACCATGAGTTAAATCCAGATGATTCATTCCTCTTCTTCAGGAGCTGGGTGTCTTGACAAGAAGTCCGCTCCAACATTTTCCTTCCCAGGAATGTACTCTACTGTGAAATTATACGGTTGAAGTAACAACGACCACCGCATCAAACGTGCGTTGAGCTTCTGAGAAGTAGCCAGGAACATCAGGGGCTGATGATCCGACTGGACCCGAAACTTAACTCCATACAAATATGGCTGAAATTTTTGCACTGCCCATACAAGGGACAAGCACTCTCTCTCGACGGTTGAATAATTCCTCTCCGCCTGTAGAAGTTTCTTACTTGCGTATGCTACAGGTTTCAAAACCGAAGCATCGTCTTTTCCTTCCTGTAACAAAGCGGCTCCAATTCCAATCGCACTCGCATCCGTTCTCAACACAAATGGTTTGGAAAGGTCAGGGAGCTGTAATACAGGTTTGCTGACCAAGGCCTCCTTTAACTGACTATAGGCATTCTCACATTCTGGTGTCCAAATGATTTGATCCGGTAATCCCTTTTTCAAGGTTTCCGTCAACGGAGCTCCCAGTTCCGTGAAATGTGGGATAAATTTGTGGTAGAACCCACACAACGAGAGAAAAGATCGCACATCCTTCTTCATTTTTGGCCTTGGTGCATTTCTGATTTTCTCCAGGTTCTTCTCTTCTGGAACAATGTGTCCTGGCGTGATGGTGTGGCCTAGAAATTCCAGAGTCTGGTAACCAATCATGCACTTGGTTGGACGAGCAGTAAGCCCTGCTTCCTTGAGTCTATTAAACACTCTCTCCAAGGATTGTAAGTGGTCATCCAAGCTGTCACTGGAAATCAGAATATCATCCATGAATGAGATGATGGACGGATCCTGTAACGGATCTAGTAAAGTCCTCATCATGCGTGTAAACACACTGGGTGCATTGCTGAGTCCAAAGGGCATGACCTTGAATTCGTAGTGTCCACTGGTGTAGCGAAACGCCAGTGGCCCATGTCCTTATGCATTCTTTTATTCTTGGTAAACAGGGGGAAACGGCTTTCGGAAGCTCTCAGTTCTCTTGTTCGCTCAAATCTCCAGGAAAGATGGTTCTTTGGGTTATCTTCATACCACAATCTTTACATGGAGCGAGTATATATTTGTCTTTCCTTTCGGGTAGTCCCGAAGGCGCGCCTTGCGTCAAATGTGCACTGGTGCAGCGGCTGGTCAATTGATGGCCGTGCCAACACCTACCGTTTGATAGTTGCAGCCTGTCCAGTGAGTTAAAGATTACGACAGAGATGCAACATACTACTGAAGTGCTGTAAAGGTAAATTTGGGTTTTCGTTGGTCCAGGCAAAGCTTGGCCTATAAATATCTATTGTCTTAACGACTGAGAGGATATAGCAAAACAGCAGTCTTGCCATGTTGGGAGGGGGTGACCGTTAGCCGATCTGGCTACGCGTCTTGATCTTGGCATGACAAGGGAACACATCTGAAGAATAAGTGTTACCAAATGATATCGCTTGTTCTTGGCAGCTGATAGACGAGTGATATCTTGATTCCTACGGCTTACCGTTACTTAGTAGCATCTCTCTTTTAGATATAGGCACATTAGATAGCTACGGGGATGGGGTCCACCAATCTATAATCTATCTTCTTGAGCCAGGGGATGCTAGCCACAGGACTATCTCTTTCGTCTGTCACTCGATAGGATGATATCGGGAGGATAATGGACTCCTCTATCTCACTGAGAGAACCTGAACTTATCTACCCTATGGCTTGTGCAGGGCAATGCCGGTACATTGGGGCGACAGCTCAGTCGAGAGCGGCGGCCGGGAGGGTTGGTATCTTCTTTGAATGGGGAACTACACGGTGTGCCATATAACCCCACTTAACGGGGAGAAACACACAGATTGCTAGGCGCACCACACCACAAGATCTTGGTTGCGAGAAAGGCATGGTTTGCAAGGGAGAAAGAAGCTGGGAAATGAATGTGCCCAATAATAATAAAGGCAGGGTATGAGTGAGGAGAGTGATTCGTGTATGTAACAGGGTGCATAGTATAGCCGACCGGACGTCTACAGATTGGAGGTCTATGCAAGCCAGGACGTAGCCAATCCAGGGGCTACCTGACATGTCCGACGCATTCAAGCAAGCCACTGATAAACTGGTGTTGGTAAGCTGAAATGCATAAATAATGTGTGGTGCTTGAGTCAGTTTGATCCCTCACTCGAATGTTTGTCCTTTCCAGGGTCCTTCATTTTAAAGTATGAACAGAGCTGAAGGTCTCGACAGGGCTCTACGCAGAAAGCATGTTATGACTATGCCATGGCAAGGTTTGGGCCATGCCTGTTTTAAGAATATGATCTCTACAAGATAGAGCCACTGCTGACCTTGAAAGAATGACCATCAGCTGTACTGACACATCACCAGTCATCTCGATACGTTTGGATTGAGTCCTTTTGTATTATTGGCTGGACCCCGCCAATCACTCAGACACACCCATTATTATATGAGAACTATTCTCCAGGACATTATTTCCTACCTGACATTATACCACTTCCCTAGAACATTTGTTACTAAAAGGACGGTGGTCCATGGAAACTGGAAGTTTGGTCTACAGAAGGCTGTTGTACGTACAACCAATTACCTGGAAGGAAGGAGATTCTTGCACACTCGGTGAGCTGTGTTTGGACGGATCGGACAGTGTATGAAGCTGGGTCTGTGAATCTGGCTACCTGAGGCTCTGTGCCTGAACTTTATCAGTGTTGTGTCTGTTTAGAACTATCTGTGTTAACTGCCTTGATGTTTTCCTGTGCTGTCCTTTCTTGATTTAATAAATCAAGTTTTAGTTTATTCCAACGATCACTGTGTTATATATATATGGATCAGCCAGAAGAACATTGCAGGAAATAGGTCCTTAGGTCGAAAGAAAGAGTGACAGTGAGTCCGGGGAAAACGGAGGAGGGTTGGCAGGTAAAGACCTATCCCAGCCAGGGCTATATAGAAGATTATTTAAACATTGTGACAGGGCTATTTGGGACCCTCCACGTAGCTTGTTACAATTTCTGGGGGCTCGTCCGGGATATTTGAAATCCTGGTGGAGTTCTGGCTGATTTAGTGATAGGGGACAGATATTCTTGTCTACTATCAATAGGTTCTGCCTACCGTGCCTGGCTATTGTCTATACTCTTCCTGACACAGACTGACCGACATACGACGTTTTGTGGTCGTGTAATATATATATTTTGGTTATGTGAGATAATCATTTTCTATACAATTTCTTGGGCACTTTCCCTCTGAGTTTAGGATGGCATCAACTGGGTTTAATGTCGCTGACGTACAGGCTACAGGGCGTGAGATGAGCTATGATGGAGCGGAGTTACAGAAATATGTGCAGGAAGTGGAAAGAGACTTCAGACAGGCTGTGCGCGAAGCCAAGAAAATTGAGGCGGAGGCTAGGAAGATGGAGGCCGAGCAGGCAGTCAGAGACCATGAGTTTCGTAATGAGGGAGTTGGAGCTGAAGCTAAAACGGCCAAGGAAAGCGAGGGTGCAGTTGGAGGCGCAGTTCTCCCTGACTCAACAACTTCTAGTGGCGGTCCATACCAGGCAATGAAGTTCCCATTACTCCCGTTCGATGAACACAAAGAGAAGATCGACCAGTATCTTCAAAAATTCCAGTCGATGGCTTTGGCTATGGGACTGGAACGTGGGAAATGGAACTTGAAATCTCGCAGGGCCTGAGGGGGACCGCGTACGAGGTCTACTCAAGGTTGCCACCTGGTATGGAGAATGACTATGAGGCTCTGGAAAAAGCATTATTGAAAGGTTCCAGATGACAGCCCATACATACCGTCAGCAGTTCAGAAAGTCCAAGAGAGAGCCAGGAGAGATGTTCGCTGCCTACAGTGTCAGACTGAAGTCTTACCTTTTGAAGTGGATGTCATTAGCTGGATTTGCTAACGACTATGAAAGTTTGGAAGAATTAGTGGTCGTGGACCAAATGAAGAGGATGATGCCTAAGCCATTGCAAACCTTCTTGCTTGAAAATAGGGCAGAAAAGTTAGACTTGGTAAATACATTAGCGGAAAGGTATGTGCTAGCTCATGGAGATAATGGGGAACTGTCACAACCCAATCCCCGACCACCAGACACCTGGTCTGGAAAGAAGAAGAACCCTAAACAGCTCACACCAAGAAGGAGGATCCTTTCGAGAAAGTTCCTATGAAGAAAACCCTCTGGTAAGAGTCCACCTGGATCTCCTAAAAGAAAGTGGAGTGAAAAGTGGTGCGCCTATTGCAAATCTCCCACGCACAATACGGTTGATTGCCGGCGTAAACAGAAAGACTCTCACTATGCTGCTTGTCTTGTAGAAACCGGGGAAGGGTCTCACAAGGAAGTAGAAGGGAGGGATCTTGGGAACAATGATTCAGAAAAACCACCAGTAGTAGAAACGGTACTTGTGAACGGACAACCAGTTGAGTGTCTCTATGACACCGGTCTGCAGTTTGAGGCTGTAATTTCATCACACTTAGTGAGCCCGGAGCAGCTAACCGGGGAATCTATTGAGATTCAAACGGCGACAAAGAGTGCGGTAGCGATGTCTCTTCCAATTGCGAAGGTAGACATCAAATCTAAATATGTTACCGGCACTATACAGGCAGCCGTTCTGCTAGATCCGATCTTCCCAATGATCTTGGGTTGTCTCTACGTCTTTCTAGGGATTCCAACCGAACCCATGTACGTAGGGGCGAAGCAAACCAGATCTCAATCGGAGGATGAGCAGACGCAGGCCTTGATCGTGAATCCCTTGCCTGGGGAGTTACGAGCTGCTCAAAGCCAGGATGCTACTTTGCAACCTTGCTTCAACCAGTTGCCCAAAAGTTCTGACCCACCAAGACGGGGTCAGTATTATATGAAGAATCGGTTACTGTACCGGAGAGCCGGAGTGGAGGAACGTCAGCATGGACAGCTGGTAGTTCCTAAGGCCTATCGGGAACAGCTTCTTCATATGGGACACACCATTTCATTCAGTGGAAATATGGGTGTCGGGGCAACTCTCCAGCGCATTTCCTGCCATTACTACTGGCCAGGGATGACTGGAGACGTGCGTAGGTACTTCAAGTCGTGCCCAGAGTGCCAGCGTGTGGCACCAAAACACTGGACAGCTCTGGTAGTCCTGGGAGACATGCCCATTATGAACTCTCCTTTCGAGAGAGTTGCCATCGATCTTGTTGGTCCTCTTCCTCGGACTAGGAAGAGGAATAAGTACATTCTCACGATGGTGGATTGCTGTTCCATGTGGGGCGAGGCGATACCGTTGTCCACAATCGACTCTAAGCGAGTGGCTGATGCACTGATGGAGACCTTTACTAGGTTGGGATTTCCCAACCAGATCCTAACGGACAATGGGTCTCAGTTCTGTGGTAAGCTGATGGAAGAAGTCTTTCGTATCTTCCAGACTAACCACAAATCACACAAGCCCATACCACCCTCAGTCTAATGGGCAAGTAGAGAGGTTTAATGGTACCTTGATGACCATGCTTCGGAAGCTGGCTCAAGAGAAACCAGACAGATGGGATGAGTATATCTCGGCCCGCCTTGTTCGCCTATCGGGAGGTTCCCCATGGGTCGACCGGGTTGCCACCAGCCACTCTACTATTCGGGAGGCCAATCAAGGGTCCCTTAGAAGCCTTATTGAGATGTTGGACAGAGGAAGAAACTTCCGAAGAAGTTGTATCCTCATATAAATACGTCGAAGAGTTAAGAAGAAACTCCAGACGGGTTGGGCTTTGGCAGCTCAGAATCTGAGAGCGGCCAGGAAGAGACACGCGGCCTACTACAATAGAAGGACGAAAGATAGGTCTCTTAAGGTGGGGGATCGGGTTCTGTTGTTACTTCCAGTAGGTTCCAATAAACTCGAGATTGGTTGGCAGGGGCCTTTCCCGGTGGAAAGGGTTGTGTCCCGTACCAATTATGCTATCCGGATCAGGGAGAAATCTAAAATCTTCCACATTAACCTCCTAAAAAAATATGAGGAACGATCCGATGGTACTTCTCTCCCACTC
Source organism: Cepaea nemoralis (assembly GCA_014155875.1). Lineage (NCBI taxonomy): Eukaryota > Metazoa > Mollusca > Gastropoda > Stylommatophora > Helicidae > Cepaea > Cepaea nemoralis. The sequence goes on from JACEFZ010001291.1 coordinate 14,361, forward strand.
ATGACTATGGCGGTCGCGATGGAAACTGAATCGGGCGAAGACGCGGATAGGGAGTATCCTTTACAACCTGGGGAAACCTATAAGGATGTACATATAAATCCTGATCTGTCGACTGAAGAAAAAGAACTGGTCATCCGTTTGTTGGAGTCCCATCAACAGATCTTACCGATCGTCCAGGACGGACAGGGTTGGTCGAGTTTGATATGACTCTGACTACCCAAGACCCCATTCGCCAAAAAATATATCCAGTGCCCTTTTCGAAAGAGAAGGCCCTGGAAGCAGAAATCCAGAAGCTTCTGGATGATGACATCATAACTCCTTCGACTTCTCCTTATAATGCCGGGGTTGTCTTGTTGAGGAAGCCAAGCGGGGAGCACCGCTTATGTATTGATTACAGGCATTTAAACAGTTGTACGACATTCCAAGTTGAGCCGTTACCAAACACAAATCAACTATTTGCCAGATTAAATAGGGCAAAGTTCTTCTCAAAAATCGATTTAAGTCGGGGATATTATCAGATCCCTGTGAAGCCTGAGGTTCGGCCCATGCTCGCTTTCAGTACTCCGAGCGGCCATTACGAATTTAAGGTGATGCCTTTTGGGCTGAGCAATGCGCCCAGTGTGTTCACTCGCATGATGAGAATGTTATTAGACCCTTTAAAGGATCCCTCTGTGGTCTCGTTTATGGATGATATTCTCATCGCGTCTGACAATCTGAGTGATCACCTGAGGTCCTTGGGACAGATCTTCCAAAGGTTAAAGAGGAAGGGTTAACCGCCCGTCCAGCCAAATGCATGATTGGCTATCAATCCTTGGAATTTCTGGGACACACTATTACCCCAGGGGGACTGGTACCGGAAGAAAAGAATATTGAAAAGGTCCGTCTCGCACCCCGTCCTAGATCCAAAAAAGATGTTAGGTCTTTCTTGTCTCTGTGTGGGTTTTACCAGAAATTTATTCCAAAGTTCAACGAAAAATTTCGGCGCCGTTAACCGAGACTCTGAAGAAAGGATCGCCCGATCTTATAATCTGGACCCCGAGCTGTGAAAAGGCTTATGGGAAGCTGAAACAGGCGTTGGTGGATAGGCCAGTCCTGCAACTCCCAGATTTGGAGAAAACGTTTGTTTGAGAACCGACGCGAGTAACATAGGGATTGGGGCAACTCTGTTGCAGGAAGGGCGAGATAATCCTTCGGTGCTGTGTCCGGTGGCATATGCCAGTCGAAAACTGTTACCCGCCGAACGGAATTACTCCACCGTCGAACGGGAATGTCTAGCTCTAGTGTGGGCAGTACAGAAATTTCAACCGTATCTGTATGGAGTACCGTTCAAAAATGCAATCTGACCATCAACCTCTGACGTTCTTTGGGAACTTCTAAGAAACTGAACGCGAGGTTAATGGGATGGTCATTGCTCCTAAAACCGTATCAGTTCACGGTCGAATACATCCCCCGGGAAAGGGGGAATGTGGGAGCAGATTTCCTATCACGGAAATCTATGGTTGAATGTGAGGGTGGGGTCATTCGAACAGAACCACTGACAGTAGAAAGTTCGTAGGGTTCGACTTTCTTAAGAGGGGGCCTATGTAGCGAAACGCCAGTGGCCCATGTCCCTTATGCATTCTTTTATTCTTGGTAAACAGGGGGAAACGGCTTTCTGAAGCTCTCAGTTCTCTTGTTCGCTCAAATCTCCAGAAAGATGGTTCTTTGGGTTATCTTCATACCACAATCTTTACATGGAGCGAGTATATATTGTCTTTCCTTTCGGGTAGTCCCGAAGGCGCGCCTTGCGTCAAATGTGCACTGGTGCAGCGGCGGTCAATTGATGGCCGTGCCAAAACCTACCGTTTGATAGTTGCAGCCTGTCCAGTGAGTTAAAGATTACGACAGAGATGCAACATACTACTGAAGTGCTGTAAAGGTAAATTTTGGGGTTTTTGTTGGTCCAGGCAAAGCTTGGCCTATAATATCTATTGTCTTAACGACTGAGAGGAAAGCAAAACAGCAGTCTTGCCATGTTGGGAGGGGGTGACCGTTAGCCGATCTGGCTACGCGTCTTGATCTTGGCATGACAAGGGAACACATCTGAAGAATAAGTGTTACCAAAAAGATATCGCTTGTTCTTGGCAGCTGATAGCGAGTGATTTTCTTTATTCCTACGGGTTACCGTTACTTAGTAGCATCTCTCTTTAAATATAGGGGACATTTGATAGCTACGGGATGGGGTCCACCAATCTATAATCTATCTTCTTGAGCCAGGGGATGCTAGCCACAGGACTATCTTTTCGTCTGTCACTCGATAGGATGATATGGGGGGATAATGGACTCCTCTATCTCACTGAGGGGAAAACCCGAACTTATCTACCCTATGGCTTGTGCAGGGGGAAAGCCGGTACATTGGGGCGACGCTCAGTCGAGAGCGGCGGCCGGGAGGGGGTTTTTCCTTTTTTGAATGGGGAACTACAGGTGTGCCATATAACCCCCCTTAACGGGGAGAAACACACAGATTGCTAGGCGCACCACACCACAAGATCTTGGGTTTCGAGAAAGGCATGGTTTGCAAGGGAGAAAGAAGCTGGGGGGAAAAGAATGTGGGCCCCAAAAATAATAAAGGCAGGGTATGAGTGAGGGGAGTGATTGTGTATGTAACAGGGTGCATAGTATAGCCGACCGGACGTCAAAAGATTGGAGGTCTAGCAAGCCAGGACGTAGCCAATCCAGGGGCTACCTGACAGTCCGACGCATTCAAGCAAGCCACTGATAAACTGGGGGTTTGGGAAGCTGAAAAAACATAAATAATGTGGGGGTGCTTGAGTCAGCTTGATCCCCCACTCGAATGTTTGTCCTTTCCAGGGTCCTTCATTTGAAAGTATGAACAGAGCTGAAGGTCTCGACAGGGGGTCTACGCAGAAAGCATGTTATGACTATGCCATGGCAAGGTTTGGGCCATGCCTGTTTTAAGAATATGATCTCTACAAGATAGAGCCACTGCCCGACCTTGAAAGAATGACCATCAGCTGTACTGACACATCACAGTATCTCGATACGTTTGGATTGAGTCCTTTTTTTATTATTGGGTGGACCCCGCCAATCACTCAGACACACCCATTATTATATGAGAAATATTCTCCAGGACATTATTTCCTACCTGACATTATACCACTTCCCTAGAACATTTGTTTACTAAAAGGACGGGGTCCATGGGAAAACCCGGAAGTTTTTTGGCTACAGAAGGCTGTTGTACGTAAACCAATTACCTGGAAGGAAGGGGATTTTTGCACACTCGGTGAGCTGTGGTTTGGGCGGATCGGACAGTGTATGAAGCTGGGTCTGTGAATCTGGCTACCTGAGGGGTCTGTGCCTGAACTTTATCATTTTTGTTTTCTGTTTAGAACTATCTGTGTTAACTGCCTTGATGTTTTCCTGTGCTGTCCTTTCTTGATTTAATAAATCAAGTTTTAGTTTATTCCAACGATCACTGTGTTATATATATATGGATCAGCCAGAAGAACATTGCAGGAAATAGGTCCTTAGGTCGAAAGAAAGAGTGACAGTGAGTCCGGGGAAAACGGAGGAGGGTTGGCAGGGAAAGACCTATCCCAGCCAGGGCTATATAGAAGATTATTTAAACATTGTGACAGGGCTATTTGGGACCCTCCACGTAGCTTGTTACAACTGGGTGTACTGAAAGCTAACAGTGGTCGAATCTCCGGTTTGTCTGGTATCTGATAGTACCCCCCACTAGATCCACCTTGAAAAGTACCGAGCCTTATGGAGCCTAGCGAATAGCTGAGTTGGATTTGGCAAAGGTCCACCTGAAATTGTGGGGTGACTGTTCAGCAGCGGTTTGTCTATTAAAAAACCTGTGTTCTCCCCTTGGGTGCGTAACCCAAAAATACCCCTGCATTTTTATTGGGGGTGTGGATGGTGCAATCCACGTCATCCTCCAGCAGTTTTGTATTTCCCCTCCAGGGCCTTTTTTTTAGAGAATGGCACGGGTAAACCTTTTGGCGAACAGGGCCTGTGTGGTCAAAGTCATTTTCGAACTCAACCAAACCCCGTTTTGTCCCGGTTTATCACTCAGATCTCCTTATGAGACTTGGAAAACCCGGGTTATCCTTTCCCCCTCCTGGGGGGTCAGATCAGGGGTTTACTTGCACATCCCTATAAAATTTTCCCGGGTTTTACTAAGGGGTATCCCTGCCCCCGCTGGTTCCCACTTTTTTCTCCATGCAACTGCCATTGCCAGAAGGGGAGCTGCCTTGTCTCCGGGTCTCTCTTCGTATTTCCCCAAGGATTGATATGGAAAATCTTCGACTTTCCCCGGATCCGGATCTGATAGTTGGTTCTGGATATTACCCTTTCCACGGGAAATGGTCCTTGCCAACCTATCTCCAGTTTGTTGTTTCCGTGGGGGGTTTGCAAAAAGACTTTTTCTCCACCTCTAGAGATCTTCTTTAGACCTACGGGTTTTAGTAAGGGCCCCATGTCTTTTCCTGGCCTTTTTTAAGTTTTGATTTGCAAAAAGGTTTTTTTCCCCTTTTCCCTTTAAAAGGGAGTTTTTTCCCCCTTACCCCCCGGGGTTCCCCCCCT